>JAOXNO010000005.1:897566-942546 GCA_028565335.1 Limnodromus scolopaceus
CCCCGGGGAGCCCTGGCCCGCCGCCGGCCCCGGGAGCGGGCGGGGGGGCCGGGCGCCGAGAGCCGCCCCGTCGGTGCAGCGCGGGGGAGCCCGGGCACCGGGTACCGCCGGGGGGAAACCGGTCACGGGGAGAGGAGTAGCTATTTTGGAGGAGAGATCTGTTTCTAATAAACCACTCCTTGGGAAAGGAGGAATAGTGTGTGTGTGCAACTGTACTGGTTTTGATAAAAATTCATGTGGAAAAATGCTTTGACATTAAAATAATAATTTTTGAAAGCCTCAGTATACCAGATTTAAGATGTTACAAAACAGCGCCTTTTACAATTATGTTTTATGGGAACGGCGAGCACTAGTTTTTGTTTCAACTCGTAATAAAAACAACTTTTGGACACACAACATTTCCCATGCATTGGAGGCACCCGGTGTCCCGCGGGTCAGCGCGGGGGGAGCACTGGGGAGCAGCGGGGCTGGGCCAACAGCACTTAATGAAAAGAAATCATCCTGCAAGACAGACGCTCTGCCTGCATCCCAGAGGTCAGAGGCCTCCTTCTCCGCGACCGTTCCCTACATCCTCTCTCTCCAAGTAACTGAAACAGCCTTAAGGATTTGTAAGACTCACCGGCTGATAGGTGTCAGTCCTGTAGGAACTACAGCAATCAGTTCATTAAAAAATAATCAGGAGATCGGGTGAATCTGAAAACAGATTCCTTTTGATGGACCTCAAGAATTACAGATCTTCAGACTGTATGACCGGAAGTTTCTACACGCGCCATCAAGGACTCCACCGACTGCCCTTTGGGAACAGTTGTTCTAACTCGGATCTGCCTTTGAATATATTGCAAAGCTTTTAATCAGATTAAAATAACAAAATGAATAGAAAAATAGAAAGTAGCAGTAAAATAGGTTAAGTCAAATGGGGTTTAGGGTGCTTAATTTGTAAATTCACGTGTGTGTCCTGGCTAGAGGCCATGCCTGATGACGGGTCCTTTGAACTTCTACCAACCCCTAAGTATCGTGTATTCACACAAGCCATTCATCCTCGGGTTCCAAACCTGCACTAATCCCCCCCAGGATTACTTAGAGTTATTTTAGCCAAATATTATGACTCAGTATATTTAAGTCAGAGCTCACCAGTCAAAATGTGGAAGGACACTCCTTTTCCACTGCGCACCAAATAATAGAATTCTGCTGCTTTTAAGCACCCTCCACCCCCTCTCTTTTTTTTTTTTTTTTTAGGATATCCTGTCTTAAGTCTACAGGAATTATAATTTTCATTCCAGTGGGAAAAGTATTTAATGTGCATTAATAGTGTGCATTGAGTAATGTAGAGAATTTTTTCCTACCTGAAAGTTTTGTGCAAGTATCACCCAGGAACTGAAAGTAGAGAGTAGAGATCTACAATATTTTCATGATACCTATAGCATTAGCAATGAAGTATGTATAATAATCCAAATATTAAACAGTTGGGGCTAGAAGTGTCTGCTTTCTTAATGGAAGTTAGTTGTACATAAAATAACAGCAGATCTCTCAGATATGCAAAGTCTACCCCCACTGCTTGGTATATATTTTAGCTGGTGACAATCTGAGGTCAGTTCTAGGAGACTCTGATTCTTATTGCACCTAATTTTTATGCCATTTGACTGGACATTTCCATGCAAACTCTAGAATTAATATATTAAATTCAAATATTCAATTTGAATATTAAATATCCACATAGAATGCTACATTTTAGCTACTGTGCTCCGAAGACATGCACCTGTACAACCTAACAGCACTGCTGGCGCTGGGTTATTCAGGGTTAAGATTTCCCATCCCACGTCTGAATGACCAGGCACTAATTCTGGCCTGGTGTCCCACCTGGAACAACGTCCCAGCAAGTCCAAAGGCACTTTGGGCTGTGGATGAGAGCAATCAGACCTGCTTCTGCAATTTAATATCCCCCCTGAGTTACGCTGCTTCTCTTGCATGGCAGTAACCACTGGATCTGCACAGACTGGCTGTTTGTAAACAGGGCTTTTATGTTGCTGTTGTACATGTTGTTCAAAGTGTTTATATTTACTAAAAATCTGGCTCTAATGCAACTTTGATGACCGTACACACAATGGGAGGCCAGAAAGATGGTGTTAAAGATTGGGGAAGTTTTCCTGTTGATTCTGATCTTTTTCCTGCTTATTTACTTATCACATCTTTTGAGGTTTTATTTCCTACATCAAACGCTACAACAGCTTTTTATTGTTATTTTTCTTTCTTATTTCCCCTGGCATGTCCTTCACTTTATCATTTCTTATTCCCATCACAAATTCCTTAATATTTTCTGTTTCCAGGTTATTCTCTCCTCCATACTTCAGAGACAAACTTTACTTCCTCCTCTGGCTCCTTCCCCCCAGAGGAGGCTGTTAAGCATTGTTGTAATGTATTTAAAACAAATCTTGGTCACGGCCTCTCCTCCTTTTCTGGAAAAGCGCTTAAAGGTTTTACTGAAGCTGCTGGAGGCAGAGTGATGATAGAGGGTCTGTTCCTATCCTTATGCCTGTCCTTGCTGAGAAACCCCTCACATCAGCAGGGTGGCAGTTGTGGAAAACACAAATTGCAGAATATGCAGCCTCTGAGGCTATTGCCAATGAAATGAGAAGTCACCTCCACACACACGTCTCAGTACTGCTTTATACTCCTCCGTGAGCCACTGGGGTCAGTCCAGGCCACTGAGCGCATTAGAGTTATTTTGATAGAGGGAGTCTTTATGCTGGGAACAGTGGGAGCCTTAAAAGGGAAAGAGGATGACCTAAAGAAAGTCAGGTAAGTCAGAGCAGAATAAGGCAATTATGGGGTGTAGAAAAAGGCTGCATAACAAAGATAATTAAAATCTGGTAAATTGTTCTGATAAGATTGATTACTCAGGAATTAGCTTGCAATGTATGGGTTTTTGTCAAGTGATTAATTACGCTTATCTTGATCTATAGCTACAGACATATTTTAAAGAAGAAAGAATGATTTGTCTTTTAAACAGTACCCACTGAGGTAATATAGCCACAACCTGCTGCTTAATTCTCTAAGTTAGAGAAGAAAATAGAGACTTCTTTTAGATCTGCACTTCTTCAAAGGGGTCCTATATTTCAATATGAACTGAGCTTATGCATCAGACAGCAAATGTGGTTCAATTAATAACACTAATGTTGCTGCACGAAGCTTTAGAGATGCTCAGAATGATCAGTAAAAGATTAAAAGGTGAGAACTGTAAGAAGTGATACTATCCTAAGGACACGGTATCAGATACTCAAGCGGTCTTCAATTCTGAAATAGAAGTATAACAAGAATTCATGAATTTATGGCAATAATCCAGACACTTTCAAAGGAGAATTAGCATAGATCCACAATGGTAAAGGTATTTCCTCACTCAGACTAAGCACTAAAAATAATCATTTCTTGAAACGTCTAAATCAAGGCAAACGGGTTTTTTTCTAAATGACGTGTCTTAATTCAGTATTTGCTGTTATCCCCAACGGAGGAGTAGCTGAATGAAATTCTGTGGCCATGTTCTGAAGATCAGCTTCCACAATGGTCTAAGCTCTCTCTGCCAATGACATGGATTTCTGAATTGGGAATTCCATGGACAGAGTGAAAGGAGGGATTTGATCAGACCTTGTGTTTGCTGCTCTCATCCTCTGCACTTACACATCTGGTTCCTCTGTGGAGTGACAAGGGCAAGCACTGCCTGGTGCTCCACTGCTTTGCTCTGTGGGACATACTAGGTAGAGGGTATGGCGAGTGTTCCATGGAGTGTGGCCACGTGGGGACACTACACAAAGAATGTGGCGCTTTGTGTCACTTGAATGAAGAAGCAGTTTGTTTCTGTGACATACGCAAGTCAGATATTCCTTAGCACTAGGTTGATTCCAGAGAGTTCCCCTGTAGAAACCCCTTTTCCTGACCTGACACGACACCTGTTGGGGTGAGAAAGGCTCTTCATAACTTTCATTTTCTGATCTTTCCTGAAAGTGATGACAAATGGTTTTGTTGGGGTTTCAGGACTTGTCAGAAGCTAAACAGACAACAGCAGCTGATTCCACATACAATCAGCTCTCTAAGAGTTACAAGTTAATGGTCTTTGATCATTACCGGCTCAGGTCACCATCAGAAAGTCATCTTAGAATGGAAACAATTTGTACCCTGTCATCGCTTCACTCCTGGTTCTGCTCATATATAGAGAGGGAGCAATGCCTTGGGATGCTGTGACAAAAGAGGAGACTTCAGCCAACCAGTTGGACACTCCTGTTCTAACTGGATGCTCTGCTGGCTGACTTTTCCTTCAGCACATCTTCTTCTTACCCACATCTCATTTTGTTGAACAGAAGCCCACGTAGCGTAATTTAAAGTGCTTTTCACTCTTATGGATATTAAGCGGTATTATGAAGAATTACAATTACCCCACTTTTTGAAAACTGTCTTCATTATTAGATAAGAAGGGATGATGTCCTGTATATATTAATAGAAATAAAA
Organism: Limnodromus scolopaceus; assembly: GCA_028565335.1. Taxonomy (NCBI): domain Eukaryota; kingdom Metazoa; phylum Chordata; class Aves; order Charadriiformes; family Scolopacidae; genus Limnodromus; species Limnodromus scolopaceus. The sequence goes on from JAOXNO010000005.1 coordinate 902,064, forward strand.
GTACACAGATCTCTTGTTCAGCAAAACAATTAAGCATGTGCTTATAATCTTAATAGATCATACCTGCTAGCCAAAGGCATGATGATAAAACAGTGGCTGGGAGCCAGGCAGTTCAAACGAGGAAGCTGATCTGTCGGTTAAACAGCGCGCATGGTTAACCATCAGAACCGGGTGCCAAAAGGGAAGTGATGAATCTCCTGTTGAGTTAATTTTATTTTTCTGAATGAAGGTTGCCCTGCATTTTGCAGACTTTACTATTCACATGTTCTCTGAACTCTATTTGTCTTTTATGTGTGGATGCTACTGAGATCAGACTGTGTGGATGTACTGTATGTCCTAATGTAGTCTGAATGCTGAAGAATAAAAATAAAAATCCTAACAAGCTACTAACAACTGAAATAACTAAAGCTATGGAATCTATGGCCATATTCACTGCTAGAAAAAATACAAGTATAAAGCAGATAATCTTCCTTATCTCCATCAATTCCTTTTAACTTTCTCTTTTTTTAGTTACAAGTTTTTGGGAAAATTTAAGTAACAGATTGTAAATATCTGTAATCCTACAAATTGGAGGATCTTTGGTGTTAAAAAGCTGCACAAATCTTCCCATCAGGTGGAGAGTATTTCAAATAGATTTACTGAACGTAGTAACAGGCTTCTGCTGTTATTGTTATGTTTTACCATGAACAAACTGATTTGATTTTTAGGCTTGTTAATCAAACATAGTTATTTTTCTTGCATATTTAAATTGTGCACTGAGTTCACCCTTTCAGTGTCTTACTGTCTGAAACCTGCACAGCTCGCATGCCCTCCACTGTCTAAAATTAGAATATGTCCCCTTAGCCTTCCTGTAGCGCCTATTTACTGCACTCCCAGTATTGATTTTGACAGCAGTATTCTCAGAAAGACTCAAAATTATTTCCCTCCACAGCCTAAGTCTGCTGTGGCTGCAGGAGCTGGCCCTGCGGCCGATGGGTCAGGGCGAGACACCAATAGCTAATGCCCTGAAATTTCACCGCTGCTGCTCGCGTTGGTCTAATTCTAAGAATAAACAGTCTCCAGGGCTGTCAAACCACAGTCACTTTCAGCAGTCTTGAATTTTAACACTATGTGTTTGTTTTCCGCCCAGGTTTTTGTTTTATTTGTTTTTAAAGCAGCAGTGGATTTCGAACTGTACACACTGTGGAGAGTGGCAGAAACACGTGTTGGAGTGGGTGTTCTTTGTGTGCACGGGTGCGGTGGCTGCAGAAGCTGGCAATAAGTACTCTAGTTCAGTTTGTGAAAGCTACCATTTGATACCTAGCTTCATTCCTTTCATCCATATTTTCCAGCTGCTCTGCCCTTTGGGATTTACCTGTGTTTGCGCTAGAACCAGCTCACTTACCAGAAATACTCCCTGCCAGCCAGAGGGAAAAAAAGGAGCAATGGGAGTTTGGGCCTTTCAGAAAACACTGCACTGGATTTTATTTATGTATTTAGACTATCAATCGTATACCTTGCCATAAAACTGGGAGCAGATTATGACTGGTATGAAGGATATGAGCAGTGTTGTTTTGAGAGGTATTTCTGTGAAATGGGCTCAGTTTATTAGCTCAGGTGAGCACTACCAGCCGCTTCGGTAGTTGGGCTGTTAATGGAAAGATACACCCCCCTGCGCTGACTTGGCATTGCTTACCTCAAGAGATGTACCCAGCCTTTCACTCAACAACTCAAGCTATTTTTCTGATCATATTGGAAAAAGAAAACATATAACATCATTTTGACAGCTACAGGAGGAGGATGACTCGTGATACAAAGCCTTCAGCCTCCCTCACAGTCCTGTACTGGGTACCAGGAAGTCCCAGGAGAAGGGAAATCCAAGAACTTATGCAGTTGGTGGAACAGGATGATAAGCAGATGTGTGCAGTCCTTAGCTTATTAACTATGTTAGCTATAGCTAATTAACGATAACTAATTTGAGTCCTCACAAACTAGCAAGTATTAACTAGAGAATAAGATTGGAAAAACAAAAGTGAAGACTCAACCAAATGGGGCAAGATTGAGGAGGTACCTCTTTTGGGATATCAGGAGCCTCTTGGGTATCTAAGAGCACTGGCCACTACTAAATTGAGGATGTGGAAAATTAAGGTGTGGCTATAAAGGATAAAAGTTTAAGTTTCCTCTGCAAATAATTTTAACTGCAAAAACCTACTCTGAAAAAGTACCATGTCTGTGAACGGAGCACGGGGTTAGGGCGAGAAAAAACCAGCAAGTCAGGCACTTCTTTGAAGAAGGTGTTTTGCTTCCTAAGTGATGATGGTGAGGATAAGAAGGAAGGGATGCTGTGGGAAGCAACCTACGGTGAAGTAGTCTGTAAAAAATGCCTGTTACAGCCAGAGCTGGAGCCAGCTTTCAGAGCAGCCCATGATTTCTTCACCTACAGAATACACAGTATCACTGCAGTAGCTTTATATCAAAGTATACACAGAAATATCTTCTTTCTAGAGATATTTTGTTTCACTTGGAGGATGTTAAATTTTGCTTCCTTTCCCCCTTCTTTGTTCTCAGTGGTCCTTACAGGGATCTCATACATTTTGAGACTGTCTGAAAACACTGGAGACTGTTGGGAGCCTTGCTGGCCTGGACAGGCGCCAGAAAATATATTGCTGAATACTGAAATCACAGCATCTGAGATGATTGCTGCAACCCCCTCATCCCTATGGTTTGGCTGAAACTCTCAGTGCCCTGGAGGTATCTACTGTGTTGAAGTGGCTGGGAAAGTAGAAAATAATAGCAGCTCATAGGTCAATTATAACATAGCATGAGAAACTCAGCCACATGGTATAAAAATTAAAATAAACCAATTGGATTTGCCTGAATTCTGAACATGCACTGGAGTACAAATGAGGGGCAGCAGGACTTGGGCAAATCTTACTTCCCAATTAGACTTGAAGGTAGAAATCATTCAATGGGCAGGTTTTTTTCTGTGGGAAATACTCACCGATATCACGGGTTCGGAATGGCTGTTTCACTGTTACTCAGTTCTTCCTTTCAACAAACAAATGTCTATTTCTGTTCATTTAATGGCAAAAACTTGTTTCAAGAGCTAGCTGACCTTTAGGGGGAGAGCGATTGTGATTGCATTTTGTGGACACAAAGTCCAGAAATACTGTAGGTTATTTCAGCACCTGAGTATCCAATCTGCAGATCTGTACTTTTTTTCTCTTAAAATTCTCGGAGAAACATTGGCTGCCCTAGAGATTGCTGTGTGCTCCTTCCACTGCAAGTGACAACGGCACACTGTGCTTTCATTAGCTTTGTGCTGCACTCTCTCTCTCTAAGATATATATATATATCTTCAGATAACACATCTGCTGCACTGACTAATTATAATTTCATCATATGGAATAATTCCAGGTACTGGAGAGTTGCATTAGCATCTTTTTTTTTTTTACGTACAGACTAAAGAACAAATAGTTTATACTAAAGCAGAAACTATTTCCTTAAACTCAGACCTTCTGTAATTTAGCAAGTGCTTTAAAACTGAGCATGCAGAGGCTTGTGCACCCACCTGGCTGCAGCGGTCACACTGGTAACTGAACTCTACAAAAGAGGGTCACTTCCATAGAAAGCTCAGGTTTGTGTGTGGCCACACAGATACCAGTTCAGAGATGTTCCTTGGAGAGGCTGATCCTGAGTGGCACAGGTTTGCTTGTTCTCCACTTCGTAGAGAAGAAAGGCGTGAAGGACACACCATGCACATTAGCTCTTAAACATATGGAAACCCATTTCACTGCTTCAGGAGAACTGTTCTAAAGGAAGAAATTATGCCTACTGAGTTAAAGGCCAGAAATTCAACATTTCTCATGAAATGTAAATGTTAAAAAATTTAAAGAATGTGTGGATTTTACATAAAAAAATTTGAGAAAGGTTGTAAATGGCTTTTAGCCAGTGCTTTGGCCAGGGACCTGGTCATAACCGCAAGGAGCAGTGTCAGGGAGCTGGTTGTTCAGCATCCCCAGAAGCCCAGCAGATGGCTGGCCAACAGTCCTGCCTCTGCCCAGGAGACAGGAGTCCCTGTCTCCTCTTGCTCTGGAGACAGACTGCCGAGCACACCCTGCAGCCTGCCCTGACTAAAGAACACAGATGCCTCACCTGAGATGGAAAGCAAAGAGATTTCTTTGCCACACAAATGCTTGGTGACAATTACACGTTGACAGCAATTCCTGTTCAGCGTGTAGAGATCATGATTCTACTTACTCATTTTGAACCTGAGTGTTGCAGCACCATAAAAAATATTAATAATAACAATAAAAAGCAGCATTTGTTAATCGCTTGTACCAATCTAAGATTAAGCATGCTGCTAGGCAAATGCTTCTGCTGCTCATTCAACTGAACCTCTTTGGCGTCTCCTCTCTCTTCTGAAGTGCTGAGAAAGAGGCATGAACTGACTTGAAATCCTAACACGTTCCGCTGCTGGAATGATAACGCTACACACACTAACATTTGCTTAAATGTTGTGATTTACGAGTTGCAGAGTAACTGACAGGCAAGAAAACATCTATATTTTTTAGCTCTTCCTGATTACCGTTGGGAAGACTCTGGGTTGCTATTGAAGTTTATCTGGTTTGGGTTTGGATTTTTGGATTAGAAATCAAAGCCAGGCATATTGGGAGAATTATTATTTCCATCTCTGATTGGCACATCTGCACATTAGCTTACATAAAAATTTTTGCTTGGGCGTTCTAGTTAAAATTCTTACACTTGAAAGTGTCATTGCATTGGCATGTATTTATGGATCTCTGAGAATGAAGTGGTCTTGAAGACATTTTCCAAGTGATGAAGCATACTCTTAGAAACATTCTAAGTTTCACAGAACATAAGGCACTTCATGAGAAAGAAGCACTAGTCTCCTCCTTTGCTTAGGGCTGTGATTCATGTTTCTTATCACTTGTAGTTACACTGCATTCTCCACCCCTGCCTGTTTGCTGGAATTCACTGTCTCTTAGGAAAGACAGCAGGCTTAGTGCGCCCTTTCCTCAATCACTGTAGTTCACACACTGATGTATTAAGATAAGACTGAAGTTGATGACAATTCTAGTTAGTCCATTAATTTGCAAACTGCAGCAGCTAAGGAACACACGTGCCCTTCTCTCTGGCTGCTCAGGCAGAACCTCCGACACAGGGCGAACTGCAGCTTAATCCCACAGAGATTCCCTTTTAGAGAGTCAGTAAGAAAGAACAGTACCCTATCTTGGAAAAGTGGACTTTTTACCACAGAACCACTTTAAATAATGAGAATAACATACCTCAGCATGTCTTGTTAGCACAATGTGGGCTGACATCTGCAAAAGCTTTAAAAAGCTGCTTTATCCCCTGGCAAGCTGTCTGCCACGAAACAGGGGTTTCACGTTTGGCCAGACCAAGCAAAACTTGTCTCTTCGTTTCAGCCTAAATCTGAGCAGGGGGTTGAATAACAGAATTTAGCAGACAGTTTTCATGGAGGGCTTGCACTCTTAAAAATACAGGAACTTCCTCCTGCTCCTGTCTCTAAATACCAGCCATTACTTCGTAAAAAACATGAATGTACAAAGAACACGATCATAAGCAATTATTTATATTAGAAATTATCCATATTAGCTATTTAGCATTCATTATTCTAAAGTAGATGGCAGTATAGAATTATTAATACTCTTCAATCATAAAATCACACCTAATCCTGAACACAACAAAAAGCTTTTTAAACAACTGTTTGAGAAGGGGGCCAAAATCAAGTCCTAAAGTCTTCTAAGACTAATATGCATATTCCTGGTCTCTCCCAGTGCCCAGCACAGCTGTAGAATGAAGGAAGTCGTGAAAATACGCAACAATTTTCTGTATATAGGCGAGGGAAACCAGTGTCTGCTGGAGAAAGACCATCTCATGGTCTCTGACACACAGAAAAACTGCTTGTGACTGTCTATCTTTCAGTATGATTTAATGATAAATCTATATTTGGTGGGTGTGCTCTGGTTCAGGCTGTGAAAGAGGAGATGCGCTGTTAGGAGCTCGTACTGGAAGTGCAGAGGTTTGAATGAGTGATTTGCATCAACTGTGCTGGTGTTACATCAAAAATTATTGCAGAGATTAGGAAAATAATGTTTCTGAACCTTTCAGCCCACCATGAGTGTGGGAAAATGGAAAATTTGCAGCTTTCAATTAATAGCCTAATGATGTTTTTATGAAAGCAAATGAAAGAAGTACAACTATGTGAAGTTAGTGGTTCCAGACTGATTATTCAGGCTTTGTTCTGTAACCTTTCTGTAACCCTTCTAGATCTGTTCTTGCTTCCTCTCCCCTGCCTTTTTTTTTCCTCCACTCCTGTTTCTCGCTTTTGAAGATGAGATTCTTTTCAGATACTTAGTGTTGGTGGATTTGTGGGTTGCTTAGCCCATCCCTCCAGTACCCAGGGACTTCAGCGGGTCTCCAGAAGTTCCATGTGGTGTACACCTGCTATCAACTGAGATTCTTCAACAACTTTTAGGAGAATAATTTATGACATCAGTCTAAACATCCCAGGCGTTTTGGGGATGTTAGCAGGCAGTAACAAAGCATGTCCTTTCCTGATAATATTGGATATAACCCATTAAAGAACAAAGCATGCCAGACTGCAGGGAAATAAAGAGAACTACCTCTTAGTATTTCCTGGGGTGCTGTGGTACCGAGTATCATCTCTTGTAGAAAAGTACCATTAGATACATACGAGGAAGATTATCGAGCTGTTTCTCATTTTTGTAACTCCATGGGTCATGTTCGCAACATAACGCAGTAAAAGAATCACGCTGACAGTTTTCTCCATTTCTCAGTGATAAAATTAATGTCAAATCAGGCTCTGAATCATGAAGATGACAACGACAACAAGATGTTACTTATCTGGTGGAAATGGGCATAGCTCCTTTGTCACCAGACCAACTCCAGCACTGAGCATCACAAATTGTGTGTGTTTGTGGGAGCTAAGCAACACAATATGGGAATAGTCAGGAAAATAAGCAATAAGCTGGGGACATGTTTGTATCAGCTGGTAGGTAATCAAAAGGTTTTTAGATAGCCAGTGTAGTTACCAATTAATTCTGCCAGTTGAGCTGAGTGGCTGCTACTTTATAACTTGAGTGAAAGCCTGAGCCGACTGAGCAGAAGCTGTGATCTGCTATAGAGAGAACTTCTGACATAAGCAAAGGATTTGATTTTTGTGCTGCTGTTTATTGCTTTGCATCAAGAGATGTATTTTCTAAAACAGAAGAAATATGGAATATCATTTCACTTGGCTCCTGAAATACACAATATTTGTGATTCTCCCAACAGGAGGACTGTGCCATACGGGCTCTCCAACTTCAGAGGCAGTTTTAGAGGCAAAAGGTCTATAGGGCAGATGCAAAGCACTTTCCAGTCGTCATTTCGGTGTTCTTGTTTGGATGCTCACGACAAACAGTGTATGCAGTTTTGCAGAATAACGCGAGACAGGAGACGGTGAGTATCTTTTTTTAATATTGCAAACCGTCTACATGATTTGACTATTGAATGGAGATAAATTAATCAAGTTGCATGTGTAAAATGAAACCTATTAACAAATACATTGATTTTAAAGAAAATTCTCATCTCAGTTGTGGTGAGTTAACCCTGGCCAGCAGCCAAGCACTGACACAGCCACTGGTTCATGTCCCCTGGCGGGGAGTGAGTAGGAACAACAAAAGCCAGAAAACTCAGGTGTCACAATCAAGAGAGTTTAACAGGCAGAGGCCAGACCCAGCACAGCGCTGCTCCGAGTTTCCCTTTTGCTGTTTCTTTTTATGATGTGGTAGCTGTGAAACAGCAGATCTCCTGGCCAGTCAGGGGCGTGCTTAATACTGCACTGTTTTTAAATGTTTTAGGTTTTATCTGGTCTAATGAAGAATGTGACATTGTCATTTTATGAATGGCTTGTACAGGCAATTGATGAGAACACAGTGACAAACTTAAAAAAATCTCTCTTCCCCAGAAATCATGGATCAATAAATGAGACAGAGGAGAAATACCAATGCAGGGAAGAGGAACACGCTTTCATCCAATAGCACAGAGAGTTTAGAGGATTCTGAACAGTAAGGTATGCTACAGATGTTTAATGTTGAAAAGAAGTATTAATTTTCCTTAAGTTTGCTTTCCTTAAGTATTTGCAGAACTCTAAATTCTTCCAACTGAATACTATCAGTTCTTGCTAAATCAGGGAAGAATTTGGCCCGTGAGTTGTTTGAGTGGTTTTTTAATTTATTTTTTAAAATAACCTTTAGTATACACAGAACGACTACAATCTTCCTCATGCTGATAGATATCCTTCAGAAGTTGGATTCTTTGGCTATAAGCCAATACATATTTTGGCAACAGTCCCCCCCCCCCTTTTTTTTTTTTTTTTAGGGCAAGGGCTGTTCCTGTCTATCATCTTTTTGCTCATTTAGCACTGCAACAACTGAAGCTACATATCCCAGAGCAGTGCTTCAGTAAAACTTAAATTGTCAAGGTAAAGAAACAGAACAAACTTCGTGGAAAAAGTATTTGGAAGGAAAAATAAATCTACTTTAAATGTCAGATATAAAGAGGTTACTGTGACCTAACGGCCAGTCTCAAAATGTCCAGTTCCAAACCTACCAAAATCAGCTATTGCTACATATGAAATGCAAAATGGTGTCAGGATAAACAAATACTTGTAGTTCTGGGTAAAATGAAGCAGCCAGTAGAATTAGGAAAGTTTTTTTTTTTTTTTTAAATAGTCACACCATTACCCAAAACTTTTCGCTGTGAAGGAAGGCACTTGCATTAGAAGTCCCCAAGCTAAATTTGCTGTTATGATTACTTGATCAGAGCTAATCAGACAACTGGGCAGCATTCACTCTGTGTACACATCACCAGGGTAGAACCATGTAGAACTATAGTAGAGGTAGAATCATGGTTCTACCAGGTAATAGGGGGTTAGTTCTGGACGATTAAGTAGTTTGGGTTTTGTTTGGTTGGTTTTGGGGTTTTTTTTTAAAGCTTTAATGTTTATTTGCTGAAGCTCAGAAGCAAGAACCTAAACTACAACTCTCCCTTGAGATGGACAAACTTGTCGCTCCAGTCTGATGCCAGTGAATTCAGCAGCGTGCAACACCTCCGTGTCACCAACGCCACGCTGGGGGCACCTCAGCCTGCACAGAGCAGCTTCCTCCCATGCTCCCCTCGCCAGAGTCTTGGAAAAGGATACCCTTTATCTCGTCACCTGGCAGGGAATGTATCGCTATTGCAGCAAAATTCAAAGGCAGATCCAAACTTCAGCAACACAAAGTTTCAAGAAATGTTTTTCTATGTGATTTTAAGAAGTTCAACAGAAACATACTGTTTCACTTACTGCTTGCTCCGTGGTTGAAGAACCCATCCACGGCTTTCTGCCGGCAGCTGGAACTGGAGAAGGGGACGAGTTAGAGAGAGGGTGCCTATACATGAGTTCTCATTAAGAATAAACAGATACAAAATACTTCTCTTGTTAATGTATGCAAGCCTGAATCATCATATTGTAACTTCGTGGCAGATATTTAAATGACAGTATCTACGCAGAATAAATATGAATGGCTAATATAAATATTATTATAAACTATAGCAAGTTAAGAGTATACATTGAGTATTCAATAAATTACTTAATTTAGGCACAAATTATTCCTGCACTTCAAAGTTCCATTCTGAAACATTTACAGTGATTATTTGAGGACACACTGTAGTTGATGAGTGGAACTCCAATTATTCATCCCAAAGAATTTCATAGAGATGAAAGGGTAGGACTGCAGAACTTCACACAGAACTTCATCCAATCAGAGTAAGTTACTGCACCAGAGCGTTCCCTGTTCTAAGCCCCCGCGCACGGTATCATCCACAGTACATACAGCCGTCTTCCTGAGTGCTAGACATCACATGTTTATCTCTTCATTGAAACAATCATCACTGGATAACTCAGAAACTTGGCAATAAGGATTATAACCAACCCTGGACATTTTTCAGTGTAAATGATTTCTTCAGAAATTATGGACTTTTTTTTGATAGGAGGATGCAAGAGTAAGCAAGGGAAAAAAAGAGTAACTTTTGCAAATCCTGTTCTATATTATTTAAAAAGAAAGAGAGGAAATCCCTTAGTTGTGACACTACAGGTATGGTTTTGGTTTGACTGACCTTCACGCAGACTTTCCCTGGGGCATATATGTTAAACTGTAACCCGATGACATTAAATTATATTTTATGAAAAGAAAGATAGAGACCAAAAGAAAAATGAAAAGAAATTAACAGTAAAAATGGTTATATAGGCTTAAAACAGCGGTAGTAGACTTTGAAACAAGAAAGGGAGGTCTTTGCCAAAATATATATGATATATTTTATATATATGTGGATATATTTCATAAATAAATTATTATAGCTATAAAATTAAATATATCTTTCAGTTACTGCATTTGTATTAGTTTCTTACTTGCTGTACAAATGATTTTGTACATTTACAGAAAATAGATTATTTATTATATAAAAACATTTCACATATTATTTTCCCATAATTTTTAAAAGACACTGTATAGTTTTGGGGTTTCTGAAAAATAATCCAGCTTTGTTATGAAGAATGTTTAATGTTCCTTTATAACCACCAACTGGAATTTTTATTTTTCCCCCTGAATGCACGTGCCCAGGTCATACAGAAACTTCTTCAAGAGACTGGTCATTCTTCTACAGTTTGAGAATTGAGTATGAAAGCATAATAAAAAATAGTTTTATAATAATTACACATAAAAAGTTACACTTCAGTTTTGTGTCCCTTTTGCTATAAATGTAACCCTCATCTGGACTAATGAGTATCCTGGGACAAACGAGGAGGCAATGCTCATTTGGACTGTGAGTTCTTTTTGTGAACAACATTCATTGCCTTCAGCTTCAGCCATTATATACTTTTTTCCCGTGGAATTGCAAACCCATCGTGGTGCTCCCGAGGCCGTCGGTGCCTCCTCCACTGACACAACTCAGCTTCTAGATGAACTGCTCAGTTTGCGTTTGGATTTCTACTGTCTCCCCCCACGTTAACACAATTTAAATGTTGCATTCAAAGGTGGATTCATACCTTCCCCAGTCCCACATGCTTTCACTCTATTTTAAACGTTCACCAAAAAAAAAAAAAAAAAAAAAATCAAATTGGGCTCGTTTTTTGGCAGGCAGGTAGATTTAGCCCTTGAGTAGTGGGTTATAGGTTGTTATAACAACAACTGGTCTAATTCTGTCAGAGTTACATGGCTCTCATTCGAGTTGGCATTAATAAAAGTCCAGTTTTCAGTTGTTAATAGAAATAAGAGCAATAAATGGTCACATCTAGAAAACAATGTAGAAGGGAGCTTTGGCAGAATTTCAGGTTTTTTAGCCTAGAAAGGAGAAGGAAGAGAGGAGCTGGGAACACAGCCACCAAACGCAATGGGCTGTGACAGAGGGGAAAGGGGTGTTGTGTTCCCCGTGTCCCCGGAGGCAGGACAGGGAGCAGGGGGCTGGCGGTACCAGCAGGATGGTCAGTGCCACCAAGACCACGGTCTCCATCGCCAGCTTTTGCTCCTGGGCTCTCAATGTAGGGATGACAAAACAGAGCACGAAGGAGGAAAAGAAGCTGATTTTTAGTTGAGTTCACCAGGAAAGATATTTCATTTTTATAAAGAAATCTACACAAATGAAAGTAGACCCTTGATTTATTCATTTAATTATCCTCACCCTTACTAACGATTTTTTGTAACACGTTGAAGCCTCACAGATACCTGAGTGGGAGACGGTGATGCACTTCTAGGGTTATTTTGTCATACCGACAGAAGTAATTTTCTCTTGGCTAAACTGTGATGACTTAAATCATTTCTCATCTGCTTTTAAAATGTGCTAAATGGTATTTACTACATCCTCCAACTATTTATTAAATACAGCAGAACTGAATTGGGTTTTCTGCATAATAAAACATGGAACTGCTGGCATGATGTGCCAGCAGAGACTGAATGAATGCTTTTGATTTTTTAAAATCCCCAAGTTGGACACGTAAGCCTTTCTCTCTCACAAAACACAGCCAAGCAAAAAGACCTTGTAAGAAATTCTCTTGCTACAAGAAAAGAATGCAAGTGTTCCATGCCCTATATTATTTCTATAATGACCAAAAGAAATGGTGGCCACAATTCCGGGATTCTTACCAGATCCACCCTGAATACTTCTGGATACCTAGTGCTGACGCCTGAAAGATGTTCCCATTGGCAGCATCTGGAGTCTCACACATTCCCGAGATGCTGATTTAGGAGTTGGTTTTCAGAACAGCAAGGCAAAAATAACTCTGGTGTGAAAGATTGCTGAGGACAATCATGACAGTTTGGGTCAAGGTGATTTAAGAAGACAAAATTGTGTGTCTGGATAAAAGTAAAATGCAGGCTAACATGAGTAGGACTGAGTAACGTAACCAAAAGTTATTGTTAGAAAAGGAACAAATTTTAGCCATATGAACATTAAGTGTTTAAATCCACAGCTTGAAATCTATTGGAATAGTAATCAAGCAAAATTGTAAACAGATGAGATTGAAAGCAACGTCTGTTTTCACTACTAGAGTTTTACAATAGAGAAGACATAACCTGATCTGGAGAGCTTTACGCTACAAAGAAATGTCAGGACTGAGAGACTTAAAATACATTAAGCAAGTTAAACAAAGCATATTGAACTTTCTGTTTACCTTGCAGTAGGATCTTGCCAAACTTTGTTTAAAAGCATATTTTAAGAAGTATTTTGACTTCCAAGATTTCAGAAGTGCTTTAGAGGACAGCCTGCTTTGCTCTGTACTCCCCAGCTCTCTCTGCAGCCCAGTCCCCCGCACTGGCAGGCAGTGCCACAGCTGAGCTTCAGCAGAGGCTTGGGATGAGGTTCAAGGCACAGCTCCTGTTCTGCCCTGGGAAACACCCCACTGAATCCTTGGGCTCTTACAAGGTTCTAGTCTTGAGTCACACCAGTATCCACATTGAACACCCCTCCCCATATCTAGGTCTTCCAGCTTAGTTCTCTCATTTTATTTCAATGTGATCCTTAAACATTTTATAACAGGCCAGGTCGATAGTCATCTCTGGTGTGCTCCGCTTTCAGAAATAAGGCAGATACATAACGCCACCTAAAACTCCTCTGCACCTCTGTGGTCCTTCAGGCATCTCAACATCTTTACCATGTGCCATCGGTTGCTGATCAGTAAACAGACACCTTGACTCAAACTTCCTGCACGTGTCTCTGTCAACACAAATGGAATTGCAGTGACTCACAAGCGCTGAAGGGCCAGCCCCTTAACAATAAGTTGATTCAAAGTCTTTGACATTCAAACTCCATTTCTCCTATGAATATTTCAAAATCCTATACAGACAAGACCATTTAGACACTAAAGGGCCAGTATGTTAAACAATGAAATAAACTTAGAGGAGTTTAATTTTTACTGGTTATAATGGATATTCCATTAGACAACAAATCACATTTATTAACTAATCATTTCTGTTAGAGCTGTTCCTCAGGGTGAGCGTTTATGCGTTTCATGAATAGTAATTTTGCTGTAATTGTCTATTTGTTCTAGTGCAAGCAGTTAAATAATTTCCATTTTTATTTTCATAGTTCATTTTGATTTAGCCTTCCCTCCCCCCCAAAGAACTGACTAAACAATTTGGGAACGCTTCAGTGTCTCTGTTTCTCCTTGGTGTCCCAGGCTGGCAGTCTCTATGGCTGGAGAGCTGAGCTGCCTTCCCCGAGCCCTCCGCTACACCAATACTTGCAGTGCAGGTGTGAAGAGGATTGGAGCCTTTTGTCATTGAAAAATAAATGTGCAAACTATTGTGACAATATAAAATATATATTGAATGGCAAGTGGATTAGGTGAACTACATAACCAGAGTACAGTAAATGTGAAAATCAAACCCCAGAGGCTCTTCTAGAAGATTCCTGGAACTGTGCATGTATTTATGCAATTCTGACACCATAAAGACGCAGTTCCCAAAATAGATGTTTTTTAAAACTCTGCTTTGTTTCCCTGTATCTATCACAGAAGAGAATTCCATTATTTTCACAATGAAGCCAGTTTACAGCTCCTTCTGGTGTCAATTTGGATAGTCGTGGGTCAGCTAAGGGTCATGTTTTCACTGTTTTTAAGACACTACAATTAAGAACCAGATTGAAACTAAGCATTTGAATTGTTAAATGTAAAACCTTTCTTTATATAAATCTGATAATGAATTAAAACATTCAAAACACCTGTGCCAGATCCTGAAGTTTGTTTTTGATTAACATTCATTCTTTGTTCAGAGTTCCAAAGAGACTGGATAATTTAACTCTGTGTTTGGAGGAGCACAGAAGAAAAAAGAAAGCTTAAGGAGAGGAAATACTGCATTAGAGTTCAATAACCCCTGAATCATAATTCTGGTTCTGCTACTACTCAGTGGGGGATCTTGGGCAAATTACTCAGGTCCCATTGCATTCACTAACACAAAAGCAGGACCAAAGGCAAGGTCCATGTTAAGATCTCTATGGGCCCAGGCCCAAGCAATGTTTCTCCCCAAATAACAATTTTACTTGTAAGTGCTCTGGTGGTCATCTGGGTGAACACGTGAAGGATCGGTGTCTTTGGGTGGAACTGTCACTGTCCCTCTGAACGTTTTTGAGGAATTGGTCACCTGTTGCCTACCAGGAAAAAAAAAAACAGGGAATCTACCAAACACCCTCTCACTGTAGGCAGGGCAGCACGAATACATGAAACACGTGTGTGGTTCTGGTGGCGAGTCAGAGCACAACTAAGGCACACAGAAGGCTGGAACAGCTGTTCCCCATGGCTGTGGCTGCCTGGGCATTCAGGTAGTTACCGGTTTCCCAGAAATGATGTTGGTTTTGCTTTGGCTGATTGGTTCCAGCCCCCTGTGTGCTTCAAACAGAAGGGTTAGAAACGCTTTTAAAGGAGAGCTGACGTGGTATTACTATTATCTAAACCAAGGAACTGTACTATTAGGCAGAAACCCGAAGAAAACTAAGCAGGGGGCATGAGGTCTTTCATTAGCAACTCACTGGCAATGTACATTCCATGCAAGAATTGGAGAAAAACAGTCCCAGAAATTAAAGTACATAAGGTTCACTGAGCCAACACGCTCAGAGATGTCTCAGCGTTACAACATCTGCTACTAGCACCAGTAATATTAAAATGCCCATCCTCATTGTCTGTGCCCAACACCTGAGGTACAACCTACACCTACTCTTCTGGGCAGCAGTGTCGCAGACGAGCTGTTCCACCAGAGAAGGTGACAATGTGGGCACTGGGCCTGTCCTGGGACTCGGAACTACAGCACCCAACCAAAGGGTTCCAGAGCAGGGCATTTTACTGATGAAATAAATACTCGTTGCAATGTTCCAAAGGAGTTCTCCCAAATATCACAGAGCAAACTGAGAAAACCTGTTTTGCCAGTCATGTGCATTGTCTTCATAAACAGTTCTCAAAGCCTTTATTTCCACATATGCAGCGCTATCAGGAATTTTTTTTCCAAAGGCAGTGCCTGTTTCCAAACTGCTTCCACCGTGCCTGCCTCACTGTGCGAAAAACACCAGTTTCACAACAAACACCATCTATTGGAAGAAACATAAGTCCAAACTCCCCTTTCCTAGTTTTCAAAAAATGCTGGTACGGACAGAACATGGCCCAGCTACAGTGCCTGGAACAGAGAGGCTTCCAGTGTCCACCGCCGCTGCTGCAGCAAGAGTAAGTTCAGTACAATCTTTCAACAACTTTTATTTATTTGTACAACTGCCAACATTTTTGATAAGCGTGTTTTTTCTCATCTGGCCTGAATAAGGTATAACTTTTTTCTCTTTTTTTAAAACAGTCTCTTTAATAGCACTTTTATAGTGGGGCTGTCTAACAGCACAAAGAGGAATATCAGCCATCCAGAAAGTTCCGAAGTTAGTCAACTTTTATTTTTCAAGTGTTCTTCTGCCTTTCCACAAAATAGTTCTCACACTACTTTTTGCGCTTCATCTGTTTCTCACACTGCAGACTCCACTGTTTGCAGATTTCATTTATGGAAAACAGCCTTAAGATGTTTATCAAGCTTGGTTTTCACTTAAAAGCCATAGGAACATTTTATGTTGTACAAAACATTACAACATCGCTTTCTTGAAAAATTCCTCTGGAAATTTTTCATTTCTCTGTCAAATATGCATATTTACAAATCTGTGTGCATCCACCAAAATCTTGTCTCTACCTCAGAGATCCTTACCATCCTCCTCACGCTGCTTGGTATGTTATACAGCACGTGTATTGGCTCCACCCCTGGTGATTACACCATGACCTTACTGAGGAACCTCACCTGGTATGTTGTTAGCACTTGAAATGTAGTTTTAGATAATGAACTGTTGTAGACCTAGACCCATTAGAAAGACATTATTCGTATTATTTATTCATGTTTTCTGTTACCAGCATCATATGACTGGTATTGCAAACCAGTTATTGTTCCAGTTTCCCAAACACAAAACACTCTTTCCTAAACTATAGAAACAAACCCAGTTCTGCCAACTGTCCCCTGCCATGTCATGTCTAACAGGCAAAGAGAGACCTTGTTCCAACACAAGCTAAGCACTGCTAAAATATGCCTTGCATAGAATTAAGGTGGGACGGAAACGCCAAGTGACATCACTCAAAGTTTATGTATTACAGCAATATGAACACTAAACCATTATGAAAACAGATCAAAACAAGTCTGACATCTTATGGATCTGCATTTTTAAAAATAAACTTATTAAATCTAATTGTACACAATTTTTCTGTTAATTCCTCACATGTGTGTGCAACTCCGTCCTTTTTCCCCACTAAAACCCCCTGGTTCTTCAGAGGATTTTGGTAGAAAGAGGCAAGCTCTGAATGATCATAACCATTGGTGGATGGGTCACTAAGGACAAACTTTTGAATGAACTTTCCTGATGATCTACTTATACTGAACTTCTAGACATTTAAGCGTATCTAAGATTATTAATTCAGTCAGTCTATCAAAAGTGGTTGTAAGCAGCAGAAAGTCTAAAAGGTTCAGACACCTAAAGGTACCTAAAAGGCAAAAGTTTGCTTTCTACAGGAAGTAAGCTAAAATGCTCGGAATTTCAGAATTGTGCCAAATTATATATAAATATATATAAAAGCATAACATTTACCTAACTAAATAGCTTTTTATGCTGTCCTTTCCTCCTAATAACAGTGAGTGCATCTCAAAACTATAACAACATAGTTTTTTATTTCAGTTACAATTTCACGAAAAATGGCAGCTCAATGAACATAAAGGAGGGAGTTTATGGTTGAGAGAAACTGTCAAAACCCCCCAAGACAGATGTTTTTGCTGTAATGCTATTGAAGCAGCAGTTACCTAGAGACTTCACTCCTGCCCATAAATAAGACACACCACTCTCACTGATGACCATTGATGCCTTGGCACTCTCACTCTACACCCCAGCATTTTCCTTATGGCAAGAGGGGCACAGGCTCCCCCAGCAAAACACAGCTCCTGAGAGAGACGCCTCCCTGAGGGCAGCAATTCCTCTCTGGGGCAGAAGAGCAGGAACCTCGCGGGCTGGCTTTGGTGTTCCAACCTGTTTCATTTGAAAGAACAATTCACAGGAATACGTACATATATATATATATATGAATTTCTGTACTCCATTGTCCCTTTCCTCCAACACCCCCAGTGCAGGCTAGTGGCAGTCCTGGTTTTGATTATGGAGATTTATTTATCGTACTCAGGGAGAAGTCCTCATATGGGAATGGTTTGTGGTTGTGAATGATCTGATCTGGACTTAATTGACTTAGAGGTTAGTCCAAGAGTATCTACACAACTGTCCAAGTGTCTGGGCGAGTTACTGTCACATATTCTTACATACCACTTCACACATTCGGGTACAGCTTTTGCATAAAAAAAAAAAAAGAAAAAAAAAAAGAAAGAGCACTGAAGATAATAAAAAGATCAGTTAGATTTAAGACTATAATACCTCAGCTATGCAGGTCATGATCTGTAGCTTTCTGGTAATAACAGCTTCTCAGTACTTTTAAGCCTCCATTTTATATAACACAGTTTTGGTACGCCAAAGTTACTAGTGCATTGCTTTCCATATCTATAATTTTTTCATGTAAGGAAATTAATTTAAACTTTGACTTTTTTTTTTAGAAAATACAACTTTTGCAGTAATCCTCGAAGTTTTAAATGCAAATTTGAAGAGTGGGAAGGGGACGTTAAACACTAAAATTACCTTTATGATCAATATTTAATTAAAACGTTTTTGTCAACATACAGCATTTGGTCCATTTGAGATTAGTCTCTAGAACAAAGACGATGACTATATTCCATTTTTCTATTAAGGGCAATTATCTTCAATTACAGCTGTATAGTCTATCCAACCCTTCAGGCTTTGCTCGTTAGTTTTTGTAGCACACCTTACCCTCAAAATACTCAGTGCTAATCATAACACCCTTCAGAAACAATGGCACTCCTCCAGTACCTCATGTTAAATATCTTTTCTCGCAGAGATACACAAAGGAAAGCAGAAATGGCTGTTTACTTTTGAAACGTTGCCAGGAGTGAACTTATTCAGCTTCCTGGAGGGCTGCAGATCTTCCACTGCCCAAGCTAGAGCAGCACTACCCCACTCGTACATGTCATCATTCATCCACCCCTCTCCAAGCACTGCACAGAAGTCAGTATCTTCATCATGGTTTCACCACCACTGAACTGTGGCTGTAATGGGCCATCCTTTCCCAAATTCACCAATGGGAAATGAAACCGTTCACCTCTCAATCTGTGAGACTCTCCCAGCGTTCTTGGGATCAGATCCATCTTTCTATTTTTTTATTATATACTGTCTTACAGAATTCAAGTTTGCTTTGCAAACACATCTGTAGTTATGCAGGTTCTCTTGAACACAGCTAGAAGAGGGCACACTCCACACACACAGCCAAAGCCTGGGAAAAACGCTGCTCTTGAGAAGTGCGTTCTCATAAGAATAAACAACAGCAGGCAATTACTCATCTGCAAAAGCAGAGGACAGAGGCAGAGGGAAGCGGCTGGCCTGAAGAGCTGTGTTTGCCTCCAAAGCACGACGTTACACTGGAGACATGTCTGACACGCAACTGGTGTGCACCGAACCTCAGCACTTCCCAGGGACTGGGGTGCAGAGGAGCTCAGAAGAGCGAGCAAACATTAGCAAAAGAGTAATTGGCCTTGGACATAAACTTTAGAAAGAAAACTTAATAGTAAACAGAAAGGAAGCTCCATTTCACGTTAAAATTGCAAAAGATGTTGGGACAGATAACCAGGACTTAACTGCACTATCCCACTCAGCCCCTGCAGTAGCACAGGCTCCTGGTGTGTAGTTTGGAGGGGTGTGAAACTGAAGATAATTTCACAGCTGCAATGAAATCCCTGACACAATGATTAAGGATTTTGGAATTTGGATTTAAGGTCAGTTTTTTAAGTCCTTTTCCGATTTCCTAAATACTTGTCATTTATTCTGAACAATCTTTAGTCACTGGAGGTTGGCTCTGAAATTCCAAAACTTGATGCGCTAAACTCGAACAGATTATCTGTAATTCTTACATCGTGCTTCTACCACAAAAAGGTAAGTATGAATTGCAGGAGGTGCACTTCTACCTTAAGAAACTTGAGAGAAGAGAAGCGATGGAATGGCAATGAGCCTGGAGATTAGCCCCAGGGCAGCGCTGGGCATGGCTGGAAGGCTACGAGCAGAAGCAGTAACAGAGGACAATATCTATTTATCCTGCTCCGACTTTCTGTCCCTCCTGTTTCTACCTTCTATTCTGGTTTGGGGGAGGAATAAGAAATTATCTACCTTTGCTAGTACATGGGGGTAAAATTACCATTTAGTTGCGTTTTTCAGCTATACCTCTGCTAAGGCTGAGTCACTGGCAGCATCACTCTGTGTACCGCTAACTTTGGGGGCAGCATCAAACCCCAAAATCACAGATGTCAGGAAGAGCCACCAAGTCCCCAGCAATTTTATCCCAGTGTTCTAGGTCAATGGAGCAGCTACTCCACTGCAAAGTGTGCTGCTCCCAGGCCTGCCACTGCCAGAATTCTGTGGGGGTTTTTTGAAAAAATAAACAACAGCAAAATCTCCCCTCAGGAAATGGCTACTTTATCTGCTCTTCTAAACCACCCTTTTAGGCCTTTCGTTAAAACTGTGAAGATGAGAGAGGGATGAAAATAGGGAAAAGAATGAAAAAAAGTTAATCATACACTTAAGAATGACTATAAACTGTTTCAATTAAGGAAAAATTTTTTTTATAGTAAGGCTCACATAAAATGTTTCACTTTTTTTTCTTCCTTTTCTGATCAACCCTAGGAACTTCTCAGCAGAGCTTTAAGTTACCACAGCAATTCAGGCTACCACTGAATCTCATCTGAAAGAGAAAGTCGCAGCATGATGCAGGGGATTGTATTCTGCTATTCTACTATTTTTGTTTTTACTCATCTCAAGGAAGTTCTCCCACGTAAGTGGAGTTTCTCCTCGTTTGTGTCCTGTCTCCTGTAAGGCAGAACAGACTTCTGTCCTGGAAATGTTTGTTATGGCAACAGACAGGAACCCAGGCAGAGAACATCCCAGCACCGCTTTATTGTAGTCTGTGCTCATGGGCACACCAGTAAAGATATCTGGGATATAATAGTTCAGGAATTATGATTTTGAGTCACAGTGTAGGCTTGTTATTGAGTCCTGGTATTACTTACAAGAAAACACCACATGTCCTGCATTGAACCCTAACTTATTAAAGTCCAAGAATGACCTAAATGCTGAACAGGCACTCTTTGATTTATTACCTTTTTTTTTTAAAATATATATTCAGATTCATATTGGGAACTGCTAGCTTTAGTAGTTACAACGGTTTTTTCAGTTACTTTGCTATTTCTGCAAGAATCTCAATAAGCCTCCCCACATCCCTACTCCATGTGCATTCCAGATGTGCTCCCTTCCCCTCCCAAGTGCGACTGGGATTTTTTCTCTGTTGCCTTTCAAACACAGAGCTATAGGATTACACGTCGCTGCACTTTTAATGAAGAGGTAGGTACTGATGTGGTTAATAGAATCATGGCAATGAAACATTTATCGGAAACAAAGATTAAGGTTTTGAATTTTTTGTATGTTGCCATAGACATCTGATGGTGATGGGCCTGGCCCCTCTGCAGGGCCCTGCTCTGTCACCCCACTCGACTTCCCGCACAGAGCTCTCCGTCCCTACCTGTGACCCAGATTTAAGCAATTAGTACTGCACAGGACCAGCTTTGTCTGATCTCTTGTTCCCATATGGTGTCCATTAAGAAAGTGATCCACAGACCGTCAGTGCTGTGGTGCTGCAAAAGCCAAGGACAAACACCAGGAGTGCCTGGTGACACACTCCCACTTCCGATGCACCCAGCATTGCGGCTATCAAGGAGCCTTCCCTTTGGCTACTACTTTTCTCCCTTTCCATCCTGATCTTTTTTTCATGTTAGAGTTTACTGTCCCTACAGCTGTGCTTATGCAGCCATTTCTGGGACCACATGGCAAAAGAGATTGGTAGAAGGAAAACCTTTTAAAAGATGCCTTATCATGCATTGGTCACATTAGAATTATAAAATAATATATATTTTAGAGGAAACCTCTGAAGACCATCTGGTCCAATTTCATGGCTAACTTCAAAGTCAGGGAAAATTTCAATCAGGTTGTTCAGGACCTTGTCCAGTTGAATTTTGAGAATCTCCAATCTCGCACAACTTTTCTCAGACTATTCCAGTGACTGAACGCTCTCGCTTGGAAGCATTTTCTCCCTCTACCTAGTCAGAACTCTACCTGCTGTAACCTGTGCCTGTTGATGGTCATCTGAGTACCTCCAAGAACCACCATGGCCTGGTTTCTGCACCCTGGCCCACGAGGTCCCTAAGCCAGGCCCTGTGGCCAGAGCTCGGGGCTGAACAAACCCAGCTCTCGGGCTCTGCTTGGCTGCGAGTGCGTCAGGCCCCCAGGCAGTAGGTGGCCTCTGGAGGAGCACATCAGTTCCTGTCCTGAGCTAGGGATCCCACTCAGGTCCCCAAATGTGCTCCCACAAGTGGTGAATACAGGGGAATAAACGCTTCCTTGGTCCTTTGGCAGCTTTCTGCATGCAGATAGCCTTCAGCTGCATAGGTAGAAATGAAGGAGCAGTAAAATTCAGATGTGTAGGAGCGCCTAGATCATAAGTTTCCACTAAGACTTAATTCAGAACTTATTGAAAAATAACAGAATCTTTCATGACTTTACCCAGCGTTCATTCAAATCCTCACTAGGGCCAAATCCTGCGTGCCCTGGGGCTTATCTGCACGAATGCATTTAACTCAGAACAAGATGCATCAAAGCAAAAAAGTACTTTATAACTGCTTTGATCAAAAGGTGTCAAAATTAACCATTGGTCTTCACTTTACCACAAATCCTGCTTCCCCAAAAAGGGGTGGATTTTTCCCTAGGAACATGAAAGCACTGCAGAAGGGACAAAAGGGATTTCTACAGTAGTTTTGCTACCAGCTCAGAAGGTGGGAAATAACTGGGCATGTTTGTATCCTACAAAGGAGAGTCTGGGACTGGTCACAAACAGAACCCAGGACAGACACCATCACACCTGCACGAGAACAACAAGAGCATTGATGGGCTTGGATGATAGTATTGCTTGAAAGATGCGTGAAGTAATCCTTCCTCCTCTGCAGTGCTGTGTCCAAATCGAGTGCTCAGCAAGAGCGAGCCCAGAAGACCAACCAAGGCGGCCTGACATCTTTACAAACGTGCTTCTGAAAGCAGAATGGAAACGTGGAGGTGTTCTGCCCACACTTTTCCACATTTTCCAGTGCAAGAATCAGCTAATCCTTATGCATAATTTCTTGGATTTATTGTGCAATGGTCCCATACTAGTCTCCACTTTCAATCAAATAAAAATTAGACTAACCTTTAATTAATTTAAGTTTAATTAATACCATTTGTTCCTCTCTGCTTTGCTTGCATCCATATGAATATGTGCATACCTGGTTTAAAAAATACTGTCTACACAATTATTTCACAAACTGTCCACAGGCAGAGAAAAGCTGGTTTAGTGCAAAGAACAAACGATCAGGGGAGGACACACGTGGAAACAGTCCTCAGCTATGTTTAAGCTACTGCAAAAAGAAAGGCAGTAATTGTTTTCCATGTTGGCTACTAAAATGGTCTTAAATGACAACAAATGTTAGTCATGTCGAATATTATTTCAAGACTTCTCTCTTCTCACAGACCTGGGTGACAATAAGCAAGTGAGCAAGAAAGATGAGTCTTAGGAGGACGAAGACAAAGCATTTCTGTGATTCTGGTAAGAAATACTCCTTTTGGTACAGCTTCACTCCGCGCTATGCTGCTTCTGGGCCTGAAAAACTAATGTGGCCACCATATGTTATAACGCTTGTCACACACCCCATGGGATTACAGTTTTTCATTCACAAGATTTCTGAGCTGTATTTGGGAAACCAAAGAAATCCATATTGTTGTGCTTCCCTCTTGCATGAAGCCCGTGAGTTCATAAACGGAAAAGGAACAAAGATTTTAGGCTTTGGCTAATCACAGTAGGTTTGTTAATCACAAAGCAGCTTAGTCTAGGAACATTCACAATACCAGATTTTCTGAGAAATCTCAATAGACTTCCATAAAAAGAAAGTAAGATGGCTTAGCAATGAGCCATACAGTCCTAAAACTACCTGTTGCGAGCAGAAGAACTAATTAGAGAACTGCCATGATTACAAAAGCCTCTGTCTAGACTTCTGGCTCCCATCAGCTGCAGGGAGACTCAAGTGTGGCTGCAGGGGACCGAACGGGGAAACAGGGTGTCTAATGGAACACCTGAAATAACGGGTCAGTGTCTGCTCTGTGTTGGAATGAACATCTGCAAGAACAAAGGACAGCAGCTCACGGAGGAGCAGGAGGGAGCAGCTTCCACTGTGGGTGAAGTATCCTAAATGCCATGTGTGGAGGCTTGTTTTTCCCCTTAAAAGAGCCTTGTTTGGTAGAGCACACATAGGTTTCTGGCTGTGTCATGTTAATTCTGCACGCTCTTTGGTGATCTGATTGTTTAAGCAGAGCAGAACCCAAAAAGTAACTATTTAGGGCTTTCTGTATGATGGACGCATGCAGTTTGCTACAGTATATATTACAAGCTCTCTTAAAAGTTAAGTACTGTGTGTTTTTAAATACTACTTTTGGAACAGAGACAGGAAAAGAGAAGGGAAAAGGAAGGGGGACAAGGAAGCTCTTTTTTTCATCATTCTTAGGTCAGTAAGTTCACTTTATGGATCCTGGCTACATCAGTGCCCATCCTGATACTAGTAATCTACCTTAAATGCTTCCCAACGGTTCTCCTTCAGTATGAGTCCTAGCAGAATTTTTCACTGCTTAGGGAGCTTCCTTGGTAAGAACTTTAACTTTTGCGCTTCTCATAATCTTTGTGATCTACTTATGCTCCTGGTTTGCCTACCTAATCTGACATTTTGTCCTTCGATGGCCATCTATTATATGTGTTCAGTACAGGAAGGTATTGGTCTACTGCACAGCTGAAGGCTCTACAGCAAAATAACCTGGCTTTATCATCATAAGTCCCTATTAAATGATGCTTTCATACATGATGCTTTCCAATTTTCTGAGACAGCTCCTATCTTTTCTGAATATCTTTTTAGCAAATCTTCTTTCCATTTTTTAGAAATACATCAGCACAGAACTGCTGGACAATCTCAGTTGTAATGACATTTATCTTCCCATTCTGTTTTTAATAGTGCTTTGATCCTACAAACATCCATCTACATATATTTTTCATATTAATAGTCCTGTTGAAATCAATAGGAATTGCTTCATGCATGAAGTTATGCGCCAGCCTGTGTATTTGGAAAACGAAAGCTTAAAGATTCGAGTTGCCCAGAAGCAAGAAGTTAAAATCCACGTACGGCCTCTCTGAAGAAATTAAGGCCATACTTTAGAGCTATTATATTTTGAAAATGAAAATAATTGTAAGCAATGACTTCTAGAATACAAGGCTCAGTTTAAACTGAAGCACATAAAGGTACACAGATCTGCAGAAAACAGCTCTGGCCTATTATAGAATTAGGCGAATACTTAGAAGCATTTCTGAATTGGTTTGTTCAAACAAAAATATTTTTCCCCTCCCCAGACCAAAATATATCTAAATTTCAAATATTTTTGTATGCTTCATTAAAAGCTGCTGTTCTCAGCAAATTCAGCATTGCACATGTAAACCCCATAAGCCCATTACTTCCTTGGCAAACAGTTCAAAGACAAGATAGAGTTTATTTCTTTGTTTCAAGCTAGACTGTTTCACCTTTCATCTTGAAAAGAGATTGGAAAACTGATAAATATAATCTACTGAAGGAGATATTTGTAAATTTTTTTTTTTTTTGTTCTAAAGCCATTGGAAGGTTGCTTATGTTCAGAAGCATCATCATGTATCTTTTTAGGAAAAAAAGAAACTGTACATGAAGATCCCTAAGCGACAGGCACTTCAAAAGTTGTTTAAAGAAAAACATCCAGTTACAGTGATGGTGATTTGTTCTTCTACTGTGCAGTCTCCTTCTCTGTTGCCAAATTTTATTGAAAGTTAAACACATACTACCTGCACTGGAACCCGAGTCAGTCATCCGTCTGGAAGGACCCTCTTCACCTCTGGCTCTACAGAGTGCCTCACAGCAGAGACAGCTGGAAGTGAGGGAAGAACTGGAGGAAGCCTCATGCCATCCCTTTGTTCTGCCCACAGAAGGTTCGCAGGAGAACAGTGTAGCATCAACTAAACACCCATGGAGGGCTAGAGTGCAGCAAGGAGGTACCACAGCTTATTTATGAGCAAGGCCAAGGATTTACCACAAGTACTTTTATAGAAATAAAATAAATCAAATGTTTCAGAAACTAAAACAAGACAAGAGAAGACACAAGGCAAATCCAGAAATGACCCCGGCCCCAGATGGCTGGTGTGTGGCAACAGTCCCTTCCAACGCCCAGCAGCAGAGCAGACTCTCTTGACTTGGCAAGCAGACATTTATTTATTCAGTGTTTTATCCCTGGTTTTCTTTAAGTTCTGTACTTACAGTTTGCTTACAATGCTGTCTGTTCTTCAGCCTAGGGATAGATGAATTAACTTTAAATTAATTTTAAAGTTAACTAGCTGAAGTACTGAAAGTGGTTTAGCCACAGCAACACTGTGTCAGCCAATTTACCTTGCGTTCACAGACAAATAAAACTACTTGTTTGAAGAGTGGATTCACTTCATGGGGTTACACGCTACTGTGTCTAAAACTGCTCTTACCGAGCTGATGGATTTTAAACTAACCTGGTCAGCTCTACACTGTATTTCAGTCACTTCATCATTCATCTAAGACTACATCTGAAACACCAACTGTTGAAAGTTTGGGATTAATTTTATACCAACAAAAATAGGAGAAGTATAGAGTTAAGCTGCTCAAAAGCTGAATCTCTTCGTATGTGGGGAAACTCCCCTTTTCCCCTGAAGAAACTCTCTCCAATTTTGCCATGCAATAGCACTTTATGGGTTTTTCCCTGGCATTCTACATCATAACAACACAGAACCCTGCAAACATTACAGACTTTCATGCCAGATAGGGACTTTTCCCCCCTTTTTTTAATTAGAAGGAATCATCAAATATATTAATTCACAACAGCATTCCCGTCAATTTTTAAAGGCCTAACAAAGGACAGTTAAGAACAGTTCTGTAGCATGTCTTCATCACAAAGCAAAGTATCACTTCACAAAAAAATAAGTGCAAGCTTTTAAAAATGGATAGCAGAAGCAGCAGTGTTCAGAACAAGCTTCAACACAAACAGAAAATACTTATAAGATCGTAATTTGCCAGGACAATTTCAGAACAATTTTAGTCAGGTCATATTTTCTGCTGATTTCTACATCTTGGAAGACATTAATTCAAGATTTGTGATAAAGACTAATAAAACCCATACAACTTCAAAGAAATGAGTAACACAGAGTCTACTGATTTTTTGCTATTAAATTATCTCTCTTTTTAAAATGTTTTTTTGAACATACAAGCGTGTTAGCATCTTGAATAAAGATGAGGGCATAAGAAGACGACCTTAAAGCCATATCCCTCCCCTCAGGGACAAGAAGTTTCTAAAAACGTTACAACAGGTATTGTATTTGTTTTCCAAATAGTTAAAGAAAGACTCCTTGAGGAAATGAAGGCATCTTAGATATTTAAAGCATGGTGATAACAATAAAAGAGGAGGTGAGTCTTTCAGTATTTCACCCCCTATCAGGAGAGTTGAAGGAGTCACTTCACTTTGTTCAAAACACCTGACATAGCACCAGACTTTGAATTTACAGAGGGAGAACACTGACTTGAGAAAGGGGGATGCGGAGACATGTCAGACTGATTGCTCTTTTAAAAACTGCTTTCTCTGAAGCGTTTCGTTTTAAATAACATATTGCTTTTCAGAAACAAGATGTGTACTACAAGGCTGCAGAGAATGGCACCGCAGGTGTTGACCTGACCTGTTGGAGGGGATGGCAGTGAACTGCAGAGGTTAGAGCCTGAGGCTCAGACTGGAATGAGCGTGCTGGGGAACCCTGTACCAGCAAAAGGGGTGGCTGGAGGCCCAAATGGGGTGCTCTAAGGGAGACCACGAGCGGGGTCAGCGAGGCAATTTATTTTGGAATTGTCAGACTATTGACCAGTGTCTGTCAGGGGCAGGGCAGACTCACCACTAGTTTGGCAACTGAAAGTCTGAAGTGTAACAGCACCTCTGAATGCTCTTCCACCTGTGAGCAGACTGTGGCCAGCACAAGGGTGGGACAGGAGCCTGCTCTGCATCACCCACCTTATTTCCCACAAAAAGCAGTTTTATGGAGAATCTACAAAGTGCTATAACCAAATCAGTAAGACTACTTTTGAGTTCTACAGATTTGTCACAGGTATTGGCATTATATCAATTCCAAGCCATCATTCTATAAGGACTCGGGAGAATTCCTCAACAGCTCTGTTCTCATCAAGATGTTCTCCCCAGGACCCGATTGCCACCGTGAACTCTGAGAGGCTGGTCAGGTTACAGGGGATAGGTAACTTCCCACCCTTGTATGTAGAACAAACAACTCTGACCATAAAATAGATTTAAATATACATAAAACAGCAGATGCAGATGCCAACACTTAGTTAATCATTTTTACTTTGGAAATGAACCAAAACCATCTGTGTTTGGCGCAATACCTGCCTCTCCTAAAGCCGTAGGACTAGCTGTGACTCAGAACTGAAAACCCATTCATTAAGAAAAGCAATAACAAGAACACTTACAGAAGATTAGATGTAATAGCATAATGATGAAAAAGTACCGATTTATATAACAATCTAACAAGTCTGTTGAAAAGTGTTTTGTTATTTTTCCAATGCCTCATGTTGTAGAATACGTAAAACCCAAGGTCTTGCTCTTTCATACTTATGATCTGATTTCAGATTAGTCTACTGAGAATCACCAAGAAGCATGACCACATGAGACAAGCTTGCTTTGTGGATGAATGCAAAATAAGCTATATTTTCTGGTAATCTACTGAAATGTTTCGACTGGCTATGACTAATTTTGCAGGAACAGACAGCGTTTCAGAAACTTCCCTCCAGAAGATTATATCCAACCATACACTCTGTTAATCACTCAAGATCCAATTATTATTTTATCAGAATGTTTTTCACTGTTAAGCACTACCGTATCCCTAGAGGCACTAAATGACTAATGTTACAGGCTTCATTGAGACTCCTTGCACTATTCCATAAAAGAAAGGCCCTCAAAAACTACCCCAAGCATTGTACTCTGCAGCGTCAAAGTTCCTTTTAATTCAATAGGCTTCAGACCAGAACATAAATACTAAATTATTTTCTTCATAGCTTAGTAACTATTTTTAGTTATTTTGATATGCAATCTTCACCCAGATCCACAAGAATTTACCTGTGGTGATACCCATGTATATTTGCAGGTCTTAGTCAATGTTTTTAATTTCATTCCCGAAGTTTTCTGTATTTTTTCTGCACTAACAGGGCCCATTTAATTCAAATGATGGTCCAAGCAAGCATTTGTCCTTACAGTTAGGTTCATACATGTGATGTAATTTTCAAAAGTAGCTAAGAGACTTGGGAGCATGAAATTCCTTGTGCTTTTAAGCAGCTAGAAGCTTTGAAAAGTCCCTCCCCTGAAGCCAATGTTACCACAACATTAACATCATAAATAAGGCAGTGCCTGGAAGCTCCCCAGCAGCACCTTTGAAGGGAGCCTTAAAAACCTGCTGTGTCACAACAGCAGCTGTAGTTAGATGTTTTAAAAAATATATACAGTATCTGTTCACCCAATACACACAGCTTATTTAATTAAGAGTGTCAAAAAACGTGGACATGTATTGCTCAACATATACAAGATTTGTGTACAAGAGATTCAAATCAGCATTCAAAGCCAATTTAAAGGTGATTAAATTACGTTATTTAGCCATAACATTAACAAAAGTCGCAAACCGAAAAACTTTTTTAAAATGCTGCAAAGGACTTCAGAAAGTTTATCATAAATATAAACAAAATTACAATTCTGGATTTGGAAAGAACATGCTCTTGTGCTAGAAATGTCAAACTCTTTGACCTGATAAGAAAAGAAGAAAAATCAAAAATACATACAAACCCTCAGAATAAATTGTTACAGAACATAGTACAGCCAACTCCACCAGTGGTAGCCAGAATGAATGCAACCAAAGAATAGCCGTATTGAATTCAGTGCCACTGCATTGTAATTTCTAAATACATTTATGAAATACTCTGAAAAACATTTATGGTGTGTTCTCCAAAAACATCATTCAGAGCTTCATTTAAGTACAGACACATCAGTAACACAAGTCCTTAGTATGTGCATGCATTGGGTGCACAAGAAAGGTTTACTTTTTCACCAAAGGAAAACCCAGAGCGATTAAATTATCTCAAATAGCACAGTGGGATTAACAGAAAAATGAATAATAATGGAATAAAAGTTTCAGACTTGCTGCTATTGACCGAAGTAGCTTTCAAATCCATAGTAGTATTATAATAGTTTATTATTCCAATTCACAGAACAAATATCTACAAAGAATTCTCCCCCACACAGAATTCATGCCTTATGGGGAAAACTTTTCTCATGAACTGGTCCAATTCAAACCAAGTGAGGAAGCAGGAAATTAGGGTCAGAAAATTATAATAGAACAAGAAAAAAGAATGCTGTAATGTAGTTTCCATCTCAATTAAGTTATTTTTACAGATGGACCTAAACAAACGCTCAAGGAGTTTATCATTAAATTTATCGGTAGATCAAAACCCGAAAGTTCTTTTATCAGGCTGCCGCATTCAAACAGACCTCCCATTCTTACAGGGATCCCAAGTCCCATTGCTGCTGGAAACTGCTCTCAAACTGCTAACCCTAATTTTGCCAGAGGTTTGGGACTCGTTTCTCGGTGAGAGCTGCTGTTCCCACTGCTACGAGAAAATAATTTCCTTGGCTAACAGCACACATCTTATTTTCTTAATTTGGATATTTTTGGCTACATCTCAACCTGCCCCCTTCTCTGTGACTACTGAAGGTAATGTTATCCATTTCATCTTAGCAAACAGCACTGCAAGGAAAGTAAGAGAATCTGGCTAACAACATAGTGAAGCCTTTTGTTCAAAAGTTATTTATTCTGTGGAAAAAATAGGGCTCAGTCCCATAACCTTTGTATAGGGGGATATTCTGAAGGCTTACGTTAGAGTACAGATAATCTCTTCCACTTCAGACAAACAAAAAAGACTATAATAATAAAAAGAAACGCTATTAGGAATATTAAAAGCTTGGACTACATTACAGTCACTTTCAAAGACTACACATAACCCAAGGCAAAATTTGTTATGTAATGAAATCCAATGACTTATTTGCATTTAAACAAAATCTGTTTGTTTCATGGTGTGGGAATATTTATGAATGATGGACACAATGCAGGCTAATTCTTGGCATACTGATTCAAAGAGAAAGAACTTACTAGAGAAATTTGATTCAAACCATGAAAAGCCAGACTCAGTGCTAGATAATTCAATTAATTCATCAAGAACTCTGAGAAGCCTTGGCACAGACCCACCTCACCTTATTCAGGAGTGGTGTAACGTCTATACAACATTCATCAGAATTTTCTTCAACATCTGGCCGACAATCCAAAAATTGGAGAATCCTCAAAATTCTTTGGTATTGAGAATATGAAACTGGATAGAGGGCATTGCCCAAACAATCCTCCAGTAGGATTTAGTGGAAGAGAGCAGGGAGAAAATTAGTTGGTTTTAGTTGTGTTTAGCTTAAATCAACTTTTTTTTTTTCTAATCTTTGATTCAATCTTTTGTGAGGATAGCAATTATAAAAATAAAAAACCTGAGCTATCATTCCAACCAAGTCTTAACAGTTGCTTCTCCATTCTTGGGTCTCATATCTGGTTTTTAGAGAAACTTTTTTTTTTTTTGTGGTGGGGCTGGTCTGCAAAAGGTATTTTCTACATGTTTAAGATCTTTAATTCAGTTTTCTTTTGGCGACGCCTGTTAATTGAATTCTCTTTGTTCATGTTTAGATTCTGATTTTTCCTCACTTTTCTCTTTAAAAAAGTCCTCTTGAGAAAAATGCTTCATCACTAATGAAATATTTGCAGTTTATTAGCCTGAACTCTCCTCCAGCTTTTTCTTTCTTTTTTTTTTTCCCTTCCCCTCAGATCAGGAGATTTCTGACACCTGAATAAAATACTTTCTTTGAAAGTAAATGCTCTAAGTTATGCCAGCACTGGGAATATTCCTGCTATTCACCCTTTGGCAGCCTGCAGCAGTAAGAAATCTGCCTGGAGAAGACTGGGCATGCACCCCCAAAAGAGCAGCTGGGGCAAGGCCTTGGGGAAGTTGCCCTGCAAAGCTTGTTGCTCTGGGAAATGCATCTCCAGAGCATTCTACTTATTTTTAAATCCTCCTCCCTTAATTTTAATGACAAGCCCTCTTGCTTACTTTCTTCAGGCCCAGTTCCTTCCTGAAATACTGTTCTCCTCACTGTGATGGACTTCTCCAACGAACCACCCTCACAGGCATTGTGTTCCTCCGGACAGACGCTGCATGTATGCAGCAGGCGCAGGCAGTGCCCGAGCGTATGATGTGTATGTAGCACTTTCAAACACACAGAGAATACATTATTTATTAAAGGGGTGCCCGCCTTTCCAAATACCTGACTGCCAAGCAGCCAGGAAAGCAGCCAGTTGGGTTTCTTCCATATTTTCATGACATGTTACATGTGCTTTCTGTAATCTGTGTGTGCCCTCTGGGTATCCTCACTGGATGCAAAAGTGCATTCCTAATTTTGTCCCTCTGTATAAGGCCGGGATTCCCGTGCTGCATCCTAGCACTAGCTGCCAGGTCACAGCCTCTTTGAAATGTAAGCTCAGGGCCAGCCCCTGTTTGCTCATCAAGTTTTGTAATTTTTGCTGTTCTTTAGAGCCAGCTCATGCCTTTAGGCAGTTCAAACACGTTAAGCTCTGCCTGTCACCTAGCAATTACCTCCAGTGCTCGGAAACAAAGCAGTCTTCATCTGATGCTCTGTGGCCGTGGGAAGAGCTCAGTAGTAAGCCACCACTGTCCTGAAAATGAGCTACTGCTTGCCACGTAGGTGCAGAGGCAGAAGTGTGACTGGAAATATAAATGCACCTGCAGCAGTAGTTCTCTCAGTTTTATTATCACCATTAATATTGCTCAAAGTTGATATATTGAAAGGAAAGGAAAACCTCTTAAGAGATGCAAAATGAAAACAAAGTTTTCTGAGAGAACATGCATCAACAACTCTGTATTTTAGCATGCAAAAATTTATGGGAGGCAAGGTCTGGAAATATCCAGGGGTGGTGAAGCAATACAAAGAGAAGTTTTCAAGAGTTTTTTGGGGGTTTTTTGTTTTTGTTTTTTTAAAGCATGGGCCCTAACAGCTGTCACAAGGTTAAGGAATTAGCTCAAACCCAATTAAATCAATGGGTGACTTCACAAGAGTTTAGACCAGGGTTTACACTGCAATTCAGGACAGCTTTTAAAGTTTAAGTTTAGCTTTCACAGAAGAAGTTCCACCATTTGCAACAAACATCTAAGGTGACCTTGCTGATCTGGAAGCCATGCTAGGCTGTACTGCTAGAAAGCAATGAAAAGACACCATAAGCAGCTTGTGTATTGTGTAATGACTACACACTAAAGAGCCCTGCAGCCGCTGAGCAAGGTGAACTCTGGCACTGCTACGTCTAATTCTGCATGATCCACCTCAGCTGCTGACAGACCACCCACCGGGCTGAACCACAGGGCAGGAGGAAGCCCTCTTCTGTTCCAAAAGATCCAGAGGTATTAAAGGCAAACTGTGATAGACACAAATTCTTCCAAATACATTCCTGATTCTATATTAATGATTACACATGGCTAAATCATATTTTAAGATCTTAGAATCTAGAAAGAATTCTAAAGAAATCAATATATCTATAGATTGGTTATATCACATAATTTACAGATGATGAAATTAACATTTGAACCAAGTCCCAGCTTAAACTTTATTCATGATGTAGATCTTCCAGTAGAGAGTTGTGAGTTAAGTACTTGGTCCCAGATAGCTTCCTGCTAATCCACTGTATACGGCAGAATTTCAATCACAGACATATCAGAAAGATGACAAAGGAGTCTTGCTCTGTGTCTAGCCCTTCTGGTAATCTCTGCAACCAAAAAAACACCGATGTTTCTTTATTTTGTGAACTGAAAAACTCAAAATCCGACACCTTGCACAAACTGAACTGCTTCCTTAAATACCCACCCTCCAACCAGGCATCCTGAACTGACAGTGCCTGACAGAGATTTGCTGCTTTCCTAGTATTTTCATCACTAGTCCTGAAAGATATTTCTTCATACTCTATGTCTCTCCATGTTGTCCTAACAGCATACTTGATTCCACTTCATAAATCACAATTTGTATTTTGTTAAACACAATTGATACAGCTGTTACTAATTCCTCACATACAAACAAATAAGAGATTTAATAATGGCATAATTTTAGCCATTTGTACTCTTGTGCTGTCATTTACATATTCCTTGGTTTTCACAGAGTTCCATAAAGGAACTTCATGTACCAATGAACTGCCATGCTGGCGAGACCTACCACTGCAGAGATCTGCAACCGGAATGTGAAGAGCAGTATATATCAATGCATCCGTTACCAGTGTGTAAATATAATCTGTGCTAGTTAGACTTCAAGGAGAACACAAGACAAAACTTAGACATAAGGCTATCAGAATCATTTAGGCTGGAAACGGCCTTGAAGATCATTGAATCCAACCATTAACCCAGCACTGCCCAGTCACTACTGACCCATGTCCCTCAGCACCACATCTGCTTGGCTTTTAAACCCCTCCAGGGATGGTGACCCCAGCACTGCCCTGGGCAGCCCCTTCCAACGTTTGATAACCCTTTCTGTGAAGAAATTTTTCCCAATATCCATCCTAAACCTCCCCTGGCGCAACTTGAGGCTGATTCCTTCTGTCCCATCGCCTGTTCCTTGGGAGAAGAGACCAACCCCCCCTCACTCCACCCTCCTCTCAGGGAGCTGTTGAGAGCCATGAGGCCTCCCCCGAGGCCTTATCACAAGTAGTTCTGTTGTATTCATTATTTTCTCTTTAAGAGGCTTTAACATTTTAATATAGAGAAATTACTGCCCAATAACATTATTGTTTTAAATTCTTCAGTGACATCATCTCAAACAAACGGGCCGCTCCTCTGGACCTAAGTAATCACAATATATGAGATAATTTAGCAGGCCTGGTAAAAGAAAGCTGCCCCTCAAGGAAAGATGGAAAGCTGGCAGTCAGGGAATGGCCAAAAAAAAAAAATTATCTACTTATTAAAGAAAACTACATTTAAGTCAAACAACTAACCTGCACAAGCTTTTAAATTGATTCTCAACATTGGCTGCAAATCCCCAGGGGCGGCCTTCCCCGCTGCCCCCGCCAGAGCCGCCCAAAGCCTCGGGAAAGGGACACCTGGGGTTCCAGGAGATAATTGCACTGAATCAAGGACACCCAGTGTTCGCTTCAGGTGCGATCACGCAGTTCCCGCAGAAGCCATTTGGAGCTGTAGGAACAGTCAGAGAACGGAGTGTTGCACAAGAACAGGACATTTCACACACCGCTCTGGGGTGAATTCCTACGCTCTTCCGCGCGTACAACAGGGATGAGATCAACCACAGCACCGTTTAGTGTAAAAACCTCAAGTGACACACGCTGCCCTAGTAACAAGACTCACTGAGAACCAATAAGATGGAAATCTCAAGCCTATAAGATTCATTCATTTTCTAAAATACAAAGCAGTTGTATGTTTAAAACAGCATGAAAGACAGTACTACCGATTAAAACTACCTAAATTATTCAGTCTAGTCATATGTTATTAACAGAAACACGATTAACAGGAAAGTTGCTATTAACTAGTGGCACCTTACAGTTTTGGAAACATGTAGCTACCAACCCAAAGAGCTCATTGTACAATTCCAGGCAGATAAGGAACCAATAACGCCGAAGACAGATCGCTACCAGTACCTCTAGGCTGAGGTTTTACTTGAGGTCTGCTCCGTTCTCACACAGAACTTCTCATTAAATGCTTGACCTCGTCTTGATCACATGCGCAAGCTTCAGAATGATGTTAAAGCTGCTCCACTCTTTGCTTAACACAAGATAACCCTGTGATCTGGAGTAAAGGCAAAGGTAAGGCTAAATAATAATAATAAAAAAAACGTTTTCTGTAAAAAAAAAAAAAGCCAAGAAAGAACTCTGAAATATCACTAGAGTAAGGAGGTTTATCCCAGTACAGGCTAAAGATTAATTATTTGAATATTCACTGCATGCTTTGCCTATAAGAAGTCCTACAAACCTAGTGACCAGGGAAGAAAAAGAATTTAAGCGTTCTGTACAAGAAAAATTAATCTCTACCAACAGTATACATAATTATAATTAATAGTCTATGCTTCTGGACAAAAAACTACTGGTAGCAAACCAGGAAATCAGTAATCATTGCCTTTTTATTGCATAACAATGGGAATAAAAGTGCACGTGCTATATGTGTTACAAAGTTTCCAAAGAAAAAATTCTCAGAACTAAAACATTGAGCTCCATTTCCTCCACCGGAACCACTGTACAGGGAATGAGGCATTTAAAAAAAATATCAGTGAAGTCATCTCTTTGAGATGGCTGTGGCTGCCACAACTACCTTTATATTTTCACTAGATTTCCACTAGAACCCCTTTATGAGCACATACACTTGTTTTACTCAGCCTGTTCCCATAAGCGGCACAATAACTTTATTTCAGCTTAAGAAATAAAAATGAGAG
This sequence comes from Limnodromus scolopaceus, assembly GCA_028565335.1. Taxonomy (NCBI): domain Eukaryota; kingdom Metazoa; phylum Chordata; class Aves; order Charadriiformes; family Scolopacidae; genus Limnodromus; species Limnodromus scolopaceus. The sequence continues at coordinate 938,571 of JAOXNO010000005.1, forward strand.
AAAAATACCTAATCATGTTGGAAAGGAAATAAACTGGAAAAGATCCCTGGTCCTAAGCTTTGGGAGGATGGAACATGTGGGACCCTACTGCACTGAAGGGTGAAATAATCTGGAGCGGGAGCAGAAACTAGAATTTTCTCCCAAAGGAAAATTTCCCTTATACTTTCCCACAGCTGGTTTTGAGGCAGCAATACCCGTGGAAATAATTTGTACTAAATTCCTCACAGCAATTGTTTTGCACATGGTCATTGTCAACCAAGTGCCTTTGAGACTAATTAGATTAACCCCAACATGATGAAGTTGTCAGTCTCACCTTAGTGAGAAAGTAACATACCATGGAACAGGAGGAGATACACGTCACATCTTCATTGTAAGGGAATTACCTGCAGGCACCTTTTTCTCTGCACACAGTGGTTTTGGATTTTTTAAGAAAAATTATTTCACTTTTTTTTTAAGTCTACTACTTTTTATAACAATTTAGAATTCTGGACTTTTGATGTAATGTACTCTCATGAAAAACACTCTAAATTCTCTGTGTTGCTGCAATGAAGCAGACTGTGCTACTGCACCATTTAAGACCATTTAAAAATAAACTACTCCAAATGCTACAGATTAACAGCACAAACAATAGGTACTAATTTGCCTTCCAGACAAGAGCTGACACAACCTCTCCTAATTCTTCCACAGCAAAGATTAAAAAAACCAAACAAACCCAACAGCAGCTCTAGCCCAGAACTCTGCAAACATCACTGACCAACCGGGCGGGGAGGGGAAAAATAAAAAGCTGTTAGGATGTTCCTGTTTTTTTTCCCCTCTCCTAATTTAAGCTTTAATCAGCAACTTGCATTTTATATTAAACAGGATGAACAAACCACACAGTTAAGTGACTATACAAATCCTTATTTAATGTTACGAATCTTTTAAACAAAGTTTGGACTTCAGTTTTGGAAATATCTTGAGAAAATACTTTGCGCAAATAAGCGTGAGTGGTCAGAGTCTGAAAAATGGATGGATGTTTTCTGATCACTTCCACAAAAGAACAGCAATGGCGTAAAATTTGCAGTAGTACCAGCAGGATGGGGGAGACAGCAAGGCCATTCTTATGCCTCAGAAAATAAACTTAATCTAAATTCTTTGTGAATTTTATGCAAAATATGAAGCAGCAATTTTGGAGAAAGGACACCTATGCGTCAAAATCTGCGATTTTTGCAGTCCTCCTGAATAGGTTTCTGTTGATACAATTCTTTTAAAGTTGTTTTATTGCTTTTGAGTAGCAAGAATAAAATACATTATAAATACTATATATTATATTTATATCGTATATTCACTGTATGAAAATGTTATTATGCTTTATTTCTAGATTTTAATAACAGCTTACTAGCTTTTCTATCAATCTTGTGTGTGTGTGTGTGAGATAACTCAATTTATCAAAGATTCTTTTAGGCTTACTGGCAGATGCAACCAGTTACAATATTACATCACTGACTTTCATTAAAAATAGTTTTAATGCATAGTCCCATCTATATTTAAAAATCTGAGTTATATAAGCAACCTTCATAATACCATATGAGTAGTCCTTGCCAGATTGTATGACGTTTTTAGATAGGATACAAGAACTCTTCCTTGCATTAGAACTGGCTGCAGCACAGAAGCAAAGAAGATTTTATTTCTGTTCTTGAGTGTTTTGCTTGAAGGGTCACAGAAGAATCAGATAGCAAAGTATAATTATAAGATGAGTAAAAATAAACAACAAATAATTTCATTAAGACTGGATTCATACCACTGACTTCAGGGAGACTACTCATGAGCACGAGTTAATGTAAATAAGATTACAAAGCCAGATTTGAAACATGCAGTTTTCTGACGAGGCTGTATTTTTGGCATAGTAAAATTCTAATATAAAATGACAAATTTATCATGTAGTCTAACACAAAAAGCATTCCACTGTGTATCAGCAGCTCTCCAGTAATGCAAGGTCACTTACTCTGTCTTTCCCAAAGATAAAAATCCTACTTGGAGTCACATTTTTATCATGGTACGTCGGGGGAAAAATCCCCATCAAACATATAGCAACACAGACAAGGAGCGATATTACACTCTGCATCAGATACTGAAAACCCATCATTTTCCCCTGCAAATCCATGACATGTGGCCCAGCACAACTGACCACTGACAGGATCGTTACCTCCTGCCAGCACCCTCAGCTACCACAGGTGAGACTGGAGCTGTGTCCCAGCAGCACTACAAACACCGAGACCCGGGTTGCCTTTTACAGCCTAGGGACAGGCAGTAACAGCAAGTATTCACTCTGCGTGCATGAAAGCATGGCACAGCGTGATCTGCCTGCTTGGAGTCTAAACTGGAAATTAAACTGAGGCCTCTTGAGGCACAGTCCATCGCTTATACAGCAGGGGCATCTCCGCTCCTGTGGGATCTCCTAATAACACAGGAAGAGATGTTCAGTCGTATCACTGGGCCCCCAGGTAGCTTGTCACTACTGCAGCCGGGCAGAGCAGACAGGCACAGGGAGCTTTGTGAGCCTCCCGAATAGAAAGTGACGGGAAACAGAACATTACAAAATCTTACTGACAGCACTGTAAGGTATATACATCTGTACTTTGGAGCTCTAAGCCCCTTTTTGAATTCCCAGCTCTCCCTCAACATTCCATTTTTAATTCCAGACTTTAAAAAGCAGCAGAACACCTTCCTTGGTATTGAAAGACTTTCAGCTCCAAGTAAGTTTCAATATGAAATACTCTTCAGATTGTAAAAAGAGAAGAGGAAAAAAAAAAAAAAAAAAGAAAAAACCCATAATAAATCCCCCCCAGCCGCTACCTTAATTACCAAGGTTTGGATTCATCTGGAAACATACTGGACCAAGAGGTATTTTGAGCATTCTCAGTTAAGCCTGCAACAACTGAACGCCAATTATAATAATATGTAACGATAGACCTTCTTTGGCTCAGGCTTGCTCTCTACTCTGTCAGCTTTACAGACTCTAATTGCTGACTTTTTCACTGTAAGACCACCGCTGATCCTTATTTTTCAGTATTCCTGGAAATGTGTATTAACAGACTAAAGAATTCTGAAAGCTTGAGGCAAAGCTGAATGTCACAGACAAGAATGTTTGCTGATGAACTTCCATTTATTCACAGTCTTTAAAGACCATAAGGTACTTGAAACATCTAATCTAGCAGTTTTCAGTCTTTTTCCCCACAGTGCTTCTCCGAATGCACTCCTTCGCTCTTGGTACCTGCTGTTCCAACTCATTCTCAGATCCGTGGTTATTGGGGAACTCGGGGCATAACAATCCTCTCCCCCCTTCTCAGCCCTGTGCCCAACATCGCCCTGCATGAAGGCTGCTGTCAGCCACAGGGCACCGTCACGGGCCCCATGCCCCTTGTGGAAGGACCCGCGCTGGGCAGAGCGCCCTCGGCACCGGGCAGTGTGTCCCAGACCCTGACAGGCAGCGGGACCGGGAGGATCAGGCACGGAGCCACTGCAACAGCAAACAGAACAAAGAGAATCAAATATTTACAACCTACAAACGTTCTACCAAATGGCTCTAGATTCACCTCAGATCTGCTCTAGGGACTGGAAAAAAAATTAATCAAGAAGTACAGAAACTCAGCTGGCCTCTTCCATCCCCAAGAACTTATTCAGTAGTACCTGACAAACAGTGCTTTCTGCCTTATCACAGCATTGCTAACCCCATTTCTAAATGGTTTTTTTTTTTTAAAGCCCTAATTACACAAGTGGCACTGAAAAAACATCATCCTAGGTCTAACTACTTCTGTGTGCAATGGCAATGGGCAGAATTTTTCTACAATGAAGGCTGAAACCAGAATTGTTAATTGTTAACGCTGCCTACGCCCACAGGCTGTGAAAGCAGAGCTGCGGCTCACAACTTAAAGAACTGGCTAGAGACTTCTCAGAATTCTCCAAAATGCCAACACAGTATGGAAGATGCACGTGG
>JAOXNO010000005.1:942646-960219 GCA_028565335.1 Limnodromus scolopaceus
GCTCACAACTTAAAGAACTGGCTAGAGACTTCTCAGAATTCTCCAAAATGCCAACACAGTATGGAAGATGCACGTGGAGTTATTACGAATTAATTTGCATGATTTCAAATGTTTAATCTCCAAAATTTAATACCATCTCCTTTTCCCCAAACAGATTGCTCTTTCACTAAACATCATAACTGAAGGGCTGGTGTGCCGAGCGGTGGAGGAATGGTGCAACACAACATTCCTGGCACCCCTAAGTATGTAGTCATTTACATATAAAAATAGAGTCTATTCACTCACTCTCATCATTATATTCGATTCTAAAGGATTTACCAGTGACAACTGCATAAAACATACATGAAGTTTACAAAAAATATTCCAGTGAAAGGCTTTCACATTGGCTAATGAATACACGACCTCGTTTCTCCGTTCAGGCAGTAAGTCCATGTTGGTTAAGTCTCCCAAACAACCCAATGTGCTCATTTCAGCTACACACATCTTTCTGACCTCAGAAGGGAGGTCTTAATGCTAAAGATGATAAATACATTAAATATCATGAGAGCTTTGAACACCTGCGTACTGGGTGCTTGAATTGCCTGTGAGGAGCACCTTCTCTTCCTGGCCCTGCTTTCTCCAGTTGTGAAATGCTTCCTTTGCATTTTGTTCCACAAAGTCTGGAATTCTCATCACTGATGGGCTCACCCCAAGGATAAACATGTACAAAACAAATATAAATAAACTCAGTCCAAAATCAGCACAGGATTTTTGCTGAAGACTGAATTTCTTACCAGACAAAGAACTGGATCTGCATTTTGGGAGTAAATGGGAAAAAAGTGAGAGGGTTTGTTTTGTGGGTTTTTTTTTTTAAAGAAAAAGGAAAAATGTAGACAGAAGGTTTCATCCACTTTTCAGCTCCTATAAATATTCTGCTATCTTTTTTTTTCATGGTATTTTGAGAGTTCTTACATTAGGATACTTCAGATGCATTCTTTTATGTTCATTTCTAAATAGATGAGTGAATGCAATTCATACTCAGCAATTTTATCTAGTTGCACCAACTACATTACAATACTACACACTGCAGAACGAGCATTTAAATGTGCTGCAGAAGCTCAGGCTCCACGTTGCCCAGCTCTGGGGCAATAAACCTTTCTGCTACTGGCCAGCCTTGGGAAGGGAACTGCACCCCTGGGCCACAGTTATTCCAGCAAAAGTGGGGATGCTGATACAGCAGCAGGATAAAATGCTGTGAGACCTATGTAGGACAGGTATCTCCTAATCTGTGGGTCCTTTTATTTATTCAATCACTAAGGGTGGACTGAGGATACATTAGTTGTGTATCAGACTGAAAATAAGCTATTTATCACAGAAAGGAATATTATTCTTGAAGTCTTTGTTTCTTCTGTGTATTTTTTTAAGTGATCCACTTGATCGATTTGCTGTTCAAATGTCAAACTACTTCTAAAATACTCAACAAACAGAACCTGGACTCCATCCATTCATAAAAAGATTATGTTTTCATCTGTTAAAGCTAATAGGATATTAGTAACATTTGCTTTTATTTTACTATTATAACCGGTGCTTTTATATTCATGGTATAGCATACAAAAATGAGAGAACTAAACCCATACCAATCCGTGTGTCTTTTGCACTGCATCGGGTCAGAAAGAGCCTCTTTGCTCATGTTTGAGAAAAGGCATAATTCTCCAAGGATGACTTTGATTCATCAAAGACTTAAAATTAAAAAAAGCTTTGCCAAGAAAACGCGCAAGTACTGAGACAGACCCTTGCGTAAGCCCAAATCCACAGGCTGAGCAGGGCCCAAAGCAGAGCAAATCTGTGTGTGACATAAGCTCATTTAGCTAATTTGCCACCAAGGACAATATACACTCACTGAATACTTGGCCCCAATTAACACACAGACAATATTTTTTTCGAAGCGTTGATGAGCACTGCCACAGAAGCGATTTAAGCAAGAGGCGATAGCGTTGAGAAGGAACTGAGAGGGGATTTTGGAACAGGCCTCAACTGAAAAACAAGCTCGTAAGAGGAGGTGCCGGGCGAAGCAGCAGCTCTGCCAAGGGACGTCTGGGTCCTGGTCAAGCCGAGCGGAGAGGAGCCAGCGCTGCGCCCTGGCGGTGGCCACGATGAGCTGCCCCAGGAGATCTGTGGCCACGGCATCTGGATGTGGAACATCGTGTCCCATCTCAGAACATTCATTGCACGACAGAGAGGAACAAACCCAACAGTCCCACTGGGCGAGGGGCCTGGAGCACGTGGCTCAGATGCTGAGGGACACGGCTTCGGTCGGGGCCGGGGAGTCACCTGCAGCTCCACTGCCCAGAGAAGCTGGAGCTAAACTCTTTTTTCCATGTGCATGGTGAAAGGACAAGGCCCAATGATCACAGGTTGCAGTACGAGACATTTTGATTGAATATATGGGAAAAAAAATTCAGAATCAAACTGATTAAGCACAGGAACAAGTTGCTCAGAGAGACTGGAATCTCCATCCCCTGAGATTTTCAAAACATGACTGGACACGGCCCCGAGTAACCTGATTTAACTTGCAAAATGGCCCTGCTTTGAGCAGGAAGCTCAAGGCCTGGATAACCTCCACAAATCCCTTCCAGCCTAAATGTTTTTAGGGTTCTGTGATTTCTAAAGAGAGATTAGATTTAAATAAAAATATATATACAAGAGTTCCTTGAAATGCAATCATAACATTGCTGCTTTTACATTTCAGAGAACTAATAAGAGCCAATTAAAACATACAGCCCTTCACCGTATGTGAACTTAGAATGACCAAGCACACTCCTTTATAGGTAAATAATCACTGGAATTCTTTCAGAACACAGCATATTCAACTATTTTAGGAATAAGAAATGATAGAGCACCTTTCTCTGAGCCTGCATTCTGTCTGTCTGGTGGAACATCCCAGCTGACCCTGCTGACAGCCTAAAATTTACAAAAGAAAAAACCCAGCTTCCGAGGACTAAATAAGGTACACAGCACTGTCTCGACGTTCGGTGGCGTGGCTGCCTGGCGCCCTAAAGCCGATGGAATTCTGTGGGTGACTCTCAGAGTTACAGCAGGACCAAGAGTCAACCTTCTCTGGGTGGAAGATGCCCAGGATCTCCCCCAGCACAAAACAGGAGTGAGAGCACCCACTTATGGTTCAAAGGGACAAGAACTACTCTCCTCTTAACCTTTAATAACCGATGCCAGCTACTTTTTAAAAGCTTTGGCCTAATGTCCATTTAGAGAGGGAGGATGCACTTGCAGTTCCATATACAGGTAAGAACATTCATTCAGCACAAGAGATTCTGCCAGGAGGGACAAAGGCAGAGGTTCTGGCCATCTGCAGGCTATTTCAGCATTTGGGCATGGAGAAAATTGTATATTCCAGTTCTTATAAGCAGGACAATAGAGCTACAGGATGCTACACCAAGGATGCAAATGGTATTGTGGACTTGCTCTCCCACTTTTGTTTTGCACTAATGATGGAACAACTTGATTGAAGTTACATATAGAAAACCTGCAGAGTGTTTATTTCTGTTCTTTACCCTTTCCTATGAGTTTTCAGGGGAAAAGGACACAATTTATGAGAAAAATGCTACATGAAAACAGAAACGATTAGTATGTTAAGTTTCTTCATCATTAAAAGTTACTCCAGTTCACTTTCTGAGAGCAAATTTAGAGGAAATTATTTTTTATTAACATGTTAATGTGTTGCTGCTTTCTACAGAAATTCTTACTTTGTCTAAAATTCAAACTCTTTATCATTGGTCTGTTTAATATGTTTACATTCATCGGGTCAATGACTTGCTGAGACTGATCTACAGAAAACTCATTACTTCAACAGGTTTATTTTTACTACACTTTGGTTCCTAAACTAACAGTGTTTTCTTGGCATGAAGTAAGTAGCTGCGATTAGGTAATCAGAACTCAAAGGGCTGTGGCTGGTATGTAACACAGGAAATTAGTAAGATTTGGATGGTTACTGTGCCTAAAATCACTGCTAATACAAATGTTTCTTCATTCTGGGTTGTGAAAGTAACACGGTGATTTAACAGTACGGTGTAGAACATAAATACCATGGGAAACATTCTGTGCCATTTGTGATAAATAAAAGACTAAAGCAAAACAAAAACCCCTACAAAAATCTTTTAGCTTAGCCTTGTAGACTATTGCAGACTGCTGCTCTACAGGACATGCAAACACTTCAACTAAGTGTCCCGTTCTTTCAGAGAGTTACTTACAAATACTAATTTTAAGCGTATCAGTTTATTCCTGGGACTCCTTTCTTACTTTCCAGATGGAAACAATGAGCAGAATGTAAAGTACCAGTGAAACGCGTTTCCCAAAGCCACTGCCATCCCTCAGGTGCCTCACCAGTCCACACAAGCCTCCCGGCAGGGCAGGAAGATGGGGGATATTCCATGATGTCAGAGGAGAAGGGGATAAACACACACTAGTAGAGATCACAGCGGGAAGGTCGGGGCTGGGAGACAGAGCCCTGGGGACGCCAAATGATGAAACATCATTTTCTTAACTCAAAAAAACCCCTTAACAATGCTATGATTCTTCATTAAAGGTAACTCATTGCCAGCCGCTCTTGTAAAGTCTAAATATAAAAGAAAGAAATAAACTTGAGGTTACTCTTCAACAGGCTCAGTTGAGCAAGATTTAAAAAGTTACTTGGGTTTTAATACTGCAGAACTGAGAGATGGGACTGGAGCTTCCAGCATGAACTGCAGGAAGAAAATACACACTTTTAAGACAAAACTCTTAAAATTTCTAAAATCCTATAATTTTAAAGCAAATACATAATTTTTTTTTTTAAGTCTTAAAGTGGAAATTGTGTTGTGTAAGGTGAGTAGGTGCCAGCAATCGGTGCTGTCTCCGTATGAAGGGGAACCCTTTGGGACCGGTGGGTCAGTCGGGCACAGACAGCGCGGAACAAACCGGAGCAGTAAAAGCTTATGGCCCATCGGTGTGCTCGGGACCTCAAGAGGGAGCTGGGGATGGAGAGGGATGTTTTGAGGGTAAGCAGAGAAAACAGGAGGGGATTTGATCACTGAAGTGAAAAGCATTTGGTAACGGGAGGGCAGGGAGCTGGGTAATGCCATTAACAGACTCAGTACGGAAATGAATGGAGTAAAACTCTACAAGAAATTAGGCTGTAGCAATTCCACTGTTTTCAGAGCAATTTGCTGCTCGTGCTCACCCTGGTGTGATCTGGACTGCAAATTGGAGAAGTGTCAACAGAATAAGGAAAATTAATTCTACTGGCAGGAGGTCTGCTACCCAGAACTGGAGATCTGAAGGGAAAGCACGATCACTGGCTGGTAAGAAAGCCTCCCAAATCTCCTCAGAATGCAGCTTTAGCAAATACAGTCCGAGTTTCACAAGGCAAGCTTGCTGCCTTTAACACACAGCTTACCCCCCGCATAGCCCAGAAAACCAAACTTTACCCGTGCAGATTTATAGAAGACATTAGTATTTTCCTGTTTTTCATTACACAGTTTTGTAATTTGTGGGGGTTTGGTTGTTTTGGGGTTTTTTGGTTTTGTTTTGCCTTTTTTTTAACACTCCCCCCCCACTACACCCCTGGCATTGACAACACAAAGATCCAGACGGTTCTGCATTTCATCATGTCAGTAAACAAGTTAAAAAAAAAAAAAAGAAAAATGTAGTCCTGGTTGGCCAATTCAGACAATAAGAAGTCCAGCACCAAGAACTGAGCAGTGTAATTTATATGCTGTCATATCATTCATCACACGAACACTGACCTTTAAACTGTGGCTAAAGCAATTCCAATTTCATTACTCCCCAGAGGATTCACCTCAGTAATACCCTGCAGCCCCTCTGGGCTTGTCCACAGGGATGTAGGGGGTCTCCTTTTCATCTCTGACTGCAGCTCTGGAGGGAGGGCATCAGCCAACTCACAGTTCATGACCGACTCCCAACATTGAGCCCAGGATAATTCTAGCAACATATTCTGCCCCCCCCCCCCCTTATTGTTTGTGATCCTATTTCTCATCTCTACCTCCTCTGATTCACTTCTATCATTCAGTTTTGTCTCCCCAAATGAAACCGAATTGCATTTTATCAGTGAAGAAGAAAGGCTTACTTTGAAATTCTTACATTACATTGATGGTGATGAGAACAACGGAATAAGATTCAGTGTAGACAAAACTTCAGAAAGGAAGTGGGTGAGTTTCTTCATTTCTCAGTGCACGGGATTTCTTCTTGGCTGAGAAAACACCTACATCAGTCACAGCAAAATCTGGGCTCAGGATATTTGCTTGGAAACTGATTTCTTTTCACGTCTGCTTTGCAGCCCCGCTTTTGTCCGTTTGCCTGTACGTGCCCAAAACTGCTCTTCAAGCAGTGAGCAAGCTTAGGCCTCTAGAAGACTGCTGGACTGAGCGTGGGAAGAGAGAGAGCAGGGAAGGGTATGCCTCAAGAGCAGTCACGCAGCGAGACGCTCAGAGGGGCATGAGGCAGGTGAGGAAGATGAGTTCCATACCCAGCAGAGACCCATCAGCACCGTATCCAACGTGTCCGGAGTGGGTTCCCACGCTGCTCGCCCCCACTGCCCCTCCAGGGCAACGTGCCCCCCAGGCAACTCCTGCCCCCACACAGCAAGACACTGGGTCTTCATTTCAGACCTTGAAAGAATGACTGAGCTCTTCGTTACACACATCTCACTGATTTATATGCCGAGCGTAGCGTGGTGTGACCCACTGGTGTTTGTAGAAGACAAGCCACAAACCCAACTGCTACAGGAGTTGCATATAGTTCTCTTTTTTTGGCTCAACACATAAAACTTCACTTGTGAATTTTAGTTTATTTCCAGATGAGCAAAACGTTACTTGTGCACACCTGAGTTCCCAAGATCAGGTCTAAAGCATGTTTAATTTTTATAGTAGTCGTGATTTCAGTATAATTAATGTGTCAGAGAGAAGTTCCATTATTTACCGAGACTAAACATGCCAGATGCCTTCACTTAACTTCCATTCATGGAAATATTAAAACCAGTGAAAGGTTAAACAGGATATTAAAACTTTTCCTCTTCTCAAGCACACAAGGAGTTCAGCCATTTGATTACAGTAATTAAAGTGACAAAGAACAGCTGAGCTCAGCTGAACTGGTCTGAGTATCCCAATAACCAACAGCCACAGAGGAAGGAACATCCAGTAGAGACCCAGAGGCAAAGCACCACGTGCTTTCATTTTTCTTCAGTTTAACACAGCCCTGCTCACACTTTGACACTGAAAATACAATCCCAATTAACTTCAGATTTCAATCAAGATTAGGCCAAATATTTGAAGATTTGAGAATCAGCCATAACGTAGGATCTCTCCAAGTGCCACAACCAGTTCCCGGGTTGTATCAGACAACCAGAGCCCAGAAGCAGTTTTGGTCACGGAGCCACAAGCCATGTCACAAGCACAAGCATTTTTGAACGAGCTCCAGTTACGGTGCTTCATAAACACAGCATTCCATGTCAATTGGACTGAAGTTAAATGCTGAAGTGTTTGATCCCAGATCTTAAAACCTAGGGTGTCTTTCAGTCCTGTAAAGAAGTCAACAGCCCCTTTGAGCTTTATACAGTTTCTCTCAGAGCAGAAAGAGAAAATGCATTTATCCTGTAAAGGTATCTATTGTACTTCCAGGTGCATAGATGACGTTACACTATTTTCTCCACTTCCTGAGTGTGAAGTGTCAATGATGGGCAGAAAGGAACCGAAAGGAACAGAAAGGGCTCAATGAAAACCTGAAGGTGATGTGGCGGAAAGGAAGTAAAATGACTTTTCAGCCAATGGCAGTTAGATACAAACTCAAGTTTTTAGAAGGAAAACACACGGCTTGAAGACAGTTTCTTCTCTATGCCCAAGCATAAATAAATTTTAAATCTTAGAAATGAAAGTACTTTTGCCACTCTTCAAAAAAAAAAAACCAAAAAAAACCCACACACACTAAAAATTGTGAAGTGACATAGGTCACATCTTGTATGCATTGAAACTGCCAGCAAAATTTCTCCTGACTTAAATGAATTAAGGAACTAGCTTTTAAGAAACAGGGGTGGGGAGGAAAGTGCCATTGCATAGGAAAAAGCATTCTTTTTCAATACTGATATTTTACCCAAACAAAACGCTGAGTATTTCAAAAGGGGAAAGAAAAATTACTTTTGGGGGTAAAAAGTTTGAAAATTTCTAGTTGCCAAAGTTTCTGTTAACTGAAGTGTTACAGGTTTTCAGCTAGAACAAGAAATGCTTTCATCAAAAGAAGAATATAATTGAAAACTTAATTGATAGAGTAATAAACAGACTTTCCAAGAAAATACAAGAAACAAACCCAGAAAACGCTCCCCTGTGCGCCCGCAGCTATCTGGCATCACAGAGGGGATTGTGCAACCCGGCTGCAGCCACGGGACAGACCCTTCTCTCCGCCGCACGGAGATGAATCAGAAGCAGCTCTGCCACCAGTGCATTCATGCAGAACCAAAACACTCAGATGTGCTCAAATCCAACTGTGTTCAGTTAAACCGTACGCACCAGGCCTCCAGCTGCCACACCGAGCACCTTGCTTTCACATGAGCTGTAATTAGATAACTACAACTAGTATGTTTGCCATCCTGCACTTACAGTTTCTAAGGCAACTGTAAAAGCTCTATAAGGCAAAGCAATATTAAGGTAGAATCAAGAGGAGCTCCTTTGCCGTGGGTGGCAACAGCAGGAAACACACAGAGAAACCTTTCATTTCCAGGGGACGGACCAGTGGCCCCAGCCAGCCCGAGCCCTGGAAAGGTGTGCTGGGGAAAGGTGCCAGGCAGTCCCCATCCATGTCTCCAGCCATGCTCCAGCTCATTTGGCAGGACAGTTGGTTGGCTGCCTTCAACGATTTGTGGTCTTAATTTGTATTCATTATGAGATCCATCAAAACGTTCATCTGATGGTCCAGCATATGTACTTGCTTAGGAACAAGCTGTCTAAATATTTTGTCAACTCGTACTGCAACTGGCATGAGGACAATCCGGCTTTTTGATTTCCTCCTGTCTTAGATACTCTTGAAGAGGAGAGAGATTAAAGGGGTTAGTAGATGTTTGTGGGTTTTTGATACAGAAATGCTGCTAGAAAAATCACAATCAGTTTATCGTACAATTGTATTTTATCCTCAACTACCACAAATGAAGCTTGTGCTGTGGGAAGATGTCATAGCACATAAAACATTAATAAATACTGAACTACGTATTATTTTACAGGAAAGAAAAAGCGTACCAACCAAATATAGAGCCAGCAACCGAGCCCAAAGTATAACACAGACTAATGCTCATTGAAAGAGCTGGGGAAAAAACCCACAACGCATTACACCTACATAATTACATTTGCATAGCAATTCACAAACCAAAAGAGTTTTGTACTGTGATTTTTCCAGAGGTCATTGAATCAACAACCTATAATTCAGTTGTATACAATATAAATGGAAAACAGTTGCTCAACTTCATGATCTAAAGTTCGCCCTCCTGCATTTCAGTTCTATGGGACTTGAACCCAGAAAGCTCGTCTGTTTGCATATTTAGATCCCGTGACTGTTGCATGAAATCAATTAAGCCAACGTTATTTACCAAGATATCATTATCCCCAATGAAACATGCACTTACATTTTAAAACAACAAATGCAAAGTTCAAAAGGACTCCTGTGGATATACAAAATAAGTATAGGATTTATGAGAAACTGATGGGAGGAAAAGATGTTTATTTAAATATCATAGGATGAGATATTAGCCTGTCAGCTACGCATATAACACAACTCAATTTAATCAAAAGATTAGCTCAGTGTTTTGTTACTTTATTAAAAGGAGCAGTGTTGCAGATGATTGAAGAGATATTTTGAACAAGTCAAAAGCAGTGGCTGGAAAACAACACAATTAATAAAATAGGTAAGAGCACAGACTGTTCTTGTGAAGGCTCAGTAGTCACAAATAGCATCCTAGGTTACTACTGTAACACAAACCAAAGCAAGTCCTACTAGGATATATTTAGCAGTATTTTTCCCACTTGTCCTTACGCTATTACAGAGTATCAATGTTTGGTCTCTTGTATTTTGTTTTGGGAAGAAGCAGCACTAGAAGGCAGCGTTGGTGGGTTGGTGCCTTGAGGAAATCCCACCAGCGTCAGATGCACAACACGGCCGTAGGAGGCAGGAACCCTGGTTAAATTTGTAACTGCCATTATCAGGGGAATCTGAACCAGCAGCATGATCTCCCTCTGAGACAGAATAGGGGACACACACACACTTTAAAGTCAAAAAATCCATCATAAGAAATACAGTTTTCAAAAAATCCAAATATTTAAAATAGGTTTGAGGGGTTTTTTTCTAAATGAAACTAGACAGCCAGTTGCCCTGACTCCAAGCAACTATACGTGTGCTGGTCCTAATGCTGAGAACAGCGTCAGCCGCTCCAGGAAAGATAACGATGTTCTGCAAAGTCCTCTGAAAGTTCAGGGAGCCTAAAATCCCAACATCCCCGCTTCAGCCCCAAGGTGCCAGGTCTGTCCAACTTACCAGTGCTCGGAACGCATGGCAGGGACCACGAGCCTTCACTTAAGATGGGGCTATTTGCTCTTCCATTCCAGCTTTGGCAACAGAATTATGGAATATTTACAGTATTCTAGCCAACAAGTTGCACACACTGAAAATCTATGATTTTTAGCACCCGGCAAGACAACGAGGCAAGCTTCTGACAAATCCATGACTAACCATTAGTGGAAGTGTGTTGAAATAGGTACATTTTTTCTTCATCAAACCAGTATCTTTCAATTAAAACCCCACCTATTTGATGGAAAAATTTCCAAGCTACCTGCTCAGAATCCCAATTTTGCCGAATCACAAGTATCTTTATTTCCTGCTCTTCCAATCCTGCAGTTTCACATCAGCTCTCATCGAGCCAGGTTCCCAGTGAGACCTGGACTGGCCCAGGTACTCTGCCGACAAACAGCACCGATACATTCACGCCTGACAAATCTAAATCCCAATGTTACTTACACGCAGAAAGTATTTTCTCCCACCGTCACAAAACAGATGATGGCATCTTCTCCCAAAAGAAAACAGCAATTCTGCAACTTAGAGTCCTCACTTGCATTTCAGAGACAACACCTTCCCCCGGAACAGGAATCCTCCAAAATCCCCAGCTGCCTGGGGAACGTGCTCTCCAAATTCCAGTCCATCCTAAGGGCTCTCTCACCTTCTGCTCCCCTCATCTTAACTCATCTCCCGAGAGAAAATACAACTGCCTGGCATAACATATACATTCCCATGCCAATTTTGAAGCAATCATTTCTCAGTTTATCACCCTCTACCCAGCAGCCACTTAATTTTGAGATTTTTTTGCTTTGAGGGTGTTTCTTAATTTTTATTTTCCCACTCTCTAGCCAAATTAATAGTAATTGAAAACTTGATTTAAAAGGTCATTCTGGAAGACCGTGTACAATAAAAATAAAATTAAATAAGCATTTAAAAAGCAGAGTTCAGTCCTTCATATCTAGGACTGATGGTTGAGAAATTCTTAAGCCGAGTCCCTGATACCCAGTATCAATTTGAATCTTCAAGTGTTCACGTTACCTTTGCCCATCTCCTGTACCAAGAGCCCACAATCCAGCCCATCATTCACACACACTCTCTTCATACGCATTTGTTGCCACTGATTTTAAGATAATTATATTTTAAGAAAATTAATATTTTAAGACACAACATGTTCTGATAAAGCTGGGCTCTGTCCTCTTTGGGTTTTTAATTTTTTGAGTTGGCTCCTGGTCTTTTACAGTAACTGGTTTTGGATACTCACTACGAGAGGGGAATGCGCATTGAATTATTTCTTACAAAGCCAGCGCTTTTGCATTCAGGATCCCCCCATCCCCCTGGAACTCACGTGGTCTGGGTACTGCGTGTAAACAGCTCTAAGCGCGAGGGAGAAGCCTCCCCAGTCATTAACGCTGGTCACAGTTCACATTTTTATCACCTTTATACACACTCGGTTGTCAAAAGGAAAAGTATCAGGTGATGACTAGTTATTAAAGCACAAGCAGCAGCATGTTGGGCACAAAGGCTTTTCCCAGCTAGTTAAGATGCTGCTGACATTGGTCTTTTATCCCCAGTTGCCTACGGGCTCCCTAATCAGACTCCCTGCCCCATCACTCACACACTAACTAGTCACACCAGTAACAGCATGTTTAAACCACTTTGCTGAGGTTTAATTATTTCATTTGATGACACCTGCGTGATACAATTTCACACTGTTATGAAATACTAACTGCTTTCTGTACTATACAATACAACACAACACATTCAAGACCGGGAAAAAATAAGTTACTGTCTTTATAAAGCTTTAAACCAAAGATTTGTAGAGTCTTCTCCACACTATCGCTAAGCCAGCAAAGCACATCGTGTCAGTTCCTTGCCATGTCTTCTACACTCTCTTGGGCTGAAATGTGCTGAGTCTCAGCCACCTGCACAGCAGCAGGTCCCCAGTGCTCAGCCCTTCTCCTACGGGAAGTTCTTGATTCAGCTGGAAGGACTGGAGGGAGGGTAAGTCTCGGTCTCCTGAGATGCAATGAGGACATCACCTCAGGTGACAGCCTGCAGGTACCTTGCTTGGGAACTACAGTAACACGATAAAATACATTCTTGAGCTTTTCCCCAAGCAGATGGAAGTTAATCTGCTGAAATCCTGAAGTCAGTCCACGCACATACATTGCAAAGCCACCATCCTCATGGCAATGAAGACAGGAAAGGCTTGTCTGAGTGTTTCTCCTGAAAACACACGTTACTCGGAGCCCTCCTTACCTCCTGGGATAAAAAAGAAGTTCCATTTTTACTAGAACCCTACTCCATTTCCCCTGTCACCTTCTGCTACTCAGGGCAAACAGACAGAACTATTATTATTTATCATGTGCCTCCAAAACATCCCCCCATGTCTCACAAAGAGAAAAGTAACTTTTCTCTCCTAGAACAGTTATTTTTCTTTCTCTCACGCACGGGTCACTCTCTTTAGAGTGATTGCAGTCTTATGTCACTCCCCTCGAGAGCTGATAATGAAGTGATAAAAAAAGGCTTCCTTCATGGAAGAGTATGTGCAATTGTTTCCACTTCCTAAAAAATAATTTAAAAAAGAAAAAAAAAAGTCCATGGTCTTAAGAGGAGAGTATACTCTTCAAACAATTTCAGCCAGCACCACTATTGGCAAATACGTTTAAGTATCACAACAGATTTCTTACACATACACAGTATACACGGTCAAGGCTAACTTTTATGCTCAGCTGCTTAAGTTTCCTAGATTACTTTAATTAGGAGCAGTCACCACATCCAGGCTCGGGTACAAAGGAGGAACATGCACCAGTACGGAATATGCCAGGTGTCCCCTCGAGCCTCGGTGAATCCTGGCCGGGCTGGAGTCGGGATGAGCTTTGGGCACTGACTCCAGCGGGGTCAGGGTGTCAGAGCCCAGTTTCTGCTGCCGCCTCCTTCCTGGGGAGGAGACGATGGAGGCGGGAGTCACTCCGGCATCACGGGGATCCCTATACAGTCCCTATAGGGAAGGAGCCCCCAGCCCTGGTGTGTGCAATATCCCCTCTGCCCCTGACCTGCCAGTGCAGTGCAAGGACTAAGCCAGCACAAACCCCAACACTCCTGCTCCGTGCAGAGCCCGCTGGGCTCGTCTCTGCGGAGATCTAGACCTCAGTGATTCATGAGAATAATTTCAAAAAGTAATTAAGAACAATCAATAGAAAGTTACTGTAAATAAAGAGATCTCTATCTCTACTTAAAGGTGAAGAGGGAACATTCTTTTGGAAAAATTAATTACTGATATTATGCAAAAGAAATACTTTTTAGTGCACTGATATATATGTGCATTTAAATAAGAATAATATGCATCAATTGCCCCAGAATAAAGCGAGTTTAATATTCCAAGGTTGAAAGGGAAAGGGCAGATTCATACACCACATTCAGAAACAGATCATTAGCCAATACAGATTACTGCAGCTTTGCAGCTGAAGAATTATTTCGATGCATTTGTTGTCCTCCGAGGCATTTATTTCTAAGATGAAGCAGATGAACCGGTGACAGGCATACCTGGGAGGAAGTATCTGGAATATTTTCCTTCAGGGTTAAGATCCAATCTATGAGGCTCTCATAGCCAGAAAAAAAACCCCAAGAGTGTTTCTCAACCAAAGAGAAAAAGGCTAGAAATTGTAGTTACACTGGAACACATATGAAAGACTGTATGCTTTGAAAAAAGATGGAATAAAGTAGGCTTAGACTGAGTTGGAAGGAAGCAGAACAACATTGCAAGTATATAACAGGGTAATAAATGAAAAAAAAAAAAAAAAAGGGTTAGGTAACCAGACCGTGGTTAAACAACCCACATGGATTAAGTCTTTAGTCCTTGCTGTAATTTTCCTAAATGTAAAATACTAGACAAAATGTTACCGACTCCTCCCATCTCTCTTTTCCAAATGGGGAAAACTAATCCCTCTACTAATTCCAACACTACGCAAAAAAATCCTATTTCATTCAAAAATAATTATGAACTTCACTGTTAATCTTGATATGGACTTTTACTTGTAGGTTTTTCCCATAAGAGTGAAAAACAAAAATATTTTCTTTCAAGAAAAGAATTTAAATTTGGAAGGAGTGGACTAATTTTGGAATAAAATCAGTTTAAAAGACTTAAAACTTTTGTAAAACAGAATTTCCATTCCCTTCCAAGTGGATTAGTAATATCCTTGGAGAATGTAAGAACTCCAGCCAGAGGCAAGCCGTGTTGGGACAGAGAGAACAGACATTAAAAAGGAATGCTGCCATCCCACTTCAAATAGAAAGTTTTTCACAGCGAGAATTTTGTTTTAAGAAGAACAGATACAGACAGATGAGAACCATGAACAACCAGACCACCAGTCAAGTAAGGAAATCTTATGGAACAAGCCAGAAGACATGACTCAAGGAAAAAATAGAGAGAAGGAAAAATTCCATGTGTATCAGAGGATAGAATCAAACAGTTGCAGACACCAAGAGAAGGAAGAACATTGATAAACATTTCTTCTAAAAATATTTCTACTTGAGGTAAGGGTGGTAACCAAGTTCATAACCTCGCCAACAGCAATTCAGAAAACACAATCTAAAATGCCAGTTTTGTTTTATGGCAAAATCAAAGTAAAAAGTGATGAACAGAAGCCTTCCTCAGACAGTAATCTAGAGAGCTTGTGAAACAAACTGAAATGCCATGTTGACTAGAACAATAATCTCTTGCTGGTTTATATCTCAATTATATTTGAAACACTTTCAAACACTTAACAAATTAGTGTATTTCTTTCAAACCCAATAATTACTTCCGATGCCTATGAACAGCACAGGCTGCAATTCAACTCTCTGAGAGCATACCAAGGAAGCGCCCTCCTCCCCACCCCCAGACAGTGAAGTTGTCCACAAAGGAAACAAATACCACCTTATGCTACTGTCGCTGGATTCCTCTGAACAATTCAGAGTGAAATCCCCTCCTTAGCAGTCAGGTTGACACTCTAATCCAAATGCCTTGTGAAATTCTATAGCCATCATTAGCTTAACACGCGCAGACTACACCAGCATCATTGAGCGTGCAAGAGGCAGGAAAGTCAAGTTCTGAAAAACCATCAGCACAAAATTAAAAACAAAAACAAAAACAAATTAACATGTGGACATTAGAGCTCCATGAGACACTAGTCTCATTTGCAAACCAATTAATAGCTCTTGCTTTACATTCTGAAGCAATAAACAGCTGTTCGAGGTCAGCCTATAATGAACAGCTTATAACATTCCTTAAACCAACAGATCCCTGAGCAATATCCAATTTCCAGAGTATTACAGTAATCTTTTAAATCCCTTTTTTGATCTCAGCAATTGCTATATGCAGCTGCCTACAAAACAAGTACTCGGGAAGCTCACAGAAGTGTCAAAACCAGTTTTGATGAGACAGTGAGAGTAGAAAGGCCCCAAGGTACCCACGCTGGATCCGAGGGGGAACCCGACTTCCAACCAGCTTTGGGCAGGGGCTCGGAACAGATAACCTCCACAGGTCCCTTCCAACCTAAACTGTTCTAAGATTCTGCATAAACTCAAAAATTACTCCCAGAAGTTATTTTTAAAGGATTAAATTTCTGTATGGTGTTTATAGCGTTCAGAGTATTTGAAAACCAGGCCACTTACTTAGTTGCTTCAAGATGGTCTGAGAAATCTAGGTCCACACATAATTATTTTGAAATATTGAGATATAACATGTATTTTTTCTATTTTGCTTCTGTAGCACTAAGAAGTGCCTCTTCACCAAAATAAACCAAGGTCTTAGGGTGTTCTTCCAATACAGATTATGTGGCCTTATTGGGTCATCTTCATGTAAAAGCCTTCAAACAAAAAAAAAAACAACTCTGAAGGAACAACCACTGGATTTCATGAACCTTTCCTAATCAACGAGCAGCCAAGTAGAATACGGGCTCCACTTTAATGCAGTTGCAGTAAATTCAATTTCCACTGCCATCGAGTGAACATTCAAATTCTGTATTACATGCTGCAGTCCCTCTCACAACAGACAGGTCAAGACACTACACTATTAAAAAAAAAGAAAAGAAAAGAAAGAAACAAGAGAACTAGCTCAACTTTAGACACTAGCAGACAATATTTTATAATACCTATAAAGAGGGAAGACTACGTAAGAATAACAAATTTATTCTTTTAAGACTACCAATTTGAAAAATATAGTTAAACAGATTCAGCTACACAATCCTTCCAGGAGAAGAACTTGCATTTTTCAAGACAATACCTGCGGAATTCATGCTCCAGATGTTCTGGTGCAGTCACGGGCTTATCCCATGTCTCCGGGTGCAAAAAAACACAACTAGCTCTGAAATTCAAAAGATTTACCCTCCAATTTCTAGGTTAAACTCTCAGGTTTTCCTTATTTTAGTCCTAAAGCTCTACTATCTAACCTGCTTTCTAGGACCACTGATCACCACCATCTCGTCCCCATCTCATCCCCAGGCACTGCCCCTTCCAGGGCAGCAGCGTGCAGGTTCACCTCCTGGCATTGCTTACAGAAGGCAAATAATTCTGATGTGCATCAACCAGGCGAATGACAACTTTTTCAGGCCCCCAGAAAACCAATAATAATTCCAAAACAGTCCCTGATGTGAGACTTCTCTTCAAAAGTGCCAAATATTAAAAAAAAAACCACACCAAAAAACCTTGAGATTTGATTAAAACTCAGAAGTGTCATTCCTGTTCTTTATATTTAGTAGGTAATATCAAAAATATCCCTTGGAAACCAGAAATGTAATCCTACAAGTTTTAAATAGCCTTCCACCTTACTCATAAGAAACAGCTATACAGAATGACCTCAGCTCCTTCGAGGATGAACATGAACACCTGAAGAGTCAAGAACAGAACAGATTGGTTTAAATAATTCTAAACTGACAACAGGGTTTAGCTGCAAATGCTTTAGGAAGCCCCAGCAGACGTCACTAGTAGCTGCCCTAGGCATCTGATTTAGGCAC
>JAOXNO010000005.1:967404-980210 GCA_028565335.1 Limnodromus scolopaceus
TGGAGAGAGCGAGAAGGTCTCCCCTCAGTCTCCTCTTCCCCAGACTGAACACCCCCAGCTCCCTCAGCCTCTCCTCAGAAGACTTGTGCTCCAGACCCCAACCGGACAGACAACACCGTCCTGTCCCCCTGGCCCCTGCATCTTGAGTATCGTTCTCCTTCTCAGAAAAATATAATTGTGTCCACAAGAGAACGTTCAGGGGAGACTGGACTCACTCAGCGTGAGCTCAAACCACAAAGGTTAACTCAGGATTGAGGCGAGTAGCCGCACATCATACCAGTTTAAAACTCCAGTGTCCTAAAGGGAAATAGAAAAAACATATTTTTTGAGTCCAATTAAGGTTTTGGCTCCAAGTGTTTGGCAGAAGGACAAGAATAAACATTTTATAACTTGCCTTTGCCTGTATTATGCTCTGTGAAGGAGTTCATAGATTAGCTAATGGGGTCCATAGGAGTCAGTTCTCTAGTCCATAAGTTTGCTTATGTCCCTTTGGAGCAACTTCCAGCCCTTCAGGCTCTGGCCCAGAGGAAAGCCCTGTCCTGCGGTGCCCAGCGAAGAGGCACAACACGCTTCCTACCGGCTCCTGTCCCCCAGGGAGGAAAGGCGCCCTGGGTTTATAGACATCCTTGGTGTGGGAACGGCTGGTTCTTCAGTGGAGGGGGTGATGGTGGTGGAAGAAGGCGGTGCTGCAGGGTTTAGGTAGGTCAACTGATGGCTTTTCCTTATCTAGTCACTCTTCTTCGTGGCTCACACAGGCAGGGAAGGTGCCAGGAGAATGAAATATTTTTGAGAGAACAGACTGATGTGCTTGTTTATGGAGGAGAGGGGAATGCTGAAAGTATGCAGGTTTAAAGGGGCGCCAGCTACATGTAATGCTTTCCAAATTCCATTAAAAATGCTGCTCTGAAGAGACTGTGGGGAAGAAGGCTTTGTGAGAGGGGCAAAGGAGTCAGAGAAAGGAAGGAATGCAGATTGCACTCAGAAAGCTGTTTTATTATCAATCCTGGGAGCAAGGTATAATGCAGTGAATTTTAAGAGAGAAAAAAAATCACTTTTGCGGACACTGATTTTAATACAGGAATTCAAGCACTTTGAGTAGAGCAGGGATTTTTTGCAGAATGCCTACAGCTACTCAATTATGCATATGACAGATGCTTATCTCTGAGAGGAAAAAAAAAAGGTAAAACCTATTTCTAGGCCTTGAAGCAAAATCAGGGCATATGGGACATGAGGAACTACTGCAGCTCCCGTGAGAATTTTTGCAGGCAATTCCTGGAAAGAGTCTAGATCCTAGATTTCCTAGAAAATCTGGGAAAATTCCTAGGAAGGTTCTAAACCTATGAAGGGGAATTCCTAGAACAGCACAGGAAGTACCTCAGGTTCTAGATCCAGGAATGCCTGCAAAAAAAGAGAAAATTCCAAGAAAGGCTTCAGGTCCAGTAAATCCTAGAAAAGGTTTCAGTCCAGGGATACCTACAAAGGCCAGGGAAGCTCCTAGGAAAGAGCTAGACCCATTCATTCCAAGAAAGCACTAGGAAATTCTTTGAAAAATTCTCATGACAGTAAATCATAGCATAGGTCTCAATCTAGCTATTCCTAGGAATGTTCTGGGTCCAGGATGTCCTAGAAAGGCCAGAAAAACTCCTAGAAAGCTCCAAATATTCCTAAAAAGTTTATGGACCCCAGAATTTAAAAAGACTTGCAGAATTCCTAAAAAGCTTCAAGAATTCCTTGAAAAAAACCAGAAAGATTCTTACAAAACTCCCAGATTTCTAACAAGGCTTTTCAACCTGAAATACCAAGAAAACTCCAAACAAGCTGCAGGAGCTCTGAGCAAATTCTTAGCGAGTTCTTCCGAATTCCTAGAATGTCCTGGAGAAGTCTACTAAGTGACAGCGATTCACAGAAATGCAGGAATTCTGCAGGAATTCCTAGAAATATATGAAATACCAGAGTTCCTGGAATGCCCCAGAGAATTCCCATAAAACTCCACAATATCTTAGATGTTTCAAAAGAGTACTGGGGAAATTCCTAGACAGTACATGAAAACTTCCTAGTCCTAGCATTAGGACATTCCCAGAGAGTACCCAAAAAAGTCCTAGAAAGCTTTGGCAAAATTCCTGGAAACTTCCCCAGGGGAATTCCTAGAAGGCACTTTGAGGGCATTTTTAAAACACTTGAGAAAATTCCCAGAAAGCATCATGGAAAATTTTCAGAAAGCTGTCAGTAAAATTCCTAGAAAGTACCTGTGTTAAGTCCTAGAAAACAGGTGGGAAAATTCATAGAAAGTAATCTAAACGCAATAAGAATTATTTCAATTGACCATAATTTCTTCCCCCAACCCCACACTGCAAATATTTCAAAGATTTGGAGATAATTCAAGTTGATCAAAGAAACCTCCATAGTCCTCAGCAAATTTCAGAGGCTGGGAAACTTTCTTTCCTGGCCCTGTGAGCGATGGAGCATCACCCACAGAACCCACCAGACACCATTTGGATGGCTACTTCCTCCGGAGATTTAGGCCAGGTTTTGGGTTTTTTAAGTCTTTCTGTATTAATGAATTTTCACATATTTGCCTGCACACCTTAAAACAGAAAAAGCTCCATTAGTTTCATCTATGTATTTAAGAGTCATAACGATTCATTAATTAGAAATTCTGAATCAGATCACAATGTCAGTATTTTCAGCTACTTCTGAACATAGAAATGGTTCAACCAAAAAGCAGTAACGTGAAGCGTACAGGCACTGCGTTGTTCCTACTGAAGCTAGGCCACAAGAATGCAGAGTTAAGTACAAACTGGATAATTTGCACCTACATCAATGCAAACGGACAAATCAATCACCCAAGTACCCACGCTGGTCACCAGGGGACACAGGCAAGCTCCCTCCTGAGGGGGCGACCCTCAAATCCTTGCAAGTTTATTCACTTCTACCAGAGGTCACAGACGTCAATGAACTGTTCACACTCCTTCAGTCATTTAGTCTGTAACCTGAATGCTGTTCAGTCTAAGTTGCTTAAACAAATTGAGTAATTTTTACATTTCATCACTTGATTTAAAGCCAGTAACTCTTTCCATATGGCCAAATGACTTCCCAGCGCAGCATCCCGGTACTGTAAAGACAAATAAATGTAGTCTCTCTTGTGAAGTTTCTTCATAACTGGTGAAGAACAACTACAAAAAAGAACAAACAAATACACAGTGACACCTGTGATTGTGATTAATATTTTTTTTGGTAATAGTTTGGTTCAGCTCTTACAGAAGCAACGTGGGCTTTGTCACCAAGATCTTCAGCCCAGACCCGCTAGTTGAGTTTTCCATTTCAACGCTGGCAAGAGAGACTGGCAAACCGAGCTGGGGATCTGCGGCTCCGGGACGGCAGGGCTTTCTTCACTCTGGTCTGTTTAGGTTCTTCCGTGATGAATACTATTGTCATGGGGATGGTCTTCCACATCACCACGTGTCCCATTTACACAGCTGGCACGAACATTTACTCTTGTCAGGATCCAGTTTACTCCCCTACAGCTGCTCCCACTCCGTAACGCTGACAGAAGCAGTAAAATCTCACTTCAGCAGAGTAAGCGGCTCTGCCTCTCAGCACCGATTTATTAAGAAAGGCCATTCTGCAGCGATCCCTTTGCTGACCACAGCTGCACTAGTCACTGCCTGTAAACAGAACTGCAGACCTGATGATGAAAACTTTGGACTTCTGGGCTGCTCCTTATCTTCTGAGAATATGCTTTCTTCAACAATCCTTGTCAAGTGTCAAACTACAGCCTTTCCACCTTTCGCTCACACAATAAGCTGAAAGAAAGTGCTCCCAAAAAGCACAGAAAAGCTTTGAAAGGACAATGCATCAACACACCGAGGTCTCTGACAGCTGATTTCAGAAAGCAGTGTGAAAAGAGGGAAAAAAAAAAAACCACCTCAAGGCACAGGTACTTCAAAAGAAAAGAATAGTGCAATTTTCTTTTCTGGGGGAATATGGGAAACGGGCCATATGAGATTGCAAAAATACAGTGTCCATCAGATAAGGAAACATCAACCCTAGGAACGGGAAGAAAGGAGAAGATTCATTGATGCAGCGTTTTCCCTTTAAATCACCACTTCTAAGAGTTTGCTTATGTATTTTACACAAATCCAGCCCATTCAGGGTTTGCTGAATGATAATGACTTGAGATAAAAGTTTTTCTAGGAACTAAGCTAAAACGGAACCAGACCCACCAAGGGTTACCTGTACAGCATTCATCAAAGCACTGTCAGTTGATCTTACGGCAAAACCAGCTCATCCATTAATTACTACAGTGGACTTTTCCTGGACCATCACAGATCCCTGTGAGACTGCACTGAGCCAGAATTAAACGCTGATGTAAGAAGTCCTCACCATGAACAATAACTGGGTAAAACAAAATGCCGGAGGTGCTAAAACCTTAGCTTAGTATACTCTGTTTTGTGCAAAACGCAAGAGGATTCTTTAGAAACGTCATGAAAAAAGCCTCTTATATTTAACTTCATGTTGTATTTCTCCATTTGGCCTCCACGCCCCACCTTGGGACAGCCACAATCACATAGTGCTCTCTAGTGGCTCTCAGTCAAAAAATTCTCTGCAGGCTGCACTCCCAGGGTTAAAACCATACAAAATAACCAAAATCCAGTTGTGCCTGTGGTCAGCCACAGTTCACGGGAATATCAGTGCTTCCACCAAGGAGGGTCAAACCTGGCCCGCACCCCAGCGGGCTGCAGCAGCTTGTCAAAATGGACTTGGAACACCTTTTGGTACAATTAATCAGAGCTGGCATTTTACATGTAAATCAGAAAGTTAAAAAAAAAAAGTTTAATTGAGAATAAATTCAGCATTTTAGTATGTCTCCAGAATTACTAACCTTGCACTGTCACCGCTCACTGAGGAGCAGAAAGTGACTTCAGGCACAGACCTGGGTAACACCTGATGCAGAGAAAAAGGTGAGGGAGAGTTCCATTCCCTCTCTTCCCTTGCTGAGTGTCAACACATTCCTGCCTGTTTAATAAATTGCTGTGAAGCTGCTTCAACAACAAACTTTATCACCTTGTCCAGATACAGGAGCTGGTCAGTGGATACAAAGAGAGTTGGGGTCAGAGTTTATAAAGTGATCTGTTAGGAAATTATCAAATCTTGGGAGCGAGAAGGCACTTGTGTTTGCTTCAGCCTCCTGCATCCAAATCTTGTTCTTTCTTAAGGATTGAATTCCATAACAAAAGTGTATGGAATGATACAGAACAGGAGTAAGACATTTGGTGATGCTTTGGTATACTGGGTGTCTCACGGGCTGGTATGGGAACAGGGACCTTCTAACTCCCTGACAAACTCCACTGGTGCCAGATTTATTCCTCACCCTACAAACGGCAGCGAGGGGAAAACCATTCCCCCCTGCTCCACCTGGGCTCTCCAGCTGAGACGACCACATTGCAAAGTGGGTGTCTGTTAAAACTGTACAGTCTCACTGGGCTTCAAACACAGCCCCGGGGCCATCCGCCTCCCTCGCCCCGAGGTTTCCCCACAGCAGCTCCCTGGGAAGGCACCGGGAGCCCAGGGAGGTCCCTGGAGCTGGAGCTGCTGCCCAGGAGAGCACTGGTCCCAGGGGAGCTGCGCGGGGGGGCTCAGCAGCACAGAGCCCACTGCTGGAACCCACACCCCCACCCCAAACCAGAGCAACAGAGCTGTCACAATCACTTACTTGAATTCGTATTTTGCGTAGGGATGCTTTTAAAAAATATACATTTAGGTACATTTTAAAAACTGAACGGCCCAATATTTGCCTCCAAGAATTTGACAGTGTATTTCTTGAGTGCAAGAAGTACCACAGGGCAGAAGACCGTAAGTGAAAGGCAAATTCTGGGAGCACCCAACTCAACTGTGCTTTTCCCTAGTGCTGAAATACGGAGTGTCCCAGACAACCAACCCACATCCCTTGTCGGTGCCAAGTCAGCGTGGGAGTTCAGGGAAATGTACTCAAAAAAACCCCAACCCTGGATTATTTTTAGAGCAGCACAACATTAAAACATAAAACCACAGAACTTCTGCTGCTACCAGTGTTGAACTTAACCTTGTGGCCAAGAAGAAAAGAAAATCAAGGAGTGGGATTTCTTTCTAATACTCAGAAATTTATTTTCTTAACCTTTCAGAAAGTTTTTCTCTATAGCTCTTTAAACTATGCTTTATTTCTACTTTTCTACCACGCTATAAGTTTTGTAACTTAATTAAAATACGTGAGAAATCCCATATGAATAGGTATGGGATACCAGCCTTTAGAATCGTAGATAAAGTAAAAATGTGGTTAAGTCCATCAGTACTTCTCAACCTCCATCACCACAGTAACACAACCCCACAGCTGTCTGGGCAATTCCCGGACACCAGTGCAAGGGAGAACCGCCTCTCGCACGGACGACCTCCTCAGCCCTCGGAAGTCCTGTTTGTAACAGCCTGACAGGGGACTCCCAGCCTCTGCCCGCAGTCACTGACACAGTTCCATAACCATTGTCCTCTTAACGCTGCTGTTGTGAAATGTCTTACTAGAGATAAATCATACTTCGATATTTGTTACTTCAGATGCATAAATAAAGGCTAGATGGCAAAATCACCCTTTAAAATAATCTATAATTCCTATGGCTCCCTGGGAGGCACACCAATCCAATAATTTCCTCTGTACAATAATGTTTCATCAGTGAATTCTTTCAACTCCATCAGATTTTTATTCAGGCAAATAAAGCCCAAATCACTGAGCATAAAACCAGTACCGAGCGCTTGCAGTATCCTCCATTAGCTCCTTGATTTCCTTGACAGCACAAAGGATTGCAGGCTGCCAATTATAATTAAATAGAGCTCCCTGTGGTCTTAAGCAGAGCTCCTCATTGCACTGGGTAGGAAAATGCTGGTTAATACCCAAGAGTAATATAAAATGGATCCAAACCTGGTCCTAGTAACCATGTTTTACAGAAATATCTCTGTAAACAATATTTATATGACATTTGCGTTGGGCAGAATACATAAGCTGTGACATTCCTCGGTTGTCAGCTAGTCTTCTATTTAGGAAATCCAGTAGGAGGCCCACATGAAAATTTAAGAAGTACATACTGTATCATTCAGATGCACATATATAACATCCTTACACATGGAGAAAAAGATTCATTTTGACAGCTTTGGTTCATAAGGCATTAATAAACAGAATTTTTGTAACAGCCACAAAGCCAATGGAGAAAGACGACAAAACATTAAAATAATTCATGACTTCTGAATGATTTTTGAAGAAGCAAACCTACTGGCATCTTCCCTGCCTGATCTAATTATTTATTTCCATTTTATTCTTCCTGGTAAAAAAAAACCAAAACCAAACACGAAACCCCCCTGTTTGCTAGTTCACTAAGCACGGGTATAATTACCCAATTATAAATACCATGGGTCACACAACCCCCGAGCTGTACGGACATGTACCTCCAACACACGTGCCTACAAACGACTAGCAAGATTTCTAAGAAGCCATTCATGTATGTAATTATTTCCATGTTTAGCAAAAATTTGTGTTTCAGGTCTCTGTATTTGAAATTAAGTTAGAATAAAACATTTTTAGACTACATGTTAGAAAAAAATCTAAGTGAAAACAGTAAGACTCTCTATTGACTTCAGAGGGGTTTGGATCAAGCTCTAAAGCCCATTCCATATTCCAGCTGCCCATGTCTCTGGTTTTACTACTGTTCCTGGTGCTGGTTCCAGTATAAATTGGCATGCTTTCCCATTTACCTAACGCTGCTGCACATTTGCACGCTACTCACACACTGGTATATAACCCAAATGACTAAAACCTTCCAATGTTTACAAACACATGACTGTCAGACAAGCATCTGATCCTATGTGGATCATCCCTGCTGGCTTCACAATGGATCATGCCAATGGCTTGGAAACACCAGGAGCAGCCAGGGCTGTTGGTTTTGCGCTGTACAAGTCCAGAGCCACAGCCAGTGTCCTTCAAACACTTTGGGAACACCTTAAATCCACTCCTCACTGTAGCCTTTTGGAGCGTTTCCCAAATTCGCTGGTGAGCGATGAGACTGCTTTGTCCGAATGTCACTTGTGGTGTGATTACACGATAAGAGGACTTTGCCAACAAAATCCCCATAAATCATTCTTGCACAACGCACGCTGCTGAGCTCATTGTACATGCTCATCAATTCTGGTTCAGAATTTGGCTCTTTAATAAGTTTATCGGAAATAGTGTTTGTAAAATCCTGCTTGCACTTTTATCCCAATGCGGCACTTGGCCTAGAAAGGGACTTTGCACCAACCACCTGAATTTTGACCTCACTGGAAGAGTATGGCAAGCAAGATTTGCATTTTACTTGTTGGATAAAGATGTTAAAGGACTTGTTTCCAAAATACACAAGATCAACGCTGCATAGTCTGAAAATGTTCCTTTGTACCTGATTTACCTGATTACAGTCTACTGCTGTTTGGAGGCCACACTGACAAAGTGTATTTTGCAACGGAACTACAGCACAGAATTTCCAGGATTAGATTGTTCTAACTTTGCTTATGATAATGCCATGGTTTCCAGCTTTGAAGCCATGGAACAGAAGATCCATCTAATTCTGTCTTGGGCAAACTTTTCAGGTTAAAAGTTTACTATTAGAACTGATCCTAGAAAAACAGCCACTATCTCTGTCCATCGAACACCTCCTTTTTAAATTGCCAAGAACCTGCCCTTCCACACTTTGCAGCAAGATGGCATCTGCGCCATGAAGAAACAGCATTCTAAGCTGCAATACAGCAGATAAGCAGATTCTTTTAAAATTGCTTGCTCTCATGGCAACATACACAGCTGTAAAAAAATAAAATAAAATATATACTTAAAAAGTAAAAAAAAAAATAATGAGCTCAGTTTTTGCTAAAGAATGATTCCTCAGAAAGACTTAGTAGACCTGCAAAAGAGCAGAAACACAAACTCCACAGCAATAACCTTACTGCACGTCCAGTGAGTGTTGAAACTTATACCAACATGAACAGAATCAAAATTTTGTCCTGCAACTCTGTCAAAGGTTCCTCAGCTCTCATCCAATTAGCACACAACACCAATTTTCTCTTTCCACTTCTGCTGACAACGGAATGATCTTTTCTATTTGAATTAATTTGAAGAAGTTATACATCCAAGTTATTCCAGATTTGGTAACAGGACTATCAGATCTGAATCAGAATGTACTGCCTGAACACAATACATAACACAAAGAAAGGACATCTCTGTTAAGAGTACAAGTTATCCAAACTCATCCCTGAGAAAACGAGCTCTGCTGCTTCTAAAACACAAACACTGCCAACAGCCAAGCATAAGCAAAACAAGCATAAGCTGGCTCTGACAGCGCCACGGGACTCCTCCCGTCTCACACACACGGCTGCCTTTTCCTTGCCTCTTATGCACAACTATCACACACACTAATCACATCCCTGGTACTCTCTGCTGGCCTTGGCAGCTCTCAGATACGAGTTCCCTCCCCGTAAACCGACGCGTTGCTGTTACTATTATAAGCTGTGTAATTTGGAATAACTGACATTAGAGTAGCTGGTCCCCTTCTGACTGTCATGGCACCGCTACCTCGGGCTTGTGTGAGTAGAGCTGTTTGTCAGGAAGGCACCCGAGCCCACTGTCTTGCGTGACATTTTTCCCTGCCCCTTCCCTTACAAAGTGACAGAGCGAGCGCCAGAGCTGCGAGAGGAAGCAAACATGAAAATCAGATGGGTGATTCCCAGAATAGCACCTGAGCATCAGAGATGTTAAATGTGAATGTGTACGTGAAGCCACCAATAAACAAGTCCCTGATGCTTACTGATTTTTCTTTTGTCTCCCATAGAAAGAACCACACCATCATGCTTTGGAGAAGACATCTTTCAAGTCTTTGTACTTACAAAGCTGTAACCACTGGATGATACTTGTGTCTCTTCTCAGTGACATACATTCATCTTCTTGGCAAATAAAGGCTCAAAATACGCCCCACGTCTTCACCAAGAAAGGATCTGAGGGGGAAAAACCCCACAAACACAGAGTAAATAGAGACAAGAGCCTTCTGAGCATGGGAACGCTCATCTTCATCGTTACCATAAGCAACAAGCTGGCATAAAATCTAAAAAACTAGGTTGAGACTCACAAGCAACAAAACAAAGGCTTTCTGTAGAAAACTGCTCTGAGCAAGGCTATTTGTCCCTCGGTCATCAAAACAATTTCCCCATGAAGCTGATACTGTCAATCCAAATGTATCCTGAGCTCATTTTCCTAACTCACAGCGCAGACAGATCAGCGTTACGCTCAGAGACCACGTGTGGGCTTCAGATTAATGGAAATGAGGCTGCTCAATATTCTGCTGATTCGAGAAAACCAGCGCTGACATGACTCACCTCCTTTCTTTCTCCTCAGAGAATCGCTCCTTTCTGAAACAAGTTCGGATTTCTCTTTATATAATCAGATCGTGAGAGGGGAGTTCAGCTGTCTATCAAACAGAAAGCAAATTAATCAAATCAGGCATACCATTGATGTAATTGCATTTTTAAAATGTTTATGAAGGGAAGGCACATCAAATGGACATGCATCCCTGTGGTTATGAAATATACATCAAGCTAAATAAATTTTATTTTCTCTTTTGTCTTCCTTGTGTGGATATTTCATCTTAAGAAATATTTGTCTGCAGCTGAATGGATGCCAATTGCAGAAATAACTGCCACTAAGCCAGAAAAATCTCATCTTAACTTTTTATCACAGATATCAACGGCTAGAAATCCTCCAAGAGAGAGAGAAACGTATAAGATCATTGTACTTTCTGGGAAAATGCTCCAAACTTGTTTACCACAAGACTGCTATAGGGAGAAAATAAACCAAATAAAAGGAGAATCATGTTTCTACTAATAGTCATTCTGATCCTGCAGATATTTTTGTTTGTGACATTTATAGAATTATATCAAGTAGTAAAAGGAAACTTAAGGACAATTTTTCAGGTGCATAGTACCCACAGCCAGAGCCAGACTTAGTTCCATCCCAGTTTCAGAGGGATTAACGAATCAATATGCTCACAATATATTGGTTAGCGCGTGCCTCCATCAGCTTCTGGTTACTCCTGGGAAAATGCTCCGTTCCTTTTGGCCTTGCTCCTTCAACACGAAGACTTTATTTCTCCTGTCAAAAGCTCTGCTCCCGGAAGGAATGCAGCGCCTCCTGTAAGGAAAGGAAATGAAAAACGCAAATAAATACATCGTCATCATTACATATGCAACTTGGAAGTAAAAGACATGCAGAAAATCATACTTTTTACATGTGAGACATTATTTAGCAACATCGGTTCAAACAATTAAACACAATTATTTTTTTCTTGCACCCGCTGCCCCAAAGATGATGACGATGGTTCATTGGGAAGTAGCAAGGTGTCGTGGAGGAGCTGGTCCGCACACACAGCACCTGGAGTTATTCCAGGCAGGAATGAGAAAAACATAAAGTGTTTTAGCCAAGTTAAAAGAGCAAGGCAGATTCCAGCCCGTTTGCCTGATTCCTATCAGGCGCTATTTTAGGATCCAAAGGGAAGGGTCCTCTGTAGAGGAAATCAATACGCGAGTCGGTGAAAGACACATCAGTCTCATCTTGTGTGCTGCCGTGGGGCACTAAAGCTGTCCCGGAGACAGCTTCTTGGGATGAAAACATTTTAATATAGTCAATCTTGTACAAATGCTTGAATCTGATATGGAACTTCCCAACTCTCTGTTTTATACAAGAAATGTGTATCATCCTTCGTTGCAGAAGGCAGATATATCAATTAGTTCAAACAGACTTTCGCAGAAACCACTAGAAACCATTAGCATTTTCTAGCATGATCTAAAAGCTATATAGAGAAAAACTACTTAAAACTTGCTACTTCCTCACTTTTTTAGGACTAAACCCAGATTTGTCCTATTATTGCACTATAAAGGGGAGATTTCTTACTCGAAACCCGGGCCCAGTACCTGTCAGACGGTGCTACCTGTATGCACAGAAAACAAAATCTCTCGTGCGAAATTTTTGGAGTTCCTGACTCCCTCCCAGCACTGAGTCATGGCAACCCAAAAGCTTGGCTCGAGGGGGAAAGGAGCACAAAATACACCCTGTCTCTTTAAAGCACCCCTTAAAGAAGTGGTTTGGCTTTATTTGTTTGTTTGTTTCCCCGGAAGTGTTTTACAGCAGGGTAAAAACGGTTCATTTAGCTGTCTTTTTGGAATTATGCTGAGCTGTTTGACTGGCAAGGCTTAGAAGAAATTACAAAAGCTGACATTTAAAATGTGTCAAGATGGCAATGATAAGCTCTCAAAAAAATCCAATTTACAGAATGTCCTTGGTACCTTATTTATTCCATTGCGTTACAATACAGCTTAGATCCCCACGTGCTGCTTTTTGCTCAGGATCTGCCTTACACCCAGCTAAAAGGGACAGCATGCACAGAAAGAGAAATTCTTTTCTATTTTGTGTTAAGCCCCCTGCCCAGCCTCTGCTCTGGTGACAGTATCTGAAGCGGCTGTTGGAGCAGCGGGCTGCCCGGCCGCGGGACGGTGTGACCGAACAGCCACGCTCGGGCCCTGCTCAGACACCGGCTTTGAACAACTTTGTTATCAGGCCCCACGGGAACCGCAGGCTCCTGTTACTCACCGGGTGACTCCAGTGACCGAACCTGAGGGCACACACGTCGCCCAAAGGTGACTCCCAAATGCGATGTGTGTGCGCTCAGCTCTGAAACTCCTGCTTCAAGAACAAAGGCAAATGCACAAATATCACA
>JAOXNO010000005.1:981596-1017661 GCA_028565335.1 Limnodromus scolopaceus
GGGGCACCGGCGCCGCGTCGTCCGCGCTCAGACGGTGCCGCGGAACGGGGGGCGCTGCCCCGGCCCCGGGTGGGCGCTCCGGCCCCGCGGCGGAGGCTCGCACCGAGCGCGGTTGTGAGTTTGGCGGGGCGGGGGGACCAGGTCTAATAAAGCGGGCTGTTTGCACGGGGTCACCATGGAGACGGGGGGAAGCAGAGGCATAATTAAACGCTTTCTCCCCGCATGAAGGTAATTTTCACTTCACGGGGAGAAGCGTAATCTTCTTATGAAGCGCAGGCAGAGAGGGTGCTGCTGGGGGGACGCGGCCGCAGGGCTGGTATCGAAATACAACACTGTGATTAGGGTTGGTTTTTTTCTTCACCAACGGTTAATGATGTTTTCAGCTTAACCTCGCTTTGAGGAATAATTCTAAGCGTCTGTTGGTGGTGACTCAGTAGTTTCAAATTGTCACAATCTCAGCAATGATGACCCTAAAAAAATACCTAACTACATCACTGCTGTGATGTGATCGCAAGGAAAGGCACAACACCAGGCTGGAAGCAAAGGCTGAGAGCCAGCCTCCTCTCAGTCCGTCTGAACAGACGGTCCTACAAGAGCTGGAAGGTTCCTTTATGAGAAAAGGAGTAATCAAAAGAGTGTAAGACAATGAACGGGGTGTTGATCATCACTGAGTTCCAGCCCTAGAGATGGGCTGGGTTTTGGGTCAGGCACTGTCAGCCTGGCAGAGCCAGTCCCTGAATGCAATTTTGGATTGAACTTTCATTCCAGCCTTTTTCAGATTACTGAGTAAATAAAATATTCCAGGCTCCTGCCATACACCTGCTATACTGCTTCCTCCCGAGCCAACGAGGATATTAATATTTGTGACTATTTTAAGTTCTTCTATTTATTTGTCTTATCAAGCGATTCTGAGCAATTCTTGCTCTGGAGTGAAATACAAATTAAATTAAGGCAAACAGTCGATGATTTATCTCTGATGCCCAAGTGCTCCGATAGCCTAAGTGAAGGGAACAAAGGACTCTTCTGACATGAACTGCTCGACTCACTCCCAAAGGGGCAATCTTGGCTGAAAGAGGAATGTGTGTTTCTGCCATTTCATCTCTGGAAGCAGAAGTGACTAATGAAAGGAAGGCATATGCAACCTCAGATTTAATTCCTCTATAGTATTTTCTGCTAATCAATTATTTTGACCTTTGTGAAATACACAACAAAGAAAGTACACAACATGTCTGACAGATACAAACGTGGCTATGCTTTTGTAACCATCAATACCAAGTAGCATTTTCTCCCCCCTAATTCAGACTTCATCAGATAAGACAGTGTCCCGTTGCGTGGCAGGAGCTATACCAATACGCAAGAGAGATGTCTTTTATGGTTTTGTGTTGTACATACAATATGGGGAGAGAAACAAAAGGTGATAAATACCTTACGGTTTTTGTCCAGGTAGCTATAAATAGTAGTAGAGTTAGCATGCATGGTAAGCTCTTCAGGATTAAAATTTATCAAATAGTACTGAACATCTGTATGCTTCAAAACAATAATAAAATGAACATAAATGACTTAATTTAAGTAATATTTTACCCTACAGTGTTTTAAGTAATCACTTACTATGAGCAATTTCATACAACTGGCTACTCAAAAAACTGAAATACAATTTATACTATCGTAAGAATTATGTGTGCTGGATGACATAATTGTAATCTATCTTATTTTATTATTCTGGAAAATAATTTTATCATTCTAATGGCAACATAATCACCTATGGACTCGTATAATGCCAACATAATCATCTCTGACTCTAAGTCAAAAGAAAGTCTTAGGAGCACTATATGATACATACGGAGTTTGTGTTTACATCCCAACCCTGCTCACAGACAGACCAGGTAAAGAAGTGAATTTGAAAGGTAGGATTCTTTATTCATTTAAAAACTAAATTAATTTTCATTAACATTTAAGTAATGCATTTAAATTATACAGGCAAATAAGCCAATAATAAAATACGGATGTAACTGAAGGATCACCGCAGAAACATTCCTACTTTTATATGGCACCTGAAGACACCGTGTTCCTACTGGAGACACACTCCGGTTTTGCAACATTTTCTTGAATGCACGATGTGGTCAAGGGTTATTCTGCACCAATTGATTTGGCTGTGTCTACTGTAGGAAAGTATCCCAAGGTAGAAAATATAATAGATGAAGCCAGCCTAAATTGTAAAGATTTTTCTGGTGTTCAAGTGGGTTTGATCAAAGACATAATTTATATTCCTCTTCTTGACCTATACAATTACAGTATTTTTTTTGCAGCCCAGCTTTATGCAGGAAATTTTGGTGACATAGTTGAGAGAGCAGTGGTGGCAGCATAATAGCTTTTCATGTATTTACCTACGAAAGTTCTCTGATGCAATGCTTCATTTCCCTTTCCCTCTTGAAACGCCAGCGTGGGGCTGTACACGGCGTGGTGACCACTCGCGGGCTGTCCCACACGAGTCCAGAATCTGCTGTCACTGGACCATACCATCTCTTCTTAGCTGGCACTGAGCAACGTAACATCAGACTGAAGGGACTGGGGATGAACAGGCTGCAGACGCAAGTGTCAGTTCACCTCCCTATTGCTTTCATTCGCAATATTTTTGATGAACTAGGTCAAATCTCAGAGGAGCTTCTTGTGTGAGAACAAAGCTGAAGTTTGGTTTGGGGGGTTTGGTTTGTTTGTTTATGGGTTTTTTGTTTGGTTTTGGTTTTTGTTTTTTTTTTTTAAAAGAGGACTCCCTCCTCTTCCAGCAAGAGCAGGGAATAACTAAGTGGCTGGTTCAAGTAGCCTTAGATGTTGATTTTTGAGGAGTTCTGGACACTGGCAATCCTGACTGACGCCAGCAGAAGCTGCAATTACTCCAAGCCTTGAACAATCAGAGCTTCACGATAAAGCTTCTTATCTCATGTGCTTTTCTTCTCAAAGCATTCACTACAGAAATGAAAAGCTATTTTATAATCCTAATTTAGTAGAACAGATGCAATCTTTACAGGCTACAGTGAATTTTATCACATGTAAAAAAACTTTAAAACTTAACACATGCTACTGTGGTCTTATTAAATGTTCCCGTAGTAAATAAGATAAACAAGGTATTCAGTACACTAGACTAGAGGCAGTTAATAACTACTTATTTTAAAACAGAGATATAAATTCACTGATTTAGATCCTTCACATGCAACTCTAATTAAACAGCAGCTCCTCACAGTGACAATTAAGACGTCACAGCCATGGCCTGAGAAGGAAATACGGAGTTCAATTATCTGTGCAGGTCTATTGACAAGTAGCTGATTTCCTCCAGCATTTAAATGGTGCCTATAGTTCCTCTTCCTGGTGTAGGGAATACTGGGAACGGTATGAGAAAGATAAGAAGGAATGAATGTTTCTTTGTTTTAATTGAAAGAGTTATTTTCTCCTTTAAGACAAAATAATGCATTTCAGCCTGTGATTTTGTGGTCACTGAGCAGTATTTTATGAGAATTAGTATACTACAGTGAATGCTGGACTTCATATTTCACACTGAGTTAGCAAGCTTTGAAAAAGAGTATGTCCTGAATTTGAGAAACACACATCAAAATACTTGCGCCTTGCCTAACTACAGACTGCCTCTAGCCTGTGCTGTCATTGAAAGGTGAATTTTCAAGGGGAATTTTTCGAAGCAGTTAAGGAAGTTTAAAAATGATAAAATACTAGTTAAATTCTAATTAAAAAAAAAAAAAAGGTAATGGAAGTTGATTTAGATGGCAAAAGATGGCAATCACTCAAGAAAACATAATGCAAAGAGGGATTTCATTAGTTCCAGAGATCATAGTTTTCTCTTTTTCCCTTCCTTGTTCCCCTCCTCCGTCTTCCCAGGTACGGATCGAGAGAGAAAGGAGAGTCTAGAGGGGGCAGGGATATGAAACTCAGAACAGATTTCACTACCACTATCTGAGAGGCAGTTGCAGAAAACCAAAATACTGCTCTCGTGATTCCTTCCAGCAGTCACAGGGCATAGAAAAGACTGACAATCTGGTTTGATTTGTAGCCATGAAAGACAGGGCTCCACAGACTGGAGAAGCACACACCATGTCAAAACTCTGTGCTACTTGAGGAGATATAGACAACCATGACAATGTGTGAAAACGTGACCCCCCCTCTCAATTATGGGATAATCCATTTTAATTTGTGTAAGTATACATTGGTGCCATCCCGTTTTGCTCTCTCTGCTGCTACTTTTCCTCCCTGGCACCAGGCAATTAGAGAATGCATTTTGAGGACTACCACTCCTGAGCTCTTCAGTGGAGCGTGCCAGTGGTCCACCATGGCCTCCTCCTCCTCCAGGGCAGCACCTGTACCAAGGCCAGGAGCTGGGGTAGTGCAGGCAGCGGTGTCAGATGTTGTTAGCAGCATTATCAGCATCATTTCTTAGCGTTCCCATTGGAGATGGCTGATGAAGGGACCTTCTCAGCCTCTGCACTCTTGGGTGCGCTTCAAGATCTGACAAGCCAGAGCTACTTCACAATAGCTGTTCCAGAGATGTCCAACTACGTCACTGCCAGACACTAATTCCCTTTTTGTTTCTATTGACACCGCGTGGAATCAGCAGCACTGTGCACTGAATTCACTCAGGGAGAGAACAACTGCCTGAAACTTAAAGCTCCTTCATCACTGTTTCTATTTATCATAATTCAAAAGTTTTGTAGCAGGAAACGTTCTCGTAACTATTCTAGGATGCTGAGAAGGGAACTGAAGTGTTATGCTCCTTTTGCATCACCTCTCTCTGGGCTGAAGGATGAGCTGGAACCCAGCAGGACCTCACAGGCAAGGCAGGGGCATCGGCCTCCCAAGTAATGACTGGGGAAAGTCATAACACAATAAAACATCAAGTACAGAATACTCTATACTAGAGTGTTTGGGGTTTTTTTTTTTCTTCTTTTTTAAAGCTGTAACCATCCTGAATAGACTGTGCCACTCCCTTCATACCACTGATTTCTCATAACTTTTTAGGGTTGATTTATGCTGCTACAGATTTTAATTAGCACTTGTTGCTGACATATTTGTTCCTTCAGCAAGTTTGCTGAGCGTGAGCCTTGTGCATAGTGTAAGGGCTTGTTAGCCCCCGGCGAGCAACGCTTCCCCCGTAGCGATCAGGACACTGCACTGCTAAACTGGGTGACGTTGGAAGCTACTGGCAGGGGAAGTTTGAAAACTCGAAAGCATATTAGAAGTAAAGCACAGAAGGTTTGTGCTGCAGATATGTGTAAGGAACAAAGGGGAGGCAAAGAGGGGTATGATTGGAGTGTGGATAGATCGGTGCCGGCTTTCTGAATCTGCTCTAGTCATTTTTGCTGCAAATTATTCATTCCAGGCCCATAATTCAGAAAATCTTGTAGCTGTGTGCTTAAACGTGCTTGAAAATGCTTAAAACATGTGCTTAAGACGCAAGGCAGTGGACAGCAGCGTGAGCAGGGACAGCAGGAGATGCTGTTGGTGCCCTGCCTGTTTGGCGGCTGCTCTCATCCTTCTCCAGGCACTTAGATCACTGCAACTTGAATCAGGGACTTAAAGGCTTATCTGTGATGTCTGTAGTTGCTGCATATGTTTTCAACTTTGATACTAACAACTCGAGCCAGGCCACCTATTTTATGGGGGCTTTTCTCCAGAAAGATTTTGGTTTCCATTTCATTTTCCTCTATCAACAAGTCTGTTCTGTTACCAGCCTTTGTTTGCCCTGCCTTGTATTTCCTCTGAAACGAGAAGTGTACCAGGTCTCCTACATCCTTTCCCAACACTATTACTTTATGACCAAAATTAAATAAGCTAAGTCAGTGCTTTTGCTCCGTTTTATGACTTAACCCTATTTTTCATATATATGGAGTATTTTAAGTTCTCTCACTCAAAGTCAGGAGGTCTCTGTTCTCACCCAGCCAAAGGGCTCCCAGCAGAAACTTGCTGGTCCCTGCGTGGTGCCATGGGGAGCACACACAGGAATACTCAGTAGAGACTAGAAACATGCAGGGTATTAATTTACGTTCCAACTTAATATTCCATTTCCTTTTATAGTGAAATCCAGATTTCAGCCCTATAAGGCTCCCCAAAACAGTTATTGTTTGTGGGAAGTTAGAGTTTTTTATCACATACCACCAGAAAAATCATCGCCTTATTACCAAGTACTGCAACACTCATTATCCTTTAACAAATGGCCCATTGTGCGTTTGGGAAGGTCTTTTTCTTTCTCATCAAGTCCCCGGTCCCTTGCTGGTCTGATCTAGCTGGGCCCCAAGCCCCTGTGATGCAGAGGAACTCCACGCTTCGCACCGACCGTGTCCTGCTGCTTCCCTGGGTATCGGCCTTTCTGAAACCAATGACTTAGTTTATTTTTTGGGGTTCAGGAGAGAGCCTGGTGAAGGTATGCTTTAATGCTACTTCTGCAGCAGTTAATGAGATGAGTTAATAAGTATGCTATTCACGGTGAGGGTTGTTTTTAGTCTTTTCCAAGGTTTGACTGTTCCCAGTGTTTGGAGACTTGTGTTTAGCCAAATACTGGAGTTCTGTAAATGAAATAGAGACCTTTAAGGGTGGGCAGGGGAGGAAGTGTTCTACAGTTCTCTTTTCTCCTAAACCCCAAGTTGGCAGGTAGTTTGAATGTTGCTGAAAAGATACTTAAACCATTTAAACCTCTTTATCCAAGAAGTGGAAATACTGATTATACGCAATCAGAACCCAGTCTGGATTTATGAGAATGAAGTCATCATGTTGGAAATACCTGGTGCTGCTTTATGGGCTTTTTTTTGCATCCATAGTTACTTCTGCATCCTTGAGGGTCCCGGGTTCCTCCTGGGTTTACAATCATTGTCTTCTGAGCAGAAAGACTGGACTGAATCTTGGTTTGCGATGCAGGAGCCTGAGGGACTGTCCCACGGTGGAAATGTGCTCTCTGCTCCCACACCGGAGCCCCAGTATGCTGCTGGGCTGGGCTCCAGCCCTCGCTGGGTCTTGTTCTCAGTGCTACCAGCAAAACCCCTGGCACACGTAAAGGAGTGGGTCTGACCTGGAGTATCAGAGTTAGAGCAGGGAGTCTACCATGTCAGTGAAAACTTCCTTCTCTAGTTATCTGATCTAACAGTTCCTATTATCCCTTGTTGAATCAGAATTAATTTATTAGTTCTACTATGTCTTAAATGTTCTGTCTCCCCTAGTTCCTGGGGATGGTTCCTCATGTGCCAGAAGGAACGTACTTATGTGTTTGATATTACTAATAATGGAGAGAACAGTTTAGGCAAGTACATCTAGGAAATTTGGTGAATTAAGGAAAAAAAATTTCTGAACCTCTGCTTTTTGCATAATGTCACACTGGGACAGTTTATTTAAAATCACAAGTGAGTCTGGTCTCTCACCTGGAGATTTAGGACAAGAATTTTTATTTGTTAAAAATCTTCAGAGATTCAGTCTTTGTGCTGAATATTGTTTCACCTAATAGGAAAAAAAAGGGAAACCATGGGCTTTTTGATGAAAGATGGACAGGGATTTCTAATAACTTTTTAGTACTTATATTAAATTACCTTCTAATGATTTTTTTTGATATGAAGTAGAGGTAGTTGGGTACTTGACAGAGAAAAGTTAAATCAGAAAATATGTATTTATCCATGTTTTCCTGCCCAGCTTTGGACAGGTGTATGTACACCAGTTTCAATAAGGACAGAATTTAAAGAGAAAAAAAAAAAGAGATGAGTAAACAAGCATCCCTCTCCTGAGC
This sequence comes from Limnodromus scolopaceus, assembly GCA_028565335.1. Lineage (NCBI taxonomy): Eukaryota > Metazoa > Chordata > Aves > Charadriiformes > Scolopacidae > Limnodromus > Limnodromus scolopaceus. The sequence continues at coordinate 989,365 of JAOXNO010000005.1, forward strand.
TTGGCAGAGCAGGCACTTGAACAGAGTAGAAATGGTTCAGTCCATCAGCTGGTCTAGGGAGCACTGAATCCTTGTCTTACCTCTCCTTAATGTCACAGGCTTTATTTTAAAACAAAGGTAAACTCCAAATTTATTGTATCGGTTAAGTACAAGTACTCAGACTTGATTTGCACACTTAATAATTTGTGTGCACAATTAGTTCCTTCTCTGTGCAAATAAAATAAATTCATGTCTGTCAAATAATAAACAACCTTCACACTTCAGCTCTGCGTGAAGCTGGTTTAAGATCAGTCAGTTAATGGTTGCACCACACTGGAAATGGGCTGAGTTATATAATGCTGGGAGTCGTGTTTATCTGGAAACGTAACTGTTTATCTTAGCGAGCAGTTAAGGAACAGCACTGATCTCGCACAGTCTTTAGGTTTGGAACTCTGTTTCGAGACTGCCCGATTCACGCTGTAATGAGTGGGCTACACCATTTATTTATTTATAATGTTATGGCATTTTTTAACCAAGTTTGTGGTTTTGTATTTTTAATATTTAATACGTAGAATTAATTACGCTGGCTTCTCTAAGCGGGTCAGATCTATAAATACGAAAGAGTAAGTAAAGCTAAATACGATACCTTCATTTTGCTTCTGAATGTAGGCAGAGTTTGTGTGCTAATACAAGGGATTCTGTGTGCCCATTAAATCCCATGCTTTTGTTTGAAATTCAAGTTGATTTATGGTCTAAGGTATACACAATTTATACACAGCCTAGAGAGCACATCATATAACTACTTGATGCAGGTCAATAGCTCCATGCTCGAGTCTGCATAAATATTTCAGTGAGATGATCTTAATCAAAGGCCACCGTACGGTGCTGTCGGTAGTACAGCGATACCCTGTAATCACACGCGGCTCACGCCTGCGCCCTGTGATTGGAACTGGAGAAAGCCATGTCCTTGTGCATAAGGCACTTTGTGACTGTCGCATATAGTGACGAGACAATTCATGTGTTGACTTCCTTTTTTTTTTTTTTAACGTCCCCAAACTGTTCTGTTGCTGCATAACCAGCAACTGGACACAGACCACTGCATTACACCAAACCAGCAAAGCCTTCAACCTTTGCACCCCTCGGGGCACACAGCCTCCCCTCTCCTTGCCTGCATTGATCTGCTGTGAATGCCTGTCACGTTGCATTCACTCGCTCCCAGAGGTCCACCTCGTACCTCTCCACTGAGCAGCCTGCACCAAGGTTTGGGGTTTTATCCTTACAAGAAGGTAAGAAGTGCTCTGCTGGGTCAGAGCTGGTCCCTCCGGTCTGGGACAGTGCTCTTGGCAGGGGCAGCAGAAGGAGTTTAGGGAGAGCACGCCTGCCTGGCCTTGAGAAGGCTGGAGCAAAGCAAAGGCTGGTTGACTGGACACGCGTGAACACGTGGGACCCAACACACGTCAACAGCAACTGAACCACTCAGGGGCAGCCTTCTGTGTCTGACTCCAAATTACACACCCGAGAGCAGATGCTTTGGGCAAGTTTGCTCAGCATCTAGAACGTAACAGAGGTCCTGAAGAACATACTGTAAACTCCTGGTACTAATCCAAAATTGAATGGCGTGATACAAAAAATTACATGCTCACTAGAACTATGACTCCATGAGATCTGGAAAAGGAGCAAATATCAGCCATTGCCTGAGGCTATTTTGCTTGAACCCTCACAGTAGTGGTTAACTTAACAGATGACATGATCGGATGTGTACTTTCTTAAGGCAAACATAGGGTATGTGAACAACAGCTGTCAAGACAGATAGCAAATAGACTTCTTGGTGTTACGGTGTACATTTCCTGCTGTAATTCAACCAGAAGAATAAACTAAAAGGAAGCCAGTAAAAGGGATCATTTTAACAAGTAAAACTACGAAGAAGCATCCTTCAAAAATCTGCAATATTATGCGTAAATGAAAATGTGTTAAGAAGGGGCCCTAACTTGTAACAGAAATGTATCCTCTCTCTCTCTTCTTAAGGCCAAGAATGTCTCTTTGAAGACAAGACAGGCTGATCCAGAAATCTGCCACTCCTCCTCTCCCTGAGCCGGTGCTTCCCTACAGGATCTTGTTCCCTTGAGAAAGAGTAGAGCTTGTTGCAACTTTTTTTTTTTTTTACTTTTCAGTCTGTTTTCTCTACAGTTTTTTACTTCTCTGCCACCCAGTCTGAGCTCATTCTGGTAATTAGCACTTTTCTCCTGCCTTAGCAAATGCAGGAACCCCTGCTCCGGGTGCCTTTCTCCCCAGTTGTTCTTCTGGGAACAGAATGGGTGTTACTACTGTAACAAGAGAGAAGCCAACAAAGCGTGCTTTCCTGTAGCTTCAGCATTTTCAGTCCTCAATTTGATCTTAAACTGTCAAAAATCTCACATATGAGTTATGACTTCAGATTGGATCCTCTGTTGTCTGGTGCAGTGTCAGTGGGAGTGAAAGCTCTGCCCTTAGGGCACAGGAGCATCCCTCCTGTGCGGACGCTTTGGTGCGGACCCAAAGCTGACCTCACGCCGAGGGCTCTCCTGCAGGTAATGCTCAACGGGGTCACTGCTGGCTTTTTTTCATTGACTATATCCTTTGATGAAAGTTGCCAGTAAGCTCCAAAGTTATTGTGGGTGACATGAGATAAAAAGTGATTAAATAACCCTTGTTTCTGAAAGAACAACCAGGGAGCAAAAAATAGAAGCAGCTGTTTTCAGTAGCTTGCTGTTCCATTTATATTTTTCTCGCTCTTCTCTGATAACACTACTTCTAGGATGTGTTTAGGCTTTATTCCAACACATCACAGGTCTCTAGATCTACCCACCATTCTACCAACCTCTTCTAAACAACCTGCGCAGTGACCTGGGGCATTGCTCATCTCTCTTACTTGGGAGATGATGGTTTCCATCATCAGCTCTCTTGCGTCTTGCACCTGCAGAAGGTTCATTCCACTTCCCATCCTGGAATTTGATATTTTTCCATTCCTCTGTTCCTTTGCCTGTTGAGCATTTTAGACGTATTTTGCAGTAACTTATTAAAAAACTCAACAACAACAAAAAGGCCAACACCACCCCCTCGCCCCCTCAACCCAAACAGAAACCATACTGCCAAGAGCCCATGCATTTTGAGATCGTGGTTTGGTTGGCTGCTCTAATGAAGTGATTTTAAAAGAGTGAAGTGACAGAATATGCTCTTAGCAGTTTAGACATCATGAAAATATCAGCAGAGTAATACACCCTAAATTTTTGAATAGGTACGTATGGGATAGTGTTTTCATTTCTATCCAAAAGGACAGATCTCCCAGAAGGAGTATACACCTTTATACTTTTTTTTTTTTTCTTTTCTAATCTCATTCTATTTAAAGAAATGGAAGGCTACTTCTGGTGGGCTTAATTAATTAGCTTTTCATTCAAATTCCCCTCTCACCCTCCCTCAAAAAATTCCCCTGCAATTTGCCATCACGGCATTGCAGAAATCTTTTTTAGATCTTGGTAGCTGAGGTAAAGTTGTCTGAGAACAAAAACTACTTCTGAACAGATGAATTTAAATATACCTATCCAGGTAGGAAAAAAGCGGAAGTAGATACCCTAGATCTTCAAAATTAACTTTCATTTTAAGTAGTTTCTCAAAGAAAGAGAAGAGCCTCAGTATTACATCATGTCTTTTCAGAAATACTAATTTTTAAACATCAGAAAACTTTTTTTCCCTGCTTTATGTTAATAGTTTGATTTTTAGCCTGATAGCGTCTGTTAAAATGAAATCATACAGCCTTATAAATATCTTTTCTGACAGAAAGAGACAAGTCTAAGCATATCACAGCCAACGGGAACGCATGCAGTTCAAGGATTTTGTTGTTGTTATAGATCATAATATTCTCATAATACAAGAGTGATTACGGAAATATGGCATAGTCTTATTTTGTCTGACATTGGGAAGAAAGAAAGACTTAAAGGATTAGTCTTGGTAACTTAGCTGTTCCTTTGCAGTGTATTGTGATATAACAGAAAATAATGCGGTGCATATCCTGAACATGAAAGAGAGCCTCTGGTCAGAATCTCGTTAATGCCAGAAATGATTTAAAGCCAGCTAACAGTCCCAGTTTTCTGTCCCAGAAATGACAACACAAGATGTGCCACCTCTTATTCTAATGCTACATAAGAGCTTATCATGCATATGATTAAGATATCATTCAACACGACTAATTCATCAAGATTCACTTCTCTTCATTGTTAGAAACCTGAGGACAGCACAAGAAAGCAGGATTATGTTTTAGATGGAATCTGCTACTTTGTCAGGGAATGGAACTATCGAGCCACTTTCTTTTCCACTCTCTGTTGAGAGGGATGGGTAAGGGGCAAAGTGGACTGGTTTTCACTCAAGTAAGCTAAGCACTTAATTTACACATTCATCGGACACAAAGCTTCCCCCACTGTGTTAACAAATCACCATAATGAAGCGTTTGCACACCCACACACAGTTATGCACACGCTATCGCTCAGCTTGCACCTGCAATGATGGTGAATAGCTGTGTAATTGCATATGTAAGTTGTTGAAAGAACAGCCACCAGGCAAGGTCTATAGAGCTACAGCAAGTGCCTGCTTTTTTTCTCCACATCGCTGTGGTTGGCAACTTTTCCAAAGCTGTTTTCCCACAGAAAATCCTGCCCTTCCTTTATACAACTCTCAAAGGAGGAGCCTGTGTCATCTCTACGGGTGTTGGTGTTGAGTCAGGACAATGATGGGTGACTGCTCCTTGGCTGTGGCTGCTGCAGTCGGAGCTGTGTGCCCCTGCTCCTGGCGCTGAGGAGCTCAGAGCAAGGGCAAGTGCTGGAGGGACGAAGTTCAAGTCTGTTCAGATCTTCCAGCTAAAGGAAGTTGTGTAAAAGACATCAAAAACTGGTACTAGAAGATTCCCCTGAAACTAACAAATACTACATGCTGAATTCTGCAAAATTTGGCTTGTATGTGCTGCTCACGGCAGTGCTGGATTTCCTGGCTTACGGCTTCCACGTCAGATCTGATGGTCATTTGGTACCAGAAGTCAGTCATCCCAGCTTCAGAGGAGCCTCTGAAGCGCTGAAGTCATACCACTTCATTAAACATTCACATCATGTCCCAAACTTTAACATCATGACTGGTGGTGTAAAATTTTTAATTATACCTTCTCAAAATCGATATTTTGTTCCCTCAGTTTTCATGTAACATACATCTGTGCACAACCCCAAACCACTGGTAACTCAGGTGATTTGTATCCTCCAGAACCAGCACGGAGGTTCCTTTGTAGGCATTTTACCATTGCACCAAGTGTGACCCAGTGCTCCCGCTCTCATCTTGCCATCTGGGGAGCTTTCAGAAGGTACGACTTCAAAGCAGCTGTTCCAAAATAGCATATCTGGAGTGGTTTTAAGTAGCTGCTTTATTTCATTGTTGTTCTGCCCTCTGCCTTCTGAGATGTGAAGAAGGCTTCGTCTATTCCACTGCCATCCAAGTCTACTTGAGGTGACAACCTTGTTATTTAGGACATGACAGATGGGTTTTTTACAGCAATTGTTTCCTGAAGATGTACACAGCATCATTTTCATAAATAGTCTGCAGCTCTGGGATCACAAGTACCACGGTGGATTTGTTTAGTCTTATCCATTTGTTTGCAGTTCAGCGAATTCAAAGTGGCTCCAACATTAGATTCCAATAACAATGATGTTTGAATCGTAATTACATTCTTTTTAGAGATTTTTCTGAAATGTAACAGTTCTAACTATACATTTTTAATGGGCATTTCATGTCTGTTGATACCACTGTCCATCAGTGTGTTTGACGGTGGATAATGGGACTCATGGTTGCACACCTAACCCAGTGCGTCAGCGCACAACTATTTGCACTATTTAAATGCACGGGCACTAATCTGTGATTATCTCTCAGGTCTTGTGCTATCACATAAACCATAACCATTGAAAATTGATTTGATATGCATAATCACTGTTTAATTGTAGTATCTCCTAAGAAGGCTATTTTATATAAGTGAAAATAACAGCGTAGGACAAGTATATGCTTTTCTCTAATAAGCAAGCCATTCTGATTACCCAGTGCTAACAGCATAATTGCATTCGCTATGGCCTCTCCTCAGCAAGAACCCTGGAATTACAGTATCTGTGGTCCTTTCCTGATGGGAAAGGAAGGGGCTTGGGCTTGGGGTTTTGTTGTTGATGTTGTTGCTTGAATCTGAATTTTAAAAGCATGTAGGTAGATTTTTCTGCACTGCAGCGATGGCCAAGCTCTTGGGTGAGCTCTAGGATCGCCATCAGGTTTTATTGACATTTCAGTTTTTACCATTGTGGCTGAAAAAAGATGGGAAAAGGAGAGATAAGAAGGGGATGGGAGCTGTCATCTGTTAACCTTTGTATTTTGGGGTGTTTTCCTGTTAATGTATTAGGTGAAAAGCACAACCCAAAGGGTGGTCTGTATTTCCCACATTTTCTTCTTTCATGGCTCACGTCACCATTCACCCATCGAGCCTGTCCCACATCCCCAGACTAGCTCTGAGCGAGCTCGGGAGAGACTGACTGAGAGCACCAACTTTGGCATTAATACCCATCTATAAGAGGTGGCGCAAACTTTGGCTGTATTTAGGACTGAATTTCAGCTGATGAAGTACTGCTCTAAGAGCTGCTTCTCTGAAACAGTTTAGAATGCAGAGCCAGGAATGAAGCCATTTGGCCATCATAAAAAAGAGAACAAAGCTTGTAGATTCAAGAGGATTTAACTGTGCAACAGCCTTGTAGAAGTGCTTTGCAAATCTAGTCTGATAGTCCTTAAGAAATATTTCATAACCACCCTCATTCTTTCCACCAAAAATTACATTTACACTGCTAACACCCATTCTATTTCCAGAATATTCTTATCTTCCCCTCCCTGAAAAACACTCCAGAAACCCCAATCCTAACCAAAGTTTGGCCCCACAAAAACAGAAGAGCCAGGCAATTTTGTCTACAAGTAACTAAGTTATTGCTAATGGTTTTATGCAGAAAGTGCTCAAACACTCGGATCACAGACAGCATAAAAAATATATATAACAGCACTAACATAATGCCCAGGGTTTGAAGGCGCCCAAATAACCCATCCTGATGATGTGACTGATCCCTGATGGGAAGGGCTGGAAGGACCATTTCACTGCTATTGCATGTGGGATACTTGTTCTGTAAACAACAGAACCTCAGTTCTGCTGGGAGTACCGCACTCGCTTCCGAAAAAATACAGTTTGCTATTTGTTAGTTCATGATATGCACTTTGTTTACTATAGAATAAGAGATTTAATGAAACGGCTTGGGGACTGAAACAGAATTTTTCAGCTATCCATAATTTTGTAGCTGATTTAACCATTCACCTAGAACTGTGATGCAGAGCAAGTAATTGCACATGTTAATGGCAATTACAATAACTAACAGGCATAATTAAGTGGTTTGCATATGCACTCATGGGATTTTTGTGCATATAAATGATTTGTATATTTTGGCATCTGATTTTACAAATTTTTGTCATTGTATGTAAAAGAACTCTGCTTTATATGTTGTTGCCATGCCTATTTCATTTTACACAATATATTACTCTAAATATTCAAAGCATTTAAGCACACAAGTACCACTGACACAGATTTCAACCAAACGATTGTAATTCACTGACTACTTAACCAGATTGGATGAATAATGCTCTTTTTTTAATCAAAGACTGATTCTTGTGTGTTTCTCTAGTTCTCTGGTAGATCCAGGACTGTCTTATTTACTAGAAATACATTTTAGAAACAGGGTTTTGTAACTGAACTTTTGAAAAAATCCCTTTGTGTGTCTTTGGGGCCTTTCTTGAGGCCATACCTGTGGAAGAACCTACTGACGGAAGAGCTGATAGTGCAGGGGCCAGCATTTGCCAGGCTACCATTTTCTTTGGTTTTGTTTCATTAGTTCAATGGTCCTTTTTTATTTTAAATTTTTTTAAGATTTAATAGGACATGCTACTAAATTATTACCCCATCCCTGCTCTTTAAATTCTGCTTTCAGTTTCTCAACAGTCGCTCTATTTAATCTTGTCACAGTGGTTTTAAATGTGGCAAACACACTGGTTCTGAATTGGTAAAGAGAGGTTACTGTGCGCTGGCTGAGACAGGGAGTGCTCGTTCTGGAGCTGCGTATCTCAAGGGTGTGATCGTCTCAGGAGCAGAAGAAAAAAAAGTCTTCTCATTCCCATTTAGAAAGGGCCAAATTTTAGTTTGAGTGGCACCTAGGTTGCCTGAATGCACCAGAAACACAGGAGCTGTCATTAAGCTTATCCACTTTCACTTACTCCTGGTTTCTCCACACCAAAGACGTGCCAGTTCCTTTCCAGGGTAAGGTGGAGTCCTCCAGGAGCCCACAGCTGATGTGACTGCTTGGCAGGGTAAGGATTTTTCTCTTTATATCTTCACTTTTGGAAAATTCTGCTGAGATCAGCCTTGAGGTATCTGCATAACCCATTTCACCATGAAATGGAAAAAAAGAAATGGGAGAGCACCCCCTCACCTCCGAGAAGCAGCGCACGTGGGAGCACTCTCCAGGAAGCTGTGGCTGCCCCACTTGTATGGTTTGGCAGTTTTATAATGCAGCTCGGCGTTTTTCAGGGAGCAGAATGACTCACTGCAGAAGAGACAGAGCTAATGATGGTTGAAGAGTTCTAATGATCCCTTTTGTGTACAAACAAAGTACAGATCCATTATATTCTGCTTTCATTTTATTAATTAGTCATTCATTACCCAATGCACTATCAATTAAGCCTCTCTGAAGAAATTTTTAGTATCCTCCTGTCTCTGATTAAATGCCTGAATTGTTGGAACAGGTTGTCTCCCTCTACAGCACGGACAGACCCGTGTGCATCCTCAGTGGCCTCGTCCAAACCCGGAATGGTTAGGGCCCAACCTAAAACCAACCTGCAGGAGCGTCTCAACATGCTCATGTGTGACACTGAGTCAGCCTGTGCTGGAATGAAGCATGTAGGAAAACCCAAGAACAATCCATGTTTATTAAAATCACAAATTCTTATTTCAGACCATTTGCAAATAGATAAAGTATTTAAATTCTCACAAGGAACATACCAAATGGCCGTGTTACTCTGAGAACACACTCAAATGGTTTGATCTGTTCTAATTTGGCTAATTTCTCCTAGAAGTTATAGTGGTCTCTCCCATTTAACAAAATTAGGCAACATCTGTACAAAGCAAGGTTTGAATAACCAAGCGCATGTTTTGCACACATGCAAATAAATTTAATTAAGATTTGCTCTCAGTCATAGAGTGAACTGACATAAGGTACTGGACTAGAACTGAGCAATGCGGCTCGTATGTGGGTGCTGAGCTCAGCCAACACGCGTTTGGAGCGCCGCAGAAATGACCTCGCAAGTGCAAGTGGTGATAACGTCGGGAAAGCTGTAACGCAACCACAGGGAATATGCAGACAGAAAGCAAGAAGGTGCCAATATATTACTCATCAGGAATTATTTGCTTAGCTATAAAGGATATCATTGCATCTAACTAAACACTAAGGGCTGTAAAACCAAATTTGGGTCACTCTGTAACCTTCATTAGTAACGACTAATCTTCCTAAACTTACTGCTTCTCTACCAGTCAAAAACCCCCAGACTTCTGCCTCCAGCTCCCCAGATGACCCGTAACGGCATTTTATTTAACTGATGCTACTTGAAACATGAACAAATTTTATCCTTCTCAAAAAGTACAGAAATAGGTAGAAATGAGGATTAGAGAGAAAGCCCTCCTTCTTTTTATAGTCACAGTTTGAATTTCATGCATGGCAGTAGCTCTAAGGCACTGAGGCTATTAGATCATCTTTAGTTCTACCTGTTACGTGAGCTGTTTTAGAAGAGAGAAAAACCTACTCAAATATATTTAAAGATAAAAGCAAAACATGAAACACAGCATTTTGAATGTATTCCAGCATCTGCATCAATGACATTCATGAGCCAACTGCACTCTGAAACAATCACACAGAGCCTGAATTCACAGCCTGACCCACCTCAGCAAAACCTGCCAGATACAATGGCTGCAGTTGTTTAAATCCACTCTAGTACTGAGAGATGCCAATTGTACACCCCGGCCACAGCGCTTCGTTCTGTCAGCGGCTTACACCAGTTTTTACCAGTCACAACAGCAAAGGGTGGGTTTATACTCACATGGGGGAAGGTCGTTGTATGGGGAAGCCACTGGGTTACCTGCAGTGTGACTGGTGCCTAACACACCTGGCCACCTCTAGGTTTCTAAGGGGCTGGGTTTTCAGCTGGTGGCAAATGGCTGTGTTGAGTGGAATCAGGATAGTTAACTCAAGCTGGAACTAGTGTGTTCTCTTATCTTTCACTTTCTCCCCACAGACACTCCCATTATCTTTCAAATGTTCTAATTGCTTCTGCTGGGCAGAGGAGAAGAGAAGCAAGGTGGCTTCTTGTCAGAGTAACTGCCTTAGTCTCTGTTCCAGCTGAGATGAGAAGCCCGTGTACCCACATGATTAAGAAAGCAATCTTGAACTGCTGTTGAAGAACCAGCCTGGAAAAGTAACACAAATATATATAATGAAAAATAAACTGGATGGGGGGCATAAACCCCTCTATTCTATTGCCTTTGCGGGGGGCCATTAATGCTTAGAACGCAGTTCTGAGTGTTGTGCCCACCCCAGTGGGCAGTGTTGCAATGCCTGCGGCGCCTCCTCTGGAGTCAACTCCTAGTTGTTAGTCACAGCTCCTGGGCAGCAACACCCACAGCAAATGACAGAGTTGTCTCCCTGCTTACTCTCTTCCCATAGACTAGAGGGAAATTTTTACCTAATGAAGAGCTAAAGAGACAGCCTGGTTTGGGTTTGGTTTTTCCCCTGAAGTCTCTAACAGTATTTCAACCAGTTGTTCACATTTTTCTATTGTGTTTATGCTTCCATTTATTTCACAATGATTTGGGGGTGCTTAGTGCTTTGCAATGTTTCAAAACCAGAGGAATGTGGAATTCAGGCTTTGGTACCCATTCCTGCACAGTCCTGTGAAACTCAATGGCAGATGGTCTTAGAAATAACCACTGCATACTAACATTCTACTAGAAGGACTGCTCGTGATCCAACATGCCATTTAATTTTTTCTTATGCTTTCATAACCTGTGGATATATGGGTTGTACATATTTTATATACACTGACTACTATTTTTAACCAAAGGTAGTTTTGCTTGAAGAAGCTCCCATTGCATCTGATTGGCCTTTTCCTCTGGTCTGTTACAATCTCTGGGTTGACTTAGAGCACTAATGATGTCTTCCTGAGGTACTTCCTTTACCCAAGTCACCCATTTATGAAACAAGAGACTGAAATGTACAGGGACTCTAGTGAAGATCAAAAGAATACATATCTTAAATGTCATCTTTCATTACTGCTATGCAAGTGAGAATAGAAAAATATTTTTGCCTGTTCTCTGTATCGCGGGATTTTAGACACAAAGACCTTCATCCTGTAGATGTAGTAGAAAGATGCTAAAACAGGTTTCTTGTTAAAAACTACCATTCACTCTATTTTTCTAATGCAAGAACATCTGTGTTTTCAGGAACAGAAGTCACATGTTGCTAAAGTAAAAGCTGAAAAGATCTTTTAGTTTCCATTGAAGAAAACAGTGGAACTTCCATCTACTTCAAAGAATCTCTATATGTACTCCTGGCCATTTTAGTGGTTCTCTCTAGTAAATCTGAAGGCAAGATCAGTTGTCATGGGAACTGGCAACAGATGACTCAAGAAAACAAAATTAACTGTTGGCTTGATGTCAGCAGCTAATCTAGTGCCCTGCCAGCTGAAATCACAGTTAACACGAACCATGCCTAACAAGCTGTGATTTGAACAGAGTTGCAGCCAAAGATAGAGTTTCTCACCCCATGAACAGGAGAACATTTTAAAATTTGAAACTAATGAGGGGAACTAAAAAGTTTGGGAACCGTGAAGCTTCAAAAACATTGTTTATAATTGTTGAGTTAGACCCTTAACAGCTATAAATCAGTGTTCCTGCTTCGACATCAAAATCATGATATCAAATTAATTACCATTTTCAAGATCTGTCTTAGCATTTTCAGAATCCATAAGGTTGATTTGTGCTGGGACACAGTCCAAAAATTGTTTCAAATTGTGGTTGTAGCCCATCTGTTATCTAGAAAATCCAATTCTTATGCTATAAGCTATTTTGCAAAGGAACATCTTTAACCATATCATTTTTAGACCTGGAATTTAAATAAATACTCTTTTTTTCTAAAGAATCATATCTAGCTTCTTTTATTCATCATTGGTAGACTTTAGGGCCTAAAGGGCTACATTAAGGACTTTAATTCAGAGAATATAAAAAAAATAAGTCTTTTATATACAGTAATGGAAAATACAGTCTCAGTTAAGAACAGTCCACTAATACTTGGCTCATCCTAGTGACTGTTAAATTAGCCCATATGGAGTGTAATAGAAAATAGAAGAGTCTTGAAATAACATAAGAGTGTGTTTACATATACACGGACTATGAAAATCCATGCAGTTTAATTTATGAAAGTACAGTGGATTAATTAACTATTAAAATCTATGTGGACACTCATGTAGAGAATTAAACTGAGCTCAATTTAATTTAGCTCCATTCTTTTCCAAAGTAAATGAACCTAAATTGAATTAAGATTACTTTAATACTGAGAGTATTCATGCAAATTTAGTGTGGTTTAATTAAGCGTCTCCAAGCACACACAGATAATTTGGATTAGATTTTGTAAGCATTGCCATGTAAAAAAGCCCTTAGATGCCCTATATAGGCCTCCTCAGTTAGCATTTCACATGCATCTAGATAATTTTAAAGTCAGGAGTAGATTCATCTCGATCTACCCAATGCATCTCCAAGTTTGGAGATTCAGCCCAATCTCCAATGCATGTTTCAAGTCCACACTCAAAGGAAATATGTCAGCTAAACCTACACAAAAAGAATCTCTGGTTTGTGAAAGGCTATATACGTCTGTTCAAGGGAGTGAAAATGTCTGTCTGTCTCAGCCTGCACAGAAGGGGCACACACGTTACCTTTGACATCTTTCTTCCCTGGAGGATGAAGCTGAGGAATAGATGAGGAGAAGTGGAAAGAGAAATAGACTTTTGCTGTAGCAACGCAGCTACAGTGCCTGGTTCTTGTGTGCATCTGAGACACTGCAGACGTGCTGTAGACAGCTTCTGCGGAAGTTAATTTGTGGCTGGCCTATCATGAAGCAAAGAGGGAGTTGTGCTACGATATCATGTCTTCTGAGATTGTGCAGTTTATGATCTTTGTTCAAGATTGTGCGCCTAAAGGCACGATTTAGCCCATATTTTGTACATAGGCAATTCAAAGAGAAATAGATGCAAGTGCAGCACACAATTCACCTGGCTTTTCTTCCACCACACATATGGGTAGCTGCAGTGTGCGTTACTAACAGTAAATAATGTTACAAACTGTATCTCACATCTAACTGTTTCATTGTATTCTGCATAGAATGTTCTATAAAGAATGTAGTTAATGAATAAAATTTAAGGTGTAGATGTTTTATATAAAATCTTCTCTACCAGGATTGCATATTTCCAACAAGTGTTTTACTAATTCAAGATTGCTATGGATTTTTGATGGATTTTTGACTTTTTCATGAGGGAGGGTCCCTGTGGGAGGGTGTGTGACTCCGGAGCTGGCCTTGGTGCTGAACATGGAGTGGCCTCTGGAGCGCGTTGGTGCCACCGGGACCGCAGTGCTGGAGAGGGATGGGTGTTTATGAGGGTATCTATCACGTTGGTGTATCTTCCTCTTATTAGCTGATTGGTGTAGAGCCAGTCTCAAACTCTTACAGCAATTTTTGAGGGAGGCTGATGAAGAGAGGCTGAAGCAGTCCATGAAAGCATTATTAGACAAAAGTTCAGCTGATTTGGATCTATGTATAATAGATCAGAGAATCATGATTATCCTTTTTTTTTTTTTTTTTTCAAATGAAAAGGCAAGAGAGACTGTGAAGTAAGGCTCATCTAATGTGAGAAGCAAGAGGAGAAAAATCTTAAAGGGAATTACAGTTCAGTGTTACTGCTTTTTGACATCGCTCTTTTCACTTTCTTTCATGTTGGCTGGTGAAAAAAATGGTCCTCCCTGTTTCAAGTGATATGGTCTGTGGGGATCAATGTTAGATGTTACAAGGATCTTACTTCAACAGGTGAGAAGAGAAATACGTATTGTGTGTGATATTAGGTAATATCTGTAACGCTTCCCTCAAAATTGTATTTGGAGGTCAAAATAGCAAGTTCAATTCCAAATACAAAAATTGATCGCAAGAAGTTAAACGATACCAGCTGCTGGTTATCAACAATTGTTCCACTTCTGCTGGTTGTCCTTTTTGTATTCAGCCAAAATGAACCTGAGTTACTATTTCTTGCTTTACAAAAGTTACTCTAGCAGCCTAGAGTAGTGGATAATTTATAGGTTTCTAAGCTTTTCTAACTTTGGTCAAGTGGAATTTTCTATTGTGCTTCAGTGTTTCTGCATAAAAGTCAAAAACATACATTTGGGACATCTGTAAAAATACAGGTAAATAATTGATGGATGTGGACATGGTTTTTCTTTGTAAGGGTTACATAAACCAGTGATAGGATCATAGGGTGATTCAGGTTGGAAGGCATCGCAGAAGATTATCTAGTCCAGTACAAAAGTTCTTTACAAGGAAGAATTTCTACTTTCTCAGAGGATGCCATGTTTGGACAATACATTGAATTATGAAGTTATGTCTTGTGATTGCAGGAACAAGTGTATAGCATGATTACATTTCTTTGTTCTGTCAAATACTGTAAGATGAGCTCTTATTCCTGTGGAAATCAGTACCGGTGAAATAAAAAAATGCAATGTTAGATCTTTCACTTCTTTTGGAGTAGCACTTATGTATAATCAGTTTAGAGTCAAATTATCCTGCTTTCATTCATAGAGTAATGCTTTTCTGTGTAGATAATCACAACAGTGGTCAACAGAAATATGTGTGATTTAGTGACGCGAGTGAGTCATACTGGCGGCATCTGCCCTTTGCAGCCTGATCCTCACACTTGGAATAGCTGTATATACTGTCACGGTAGCTAACAAGCTGTGTCAATGACAGCTTTACCAATTGATAGTATTTCCCATCCACTGGATTCATTTACAGGATTATAATGAGTACTGATAGAAAGCCCTTGAGTTCTGACACTAGTGCAGCTGGAATACTGCATTTATCATTCTTCACCTATGCTGTTAAGACCAGGCTTAATGATTTTAATAATAGCTCAGTGTTACACTGAGTGGCTTCTGTTTGAAAAACTAACCATGAAACGGAGCTAGCACTAGTATACTCTTGAAATAATCATTTCAGGCATATGTAAAACAGATGTGGTACTACACATTCCCCATTGGCTAAATTATGACTCCAGAGCATTGACTGTGCTGGGAATAGGCAGCAGTATCTGTTCTTGACCTCTCAACATGAGGTACCTCATCTTCTCTTCCCTCTTACACTCACAGGGTAACAAAATCGCATGTAAAAAATATAAATACAAAGAAAAAACATATTTACATTTTCAGCCCTTCACCATTTTGCTGTTTTCCCCTTACAGTAATTTCTGGGCTTGGACAGGATTTTATACAATTCAGTTGCGTAACAACCTTTCAGTGAACCATTAAATTGCTTACACATACAACAAATTTTTATGACAGATGATAAAAATAAAAAATGACAAAAGGCCTTATCAAGAAAACAAAAGGAACTTCTTGCCACATTTAAAAAACAAAAATATCCTAATTAAGGCTGATCAAGAGACACAGGGATAGCGGTATATGAATTTTATAGCTTTTGAAAATATTTTTTAGGACATTTTAAAGATACTTCCAGGAATACACTGGAACATTTGGTCTCTTGTTTTCTACTAACTACAACGTTAATTCGAAATCAGAAAAGGTTACAAATGTTAATTATTGAAGTAGTAGCAAACTTCTCCAAGCATGTTAAGTATATTCAAAAGAAAAAGACTGTAAAATATGAGGAATTTCTTCAGGTTTGTGACAATAGGAGAACAAATGTTTCATTCTACAGCCCTTCTAAACCTACTCTCAAAGGTTCTGGTTTAAAGAGTAGTTGTTTTCAATTTTTATGAATATACCTCTTATATAGGTAGTAGTTAAATCTGATAGAAGAAGGTCTCAAAATTCAGTCCAAACACAATTTATGTGTATTTAGGAAATACTGGATAAGTTACAGTCCTAATTTCACCTAATTTAAAACCTGTTCAAGAGGAATTCCTCAAATGCCAGTTTTTCTTCAGTGTGTTTCAAAGAGTCTACCGATTCTATTTCAAGAGCTCTAAAATTAGCACTCAGCATTCTGATACACAGACGGATTTTCACATGATCGTTTTTTTCTTGAAAAACAGGAATCAGAAGCAAAACACCTTGCATTTTTGAGGTCACCTAGCCAATGTGCCCCCACCCACCCCTTCCTCGATGGGGAAAAAAGATTTTTTCAGTAACCATCTGGGGGGTTTTATGCCATGTCTGTGCTATGTCAATTCCTCAAGTCATTACCTGGTAACTTTGACAATTTAATCTCTTCTCATGGACAGACTTTTAAACAAACTGCACAATAAAACACTGGCAGATTGAATGTTGCCCAGCTTTAATGAAAGGGCTCACCATTTGATACCAGCAAAGAATATCTTACATTTTAGCTGTAATCCAAAGATGATCTATGATCTCATAAATAAATGAATGTCTTCTAGTCAGTCTTTTGGGGCCAGTCTTTTTTCAGTGGTGCCCAGTGAAAGGACAAGAAGAAATGGGCACAAACTTATACATAAGAAATTCCATCTAAACATGAGGAGGAACTTCTTC
Organism: Limnodromus scolopaceus; assembly: GCA_028565335.1. Taxonomy (NCBI): domain Eukaryota; kingdom Metazoa; phylum Chordata; class Aves; order Charadriiformes; family Scolopacidae; genus Limnodromus; species Limnodromus scolopaceus. Next base: position 1,006,292 of record JAOXNO010000005.1, read on the forward strand.
GCTTGGAGGGTGGCAGAGCCCTGGAAGAGGCTGCCCAGAGAGGTGGTGGAGCCTCCATCTCTGGAGACCTTCAAAACCTGCCTGGACACGTTCCTGTGCAACCTGCTCTGGGTGGACCTGCTTTAGCAGGGGGTTGGACTAGATAATCTCCAGAGGTCCCTTCCAACCCCATGTGACCATGTGATTCTGTGATTCTAACACAGAAATACACTGACAGCTGAAATGTAGAATATTATAGCCAAAACTATTAACATACATACATATGAGTTTACATGAAACATTTCACGTGCTTTACGAAATTCACATACTTAAAGTATGTTTGCTGTGAAAAAGCTTAACAAAAAACTTAGTTCTCCAGTATATGGAAAACATGGAAGCGTATGAAGGGAGTTCAGATCCTTAAAGAGATATTTAAAAAAAAGCATGAATTCATTGTAGAGTTTATTTATCCCTGCAGTGGAAGTTGCCGGAGGTGCTTCATATATAGAAGTGTAAAAATGAGAGTTCTGAGTCTCATGCAAAAAGGCAAGACTAAAGTCTGGGTTCTGTTAAGGAAGAAAAGTTCTATTTTATTTATGGCAATGGAAAATCTGAATCTGAAATTAAGCCATTCCAAGCTTTTGGGGAATTTTGCCCATCAGCAAGAGTACAAAACATCAACTTTCTCAATATGTTCATTCATTTGTTAGCTCAGTCCTGTATCAAGTCTCGACTTGCCGTGGTGCCTTCCAGCACATCCTGAGCGGCCACCCCACAACTGCTCCATGGGATAACAGCCCGTTCTGATGGCCTAAAGACTTCTAAACAAGAAAAAATCTTTTATATTTTTTAGCAAACTATTTAAGAAGCTTTTGCCAGATTTTTAAACTTGTATGCCTAAATTTCAAGTACTTAGAAGCTTAGCAAATATGGTTTTAAAACTCAAAGTAGTTTGTTTGCACATAAGGCATCTCACTGACAGATGAATCCTATTAACCTTGTTAAGACTACATACTTAAATTTAAGCACGTTTGGGAACTTTGCTGGGTCAGAGTCTTTAATTTTTAATAGAGATTTTGTTTAACATTTTTTATTTGTATTTGAAAGTTAGGCCTTTGGTTGTCATAGCTTTTTCAGAACTTCAGTAAGAAGAAGGGATGACTTCTGTACACAGAATGGTGAGACAGACATTGTCTTTTTTTAAAAATCAACTAAGGACTTCAGTATAATCAGGGAAGTGTGCTTTTAGATAGGAGGATGTTTGTTCTTTTCCTTGTTCAACTTTATCTTACACTTTTCCCTGTTTTACCCAGCTGTCCGTATTCTGAGGCTTATTTACCTGCCCAATCTTAGCATTCCTCCATTGAGAAGCAATTTAGAAAAGGCTAGTCCTGCAAGCAGCCAGGGGAAGAGACTTACAAGATGACTCAACATCCTTCTCCCTCTTACGATATAGCACAGGAAGATCATTAGACTTGTAGCACACGCCTGAGAGATTATGAAAGGAAGAATTTACTAAGTAACAACTAGATTGATGGCCAGATACTGATGGGTCAGGATAATGCTCATTAGCAAATGAAATACGAAAAATAAAATTGGGATTTTTTTTTCAACTTGTCATTGTATTTGATTCTCTAAGATATCCAATCTCTTGTCACATTACAGACATAATTACATAAAAACAATCAGGAAACACAGATTTATCAAAAGACAAAGTTCCCAAATTTCTGGGCTGGCTACCCCTCTTGAGAGAATAAGATATTTCTGAAATGCAAGAAAATTTCTCAGAAAATGTAAGGAAGTACTTACCTATTTTATATATATACACATTATGTATACGTAAAACAAAATATTTGACCTAAGTTATGCCATTGACATTAATTAAAAGACTCCCAATGATGTTAATGGTCATTGAAACAGTACTTCATTCGACTTGTTCCTTAAAGCATCCCTCAGGCAATAAGTAGCAGGGTGTCCACTGAAGTCCTGTTTATGACAGAAAGTCTCTGCCTCTCTTTTATGTATGTTCATTGAGTTAAAATAAATCAATCTTATATTATGCGTATAGTCAGTCCACCTTTTTCAGAACAAGCATTTTACCTCAGATGCAACAGATCATTCAGTCACTGACTAAACTATTCTAGAAAATAAATGTGGGAGGGTGTAGAAGATGCATGAGAAGACTCAGTAAGAGAAAAAAACTATTAATACATATTTCATGGAGCAAAAAAAAAAGGCTGATTTAGTTTAAATTTGTAAGATATTTTTAAAAATTATTTAGGTTTTCTCCCTGGATTTTGGAAGTTCACTAGCCGTTTTAAGAGCAAGAGGTATGCTCAGTGCTCCGAAGTGGAACTGTTTGCCAGAACGCTATTTCAAGAATTACATGACCTAATATTTACAGAAGCAGACAGTGCCCAGTCTATTTTAAAAGTATGTTCCTTTAGAACTGAAAAATTATAACTCTGGAACACGGGTTTAATGTCCAATATTTCAATCTACTAACATGTAAAATGATACTGCTCGACTGTAGGGACAAGGCATTTGTGAGTAGTCAACAAAGAGCTGAAGCAGCTGCAGGACGAGGTTTCCACAAAGAACTGGGAACAGTGATGATGTTGGAAAGTGCAGAGGAATTCCCGTCCCCGTGGGGCTGGCCAGTTCTGCGCAGACACCTTGCAAGGAACTGTCTTCTTGGACAAGAACTGGTTTTCACTTTGATATTTTCTGCGTCATTGGCACAGAGTTCTTGAACAGAACAGTCACTGCGGGTTTAAGTCTGCTCTTGCCTTCATGCAAGAAAGCCAGTGTTTTTAAATTTAGATTGTAATAATATGTTCCCAGTGACAAAATAATGTACAAACCCATCCTGAGATACGGCTCGCTTGAAGTTTAGAGCAATGCAGCTGTTCCCTGAGAGTCCTCTCCTGTTTCTTTTAAATCTGGAGCATCTGCCTTTCCAAAACACTTCAGTGTTAAGTCTCCCTAATGAAGGCATTTAGGATAGCAGGAAGGAAAGACTGTTTTCCTGCCTTCTGGGAAGTATGGTTAAGACTGGGTGGGGAACCACATGAAATTTAAATATTCTTGAAAAAAATAGTAAGGGAAAAGCCCAGAACAGGCTTTCAGTACTGTAATTTAAGCTGGACTCTTTTCAAACAGTGCTGAAGCGGTTTGCTGACAGTGCTGTAAGACAGAATTGCCTTGGGAGAAGGGAACGGCAGGTTTGATGTGGCTGACCCAAAGTTCCAGTGGGGCTGGAGGCACTTTAACGACCAAAACATCTCCAACGTGTTTGTTTCTGGTGTTAAACCAAGTCTAGAGGTCTCCTCCAGCATTTCCAAGGAAAAATTCATACTGGCTAAACAGTGACTTCAAGCTTCTACAGCAGAGAAAAAGAGAAACTTTTGCAACAAAGAGAAGTTGATTTGCAGATTTTCATCTGGTTCTTCATTTAGAAAACTGAGCCCAATTCTGAGCATTACGTGGGTTTTCACAGTTGCATACAGTATGCTATTAATGATCCAGGCGCCTGTCAGTGAAGACATGATTTTCATGGTTAAAATAGGAAATGCATTCAGCCGTTTTACATAATATCAACAGAACTGGATAGAGCCCAGAGGGTCCAGCCCCGTATTCCTGTGCGACTCGGAAAGGAGAAAGTGGAGGAGTTTCAAGGGAGAACAGTAACAGAGGGTGAAAGGAAAGAACCGGTTTCTTCCTGGGCTTGAGCTGCTGCATTCCGTGTGCTCCGAGCAGCAGCAGCACCCCGAGGTAAGGAGCAAGGAACAGAAGAAATGCATAGAAAACTGGATAAATACTTACTTCCTGCTACTCATGCCTTATTTTGTTAAACTCTCTATTGCATTTACTTGGAGTTTTAACTGAGGAAAGTGGGCATTATGTACCCTAAAGCTTTGGGCATCTTAAAAATATTTCGGAGCTTCTATATTGAGGGCATGCAGGTAGCTTTTAACATTAAGGAATTAGGATATTTTGCTTGTGATACAATATGTAAGAATGTGTTGTCTCTGTGATCATGAGGAATATAGAAAAAAATATTCCCTGGCTGTCTTGTAGCTGAAAAAGTAGAATTGTTCTTTTATGCTTTGTTCTCCGAAAATCATACATTTCATAACCATGAATGTATTCCTCCAAAACGAGGAATCGGTGACGGTGCTGGCAGATTAATTGCATAACTGTCTGTTACACGTGCTTCACTGCAATACTGCTGTGTGCATGTTTTCCATAGGAAGAGGGATTTACGCCTACGGTTCTGTTGCAGAGAAGCTGGGGGGCAGGGAATGGGGAATTTTTCCCAGCAAGTGTCATGATGCTTTTTAGTTGAGTTGTGTATTGGATTGTGGTCTCTTTCCTCCTGGCTCTCATGAGAAAAAGTCTCCCTAAAAAATCCAATGGTGTAAGAAAGTTTATTGCTGTGAAACCCTTAAATCTGGTCAGGGAATCTAACAGTTGTCCAGCATGATTATGATTGCACTTTGCTGTGTAGCTTGAAGATGCAGAATGTTTTTGCGCTACCTAGTACTTAAGACATTGATGTATATTCATTTTCAACCTACAACTGAAAAAAATCAGTTGAAAAGAAATGTAGTATTTTGTAAAATCTGAACTTTTTCAAAATGTATAAAACAAACTATTGAGGCATTCAGAAGGAGATCCTTTTTTATATAAATTTGGGTATGTATTATGATTAAAATAAAGTGCCTGGTGAAATTAAATTCACATAGTTAAAAAAAAAGTCACCAATTCCCTTCCTCTCTCACTCTTCCTACACATTATTCATCTGGTATGTAAAAAGCTGTTCTGTGGCTTCCACACAAAAGCAAAGTGAAAAGAAAGCCAAAGATGTTTTAGTTAAATAATGATTATTCCTCAGGATCCTTTTAAAGCACAAAACAAAATGTTCTCCAGATACCAAGAAAACATCACATACGTAGTTTCAGGTAATTACATGTTGTATACCGGAAAGCCACTATATTAAGAGTGCATTATAAAGATTTTAAAGGCAAGCACTACGAACTTAGGAAATACAGAATTATGGTTGCCTATGCAACCTTCCTTCTGTTCCCTGTGCATATGCATTACGACGCAGCCTTTAAGTGCATGATCGCACACGTTTTTCTCCAGTAATCTATGAAGGCAGAAATATTCATATATTCAGAAGCTTTTACTTAGTGCCTATCCCTACAGTACCTGCTCCACAAAAGACCTAAGTAGTGTGGGGCTGGCGTGTCCACCACACATTGTTAGGAGTGTGCAGAGCATCAGAGAGAGCTTTAAAAATACTAATTTTGACTGCCTCACTTGAGACGCGTAGACTATGATCTTCCAGAACCACTAGATAAGGCAGCATTTTACATACTTAGAGAATAATGTCTACTAAACTCTCTTGTGGATTGTTACCTACCTGAAGATTTGCATGGCAGCTGTAGTTTCAGGATGAGCACCCTGTTTAAATGATTACTCCTTCCCCCCTGAGCAGGCTGGCAGTGGAAGGAGAGAAGCCAGTTCTCCAAGGCCTTTTCCATCTACCTCTTCCCACAGTTCCCCAACCCATTCACAACTTTTGCAGCAAAGCCATGACACAATTTCTCAGTGAATGACTCTAGACTAGTGCATTAAGGTTACGTGGCCAACAGCATGTATGTATGAGTTCTAGTAAAGACTTCAGAATAGATATTAAACCAGCCCCAGACCTTCTGCCACACAGATGGACATCACTGTTTCATCAGCAGTATTTCAGCCAGCAGCTGTGCTGCAGAGAGGAGCAGGGTAACGGAACTGAACAGCAGACAGGAATGAAGATGAACCCTTTACCAGTGCCCGTCAGGTATTTTCTGATAGAGAAACACTGGTCTGAAACCTTGGATTCTGTTTGAGGCTCTGATGGCACTGTGCTTTTAACTTTTTTCTTTCCCCTTAAATCTCTCCAGCTGAGTTCTGTCTCTATTGACATTTTGGCTCCAAGTCTTTCTCTCTTTCGTATTTCTGGTCCTACACATCACCATTCCCAGGCATCCTTTCTCTTCTCTTAAATCTAAGCCTGGGATGGAGTTTTAGGACATGTGCTTTGAAGGCAAAGCCAATTAAGAAGTTGTTCTACCTTTAGTGGTTTGTTTCCATTCCCAAATGGAGCTCATCATCCTGCACTCAGCTGCTTGTCCTTCATTTTTTCCCAGAGTGGTTTCTGAGGCAATGTTGTGAAGTGTAGCACTGAAACAACCCGGGTTAAGAGCATCCTTTAAAAGAGAAGTTAATACTTTATTAATACTACTTTAATACACATTAAAGGGTTACGAAGACTTTCAGTGACTCTTGGGGGTAACACCTTTTTTAAGTAAACCTAGATAAAAGTATTTTAATCTCCCTTTAAATGAACAATATGGTTTTTGCCATTGGATTTGGAGTGTCAGTCAGTAGACTGAATCTCTAACAGGTGATTCCCAGTAGCACCAATCCTCATACCTGTAATCATCTGTGGTGGGTATGTTGTAAGCACTAAATGTTATTCACAAGAGCATGCTATGAATGCTGTATTATTATTGATATTATGAGTTGATAAATTATACCTGATTAATTTATAGATCCCAAATACGTGGAAATACTTTGTCCACCACCAACCCCTTGTTTCTGCTGGAAATCTGGCACTATTTTGCAATTGTAAAGCAAGCCTGAATGAACACAATGTGGTTTATGTAGTTTTGGGAGGGTTGAAAAGGAGTTATTTGCAGTAGACCTCACACGGGCAGCATCAGGGTATTTTCTTCAGCACGGTCTTGTCACAGTGTCATCTGCCCAATCAATACAACTTCAGACTTTTTCCCTCACTCTCCTGTGGTGTTAGAGGTGAGCAAATCTAACTGAGAGGGGCTAAAAGAGTTCCAGTTTTGCATTACTGTTTTGCTGTTCTGTGGTTTTGACTCGAACACTTAACAGGCTCTTGTGGTAAAGAGAGAGTGGAGTACAAAGCTGTTCGGAGGAAGAAATCTACTAACCCGGGGAAATAGAAATGTTTTTCTTAATGAATGGACATCATCTGAAATCTGACTAAGCACATAAGGTGTGAAAATCCCAAAGGCCTGTGTGATGAACTGAATCAGATTGCTCTTTGATTTGTAGCAGTCACTTTACCTTATTACTGCGTTTGCTTTTTCCATTTCTAATCTCCGAGAGCCATGTCTGTGAGAGGTAACTTTGCAATGGTAGGATATTTTCCATCCTTTTTTGCACCTCAGAATAAAGACCCATTTTCCACTAAAGCAGCTGCTTTAGGAACCTAATAGTGAAATTTCTTTAACTGAATTAAATGAATGACTGATCTGATTTAGGCAACAGTTCCTACTGTGACCTGGGAAAACTTTCTCATTGTTTCCAAGAATTTTTTAAAAAAGGTTCTATTTTAACATAAAAACTTTTAAAATTGTGGAATTTTTCATGGCACAAGTAACTCTGTTACTATCTATTTCTTTCATTTGATGTATATTTTTTTACTTAATCTGCCTTTGAAAAATTGTTTTTGAAAATGTTTAGTTCTCTGTGGTAGGAAAAAAAGTTGTGGTTAGAATACTGGACTAAGGAAAGGATCTGTTCTATATCCAGTTCTTCCAAACTTTGGAAAAATCATTAAAATCTGTGCCTCAATCTGTCTTGTAAAGTTTGACTAACCCTTTTTTTTTTTTTATATTTAAATTGCAATCTCAGAAAGACATTCTTGTTTAGCAATTACTTTCTTGGTTGGTTTCACAGCTTATGTCTTGGAGTTGTTGTATGGCTCCAAAAGGCCCACCCACCCTGCAAGTTTTACAACACTAATTTTTGAATTCTAGGAGGCAAGCTGCAAACCCCCCCTTTAACTGCGGTGACTGTAGAGCCCATCGCTGTGGATAAGCCCGAGTCGTACACAAACAGGGGCTGCTTTGCTGCGAGAAGCGATCACACAATAATCCTGTTATGACAGAGATCTAAAACAAGAATGAAGATGTCAGAGCTACCCAGCAGCAAATGTAAATTTAATCTTAAGATAAAAGCATATCAAATATACCCAAGTGGCTTATTGCCAGAGATGCTAATTAGAAAAAAACTGCATTATGCACACAGCCATTTGTTCCAAATGGCTCTTCAGGGACCAGGTTAAGGAGGCGTTTCTCCTGTGTGGATTGTTCTTGTTTACAGAGGTTGTTAATATTTGCATAACCAACTCAGGCAAAAAATATGTCGAGTGAATAAAATAGACTTAAATGTGACTCCCGAAATTTCAGTTTTCAATAAAAAATACTTGCAAGACTTCAGGAGCTGAAACTCTAAGGAAAAGCTGTAAATTACAGACAAGCATCAACAGCAGAAGATTTTGACTCCCCTGGTATCGCCTGGGTCACTCCCTCTTCAGGAGAAGCCATGGGGATAGATAACTTTGGACACAGTAAATGACTGCTTCATCAAATAGCCCGCATCACAGATTTGTCTCCCCCAAGGTCTCTGGCTTGCACCACCGCCCGGCCGCTAGCCACACTGCCGGCCAAAGGGAAGGTTCACCACAGCCATTCCCCTCCCTGACCAGCCATTGCCCCACGCCAACAGGGAGCTGTGCTGCCGGCACTTCCAAAGACGAGGAGTTGCTGAAAGGTCAGGGGCAGTTTTACCTCATCCTTCCTGCCTCTTCTCAAAGCAAACCCACAATCTCTGAGACAGGGAATCCAGCACCTCCTGCAACAGCAGCTCCTGAAGCACCCCTTTGCTTTTGCCCTGGGCTCTTGCCGCCTTCTGCTCAGTGTCACCCAGCTCCTAATGGGGCCAGAGCAGAGGAATTCTTGGTGGCCATTCTCCAATGTATGTGCACGGGATTCTTTATTACACCTCCCCAGGCTATCTGTAACGCACTGCTCCTATATATCCAGCGCCAGATTTACAGAGGAGCTGTGGGAGCGGGTGCCTCAGTCCAGTTTCTATATTCAGCTGTGAACCTGCCCCACGGGCCCGGTTAGGACAATTATGCATGCAAGCTGGGTGATGAAAAACCAAACCCATCTATTTAAACAGGAATTTGCTATTATGCAGCAGGTAGAAGTGTGTAAGTTTATAAATTGCGTACACAGATCTCCCTTGCTGGATGACACGGGATTGCTGTGTGGAATTTTTGCAAACCTTTGAAATCCCTGCAGAAGGAGGAGGCATCAGCAGGGGAGTCTGGAAGGAGCTGACAAAGAGAGGAGGGGCCTGAGCAGAGACGGGAGTGACAGCAAGGCTGGCCCTCGCCAGTGACAGCAAGGCTGGCCCTCGCCACGGGAACCTGAATTGGAACCTGCAGCTACAGAGGAACTGCAAAGGCGATCGTCCAGCACTGAAATAAATTGTACCACAATCCTGTCTCCAGGCACACTGCCTTCAAAGATCTTTCAGTTTTAATAGATGATCTGACATTTTAAAATACACATGTGGAGACAGTTGCTAATATACTTAGACTGAGGAGCTTCAGTTTGGTCATCTCTGCCTCTGGCTTCCTCTTCAAACATTTAATAGCAGCTTCATTCCTCTTGGCTTCTATGAAGTGGGGACTTTAATTTATTTATGCTGATGAGGAACTTTTCAATATCCTCTTCCCCTCTTGTCGCCATTACAGAGAAGAGAGCAATGATTTTTAAAGGAAACTGTTTTTTATCTAGAACATGCAAAATTAAATAGATACTGGAAAATGCAGTATAATTCAGGCTCACAGAACTCCAGAGACCTAGTTAAAGAATACCTGTTAATGGAATTAATTTTTCATGCTCCACATGCGCAGAGGAATGTATTTCAGGGAATATATAGGCCTACAATATAAAATCAGACCCAATTTTGAAAGTAATGTAATGAAATGGTAGGAACGTGCCCTGATAAAAGTACCCATTTGTTTTAATATCCCGTGACTCGTTAACTGTACAGCAAACGCTGCGCTTCACCTGCGGCACCGTGGCTGAAGAGGGAAATCCACGTGTGACTAATCTGACAGTGACTTGTAATATTGAATGCAGCCAGCCCCCTCTCAACCCTCTGCTTCTGCTTAATCTATTTATTTATAACTTGCTGCCAAGCACTACTTTAAAGCAAAGGGGAGGATCCGAAGGGGAAGCACAGGTCACTGCCACCCCATCTGCCCCTCAGGCTGCTTGTGCCAGATTTCTGTGCACCAAAGTCCTCAGATTTAGTGCCCCAGCCCCTCCCCGAACTTTAGTTCTTTCTACAGAAAGATCACCTCCCTCGGCAGAATATCTTGAGATTTTCTTACAAGTCATGTAACTTAAATTAAACCATGGGTTATTGAGCCTTTATGACTCACTCTGCCAAGCTTTTCTGAATAACCAAGTGGGCCAGAAAATTAATTAATTTCTATTGTCTATTTGCAAAATCTATTAATGTCCTTAGAGAAGAAATGAGCTCTGTCACTCACAGAAAACTGAACTATCAGACCCTAATGTTATTTTTGCAGCACTATATTTTTCTCTAAAAGTAGATCTCAGTCTATTGCAGATTAGCCAGGTGTGATCACCACGCACCATACGACCAAGGAGGCACTTTGCGAGATGAACAAATACATTCAAGTATCAGAAACTTCAAGAATCCAAATTTCTGATTTTCCCTTTTGGACAATAAGCTTTGAAAATTTGATCCACATGCACCCTGATGGTTCTAAAACAGACAGCCAAGGACATCCCTGAATTTTCCCTTTCCCTTGCCCCTCTCCCACTGGAAAAAAAAAACAGAGGGGAGGAGAGGGAATGCAATTTTCAAGACCATTTTAAAATTTAGACACCAAGCAATAACAATAATAATTGTTCTCCCTATGTCAGCCAACCAAAAGTCTTCTCCCTCGTTTTTAGTGCCAGAGAAATAGAACTTCCACTTGAAGGAAATGTTCAGCATTTTATAGTTTGATAAACTGAAGGAAGTTGAAAGAAATAGTTTCACAACACAAATATTAATCCGAGTTTTTTGGTGGTAGAGGGTAAGGATACCCTTCAACTCAAACGTGTCACTGAAAAATTTTATCCGGAGTATTTTCTCCAGCTCTAGCTTTTGCTGTCTCCAGTGGACTGATGACATAGGTAAAAAGCCTTTGGATCTGCAGAGCTTTCAACTAGTTTGATTTTATAGTGAGATCACATTTGGAACTTGGGATTATAAAATTCTGGAATCAGGAAGTTGCAAAGAATCTTCAAGTTTTCATGTAAAATGCTGAACATTTTTTTAATCTTCCTGGCTGCAGACAAGAAATGAGGAGGCAGCCAGAAGAGAATCAGAGAGTCATAGAATGGTTTGGGTTGGAAGGGACCTTAAAGATCATCTAGTTCCAAACCCCCTGCCCTGGGCAGGGACACCTCCCACCACACCAGGTTG
>JAOXNO010000005.1:1023818-1120676 GCA_028565335.1 Limnodromus scolopaceus
TGCCACCCTCCAGTCCATTGGGACCTCCCCAATTAGCCATGACTTCCTGTAAATGATGGAAAGCGGTTTGGCGAGCATGTCTGCCAACTCTTTCAGCACTCTTGGGTGTAGCCCGTCCGGTCCCAGCATAAGCACTGACCAGCAGAACAGAAGCGTCATCACATGCTCCCGAGACACTTCTCAATATTGTAGAATCTCATCAATTATATATATATATATTTTTTTTTTTTTTTACACCATTACATTATAAATTGAGTCTGTAAATGCAGAACTGGGTCACCCTTACCTGTTCAGGCAAAACGTGCAGAACAGGACTTTGATCAGCAATTTCTGAATGTGCGTGAAGCACGGCCTAGAGAGGGTTTGCCGTCCCAAGGCAGATGTATGCCGCTCTGTAGCCACCACGCTGGCCCCAACCACCACTCAGTTGCCTTGACAGAGCCATGGGGCAATTTTTAGTAGGAAAATCTTGTGCGGCTCAAGAGCTGCTCCAGCCTCTCCTGTTTGATCTGCGGGCTGAGCCGGGGCGAGCAGGATCACGCCTGACCATCAGCCACACGGTGACGCTTAGGGAGACCCCTCAGGCACTTACAGGCAGACGTGGGGAACCTTCACCCACGCTGCTATAGACTTGTAAACACAACTGCTGCTACAGACTTTCAAAATACTAAAAAAGGCACTTCTCAGTAGTTATCATTTACAGGTTAGTTTAACTCTTGGCACTCTTTGTACCTACTTTGAGTATGTTTGTTTGCTCCCTCCTTCCATCTCTGTGTATTTCAGTTTAAGATAGCTCTTTGCAAGGTGGTGTGAGCACTGTAGTCACTACACATCACGCTTCTACATGCCATTGCCTGATGCTCCTAGAGATCGTAACCATCTGCAAACATACTGTGGAGGTTTATTATGGGACCTTTGCAGTTGTTGTAAGCAGTACAACCGAACTAGTCCACAAAGTGACTCCTTTAAAAGACCATGAATAATAAAATGGTATTTAGGATACTTCTCTCCCCTTCTTTCAAATGTAACCATTTCAAAAAATTATGATGCATTTTCTGACTTGTTTTTAGCAACAATTGTCTAGTTTGTGTGGAAAGAACATTTTATGACGTTAAAAATTAATACAAAACCCAGTTCTTGCACTGAACTGCATAAAGACTCACTCCAATTAATGAAATCAGTAGAACTCTGGTTAAATGCAACACCCTTTCTCCACTAAATTCAGTGCACTATAAACCTTAGAAAAGAACAAGCTAAAAGAAACTCCTCCATCTGTGCATTAGAGCAAATTTGCTGCTTCTGTCACAATCATAGCATCATTCCAGTAAGTCTGAACTTGTCATTACATCTATTTTGTTAATTTACGCACAACAATTTCATTGATGCTAAAATGTCTTGCTGAAGGGCTCTAGGAAGATACAGGCCTCTCGGGATATATGGATGTATAATAGACAAGTGCAGTATAGGGGCATTTCAGATAAGCTGTGACATGGGCACAATATAAGGGAATTTTTACTTTACCAAAAGTTTAAGAGCCAAAGTCTTAGTGAAAGTTAGTGACTCTTGGTACTAAGAATGCATAGGAATTTGCATGTGTGTTTAGGGGCTTTTGAATCTTGTAATTTAGTAAGAGAAAAATAATCTTTATCCTTCCTCTGGAAAGAAAATGCAGAAATTCTTAGTTCTTTTTTGGAAGGATGATTGTTTGGTTTGGTTAGCATGTTTGTTTTAAAGACAAATCTTGTTTCCTCTGCACTTTGTAAGGAAAGAGCTCATTCTCTGTCAAGTTAGAGTCACAAGATCACACTCGTAACAAATGCATGCCAGGAGATGTTGAGTCCTCAGCACCAGCTCTTCACAGCCCCACTTCCACCGGCTGCGTTACTTGCTAATGCAGACACAGCCACATACTGCACTAGCAAAAGGAAAAGCAGTCACTCTCATAGACGTTCTCCCCGCGTGGCTGCTGGGCGACAGAGGGAGTTAATGGACAGAGACCACTGGGCTCCTGCCATGGTCTCGTTTTGTTGCCGTGTGGGACATTGTCTCTCCATTCTTCTCTCTCTTACACAGGACAAGGATTACAAACGCAGGAGTTTATTTTTCCTGGCTCCTATAACACAAGAAGAAAGCAACCTGGAGTGGAGTCATTCCAAGAGCTTCATAGGAGAGCTTTATATATTTTGAGTCATTTCCATGTTCATTCCTTGCCCAGAAGATCCTGCCATTCCCATTAGGAATAGATTGTGGTCTTGTTTCAGACAAACAACGATGATCACTACAGTAAATTTGATAAGCAATTATTTCTCTTGGCCCTCAACCAGTAAAGAATTTCATCTTAGAAGGCATATTGCTCTATTAGCACTAAAGATTGTTAACCAGAGCCTATCAATTTGGAAGTGAAATCTTAATTTTTAAAGTATGGACCTCCCAGGAACTCATTAATTTTTGAAGATACTCAGATGGCTACAGTTAAGCATGTTGCAGTTTTGTTAGATCAGTGCTTTAAAGCCCTTATCTGAGCCTTGACATAGTGCCATGGTAAGGAGCAGATAATGTTAACTTTAACACCAGATTTAACCGTTGAGAAGTGCCATTGCCCATGGGAACTTTGTACTGTCTGTTGCTCTGTGTGCATGCACTTATGTGGGTGTTTTCAAGGCTGCTGCAGACAACAGAGGGTTTGTGGTACCTCGCTGTCTTTTGAAGACTGCTGAGTATTTAGTATAATTGTCTTTTTGGAAAATACCAGTAGACAGTGGGATAAATGGTTCTGTACAAACAATGCTCCCCTCAAAGTATTTCCTACATGTGTCTTACAGTTACAGGATGCTACGTGAAGGAGACCAGCCCATCTCTAGAAAGTATTTAACCATTCATTCAGGTGATGCGACTTCCTAAGAAGGGTTTAATTACAGTTTACATACCAACCAAATGTATAAATCACTGGCAACTTTATAACAGTTTTACAAGGAACCAAATTGGACACATAACCTTTAGACAAAAGTTGAATTCAGTCACTGTGACTGTTTTCTGTCTACCTTTCTCTGTAGCTGTTCTGGTTTATGTCATATTTTTGTTGCCTAAGTATTTCTCCTTCCAAATCTCTGTCCTGTTCTGCATAGCGGACCTGGAGTATGCACTCGGGACTGGTGACTAATGTGTATGTGTTGCCAACGGCTGTAAGGAAAGTGAAAGTGCAAAGCAGCAGGAGCGATAAAGGAGAAAAGAAAAAAAAGGCAGATGCTCTTGCATTTCCCAAAGCAGAATGTTTTCTATCTGCAGCAGTGGCATTGAACAGTGACAGAGCACCAAAAGAGAGCTCTGGTGCATTCAAGGGGAGAAGGAAATTATGCATTAAATTTCAAGGGCGTAAGAGTTCACAGGACATGAGGATTTGATTATTTCTCTAATACACAAGTTTGGGAGGGATATAAAGTGAGAGCTGATTGTATCTCTGACAGACAGACTTCCATAAGCAGAAGAAACTCTAAGCAGGTCAATTCTGGGGCACGAATCCCAGAAAAAAGCAATGCATGGTTCCTGTTGGCAAGCATGGTGCCCTTACACCCATGACTTCCCTGGGCATCACACGTCCCTCTAAATGTAACTACTGTCAGGGACAAGCTGCAGTGAGATGAATTTGAAGGTGCCTCTTGGAGACAGCACAGGGTGTGTTCAGTCTGCAGGCTCCCTGAGGAAGCTATAAAAAATATCCTTTCAACAGGTTTGCAGCAAGGCTACAGCTAATTAAACAACGGCAGGTGATGAAACACTGATCCTGCAGTGCAGATAAGAGCTTTACTACTATGGGCGCATGAAAACCTAATTCAAGTGATTCCTGTGCTTCCTGGGCTTGGCCTCCCTTCTCTGGCAGAACAGCATCTCTCCAAGAGGTGTGGGGAAACTGCCCAGTCCAGGAAATTCGTAACAGGGGTGGTAGAAAAAACCCTTTGCAGATGCAGGATGGAGGGGGCTTGGCACAGGCTGGCTCCTGGCCCTCTGCAGAGGCAGCGCTCATTTGACTTTATTTGAATAGATTTTTTGTGAATCTCAGGAGATGCTGCTCTGTCGGCAGCCTGAGCGAGCTCTCACGGGATGAGACGTGCAAACGTCAAGCTTTCCGTCTCAAAAGAAGATACTGCACAGGCTCAAATAACTGAATTAACTGTGATATTACAGCAATCCTTCATTAGTCTCATTTTCTCACTATTATTTAGTTCTTCCTTATCCAGGTAAAGCATGTTGTGGGTTCCTCTATGCAAACAGTGAAAAACTTATTTCATTAATGAATTGTTAATGTCACACTGTGCACTGTAATCACAGGAAGTGCTATTGGGACTGGACACAATGATCCAAAAGCACAAAAAGTTCCTGATTAATTTCTTTGCACCTTGGCTCGTACAGTCGTAATGCTGTTAGGTGATACGTCAACTTCCCGAAGGAACATCTTCTGGAAGGAATCACAAATCTCAAGCATATAAGGCATATTTTTATCTAAGAGATTTAGCTGGAGTTCCCACTTCCCTGCTCTCTTTCCTTTGATAAGTATAATCTGTTCCCCTGTTCATTTCAGCTAAAGCTGGTTTTAAAATCCAAATACTTTGAAGGGAGGCTCAGCATGACAGAATGGAAATAAACTCCCCTGCAAGCACAGCCCCCTCTTACCACCCACAAATTATGTTTTGGGTTTTTTTTTTTCCTCCTTCAATTAAAGGAAAATGTTAAATCATAATTTAACATACTAAAGAGCAGTGGAAATTATAGAACAAGGATACATGACAAACATCTGACCATGAAGTGAAAATGGAAGCTCAGACTCTGGAGACCACACGAAAGGTAGAAAGGAAAGCACAGGAACTTGCATTTTCATGCAGGGAAGTATAAAAACCTCATCAGGATTCATAGCACCCCACAAAAAGAAAGGGGATACTGCCCAAGAACAGCCTGTACTTAGTGGAAGATGAACCCAGAGCTGGTTTGGATATGGTGCTCATAAAGGACTCCACTCCCCTTTCTCATTCTGCCCTTTATCGCAGTTATTTTCACCCTGCCTTCATGTATCTCTTCAAGTCTGAAGTCTGCACAAATTCCCTGTGCCAGCTTTTCCCCCCAAGGTACCTCGATGAATGACGCAGTTATCATCTGGATGAACCTGGCCCACTGTCCATCTGCTTCCTCGTGAGATTAAACTATGGGCTGAGATGAAATCCAAGGCGGGAAATCATGGACAAAAAGGATTACAATTTTGTAAACAGAGAGATAAGAATTCAAGCCATTTTTACTGCTGACCATACAAAACCTAAAAATTTGGACAGGTAAATACCTGAATTTGCTCCTCAAATCCGTAATTTTCCCTACTTCATTTCAGTATTTTTCTGGTGTAACAAATACAATGTGTCAGAGCAATAATCTATGTCACATCAGCAGCTGTGCATCAAAAATTAGTTTATGATTACATTCAATAATGTACTACAGGTACCTTGCCTTTTCTAAGTAACTAAACTGTTAGGAATCAGGCTTTCTGTTTTACAAAGGATTCTGTGTAAATTTTTCCAAGCCAACCCAAAACAGTAACAAAACATTCAGAACTCGAAATGAAAAGTCCTTCAAAAATTAAATAAATTTCAGGTTCATCAAAAGCTTTTTTCTCATTTCTAATTTTAATTTCTAATGTCTAACAGTCACTCAAAATTGGAAAAATCAAAATACTGTATGTTCAAAAAACTGACATGGAAACTTCAAACTGGAACATTCACTGCAGTTCTTTCAAAGAAAGCCAAGAAAGAGAGCATGTCTGCAGAAATGCAGGTGACAGAAAACATTTTTAGAACAAGGAACAGCTCCATCACAGGAAACATCTAAGTAGTGCAATAAAAAAGCACTTCAGTCTGAATTCTGCCACTCTGAAACATAACAGAAGTGTTCAGAGGCTCCTAGACACAAACAACTTACTCCTGTCCTGCAGATTCAATCGTTGTGATCAGTTCTTCCTCCTTTAGGATGCTAAACGATGGAAAAAGGGGATTGTTCCTGCTGCTAATTCTCCTTCCTAAAGCTCAGGATAGTCCTTCCTCTAAAACCAAGACAACCCTTCTGCCCCCATTCCCCACAGGTGTCTCTCACTAGATCAGCAGTCCCCTCTGCATAGAGCATCCTTTGCAGGAAAGCGCCGTGTCTTGGTAACCTCACAAATGCTGGGCTTGCATGATACGGGATTGGCCAGTAGCAGCCACGAACCCTTTAAACGCTCAGCTCTCCCTGTGACATCCTCCTTAACATCCTTTTAGAGGTAGGCACTAATTCTCGGCAGCACGGAATGTCAGCAGTGGTAAAGGCACCTCTATCCCAAAAGGCAAACAGGTCATTTTGGTTCCACTCACTGTCTCTACCCTCTGGAGTGGACCAAAGGGAACCTCTTCCCCTTTTTTAACTCTCTGAGTTACAAAGACAAATGCAATGACAATAATGGGCAGAACATGCAGAGCTGCATTACAAACCAATTCATCAGAAATCAGAGCACGCCTGCCTTACAAATTTGCCTGCAGCTCTTGTCTGCTGTGTTATTTTTAAACTGCCTGCAGGTTGCAGATTTTTCAGTGGTCCTTCTCCTAGCAGTGTACACAGAGGATTTAGCAAGGCACAGCTTCCATTACCATGAATTTAAGTTACCAAAACTCCCAGCACATTAAAATTCAGCATCCTTCACCTTCCCATAAACTTTCTGCTGCAATTTGTGAATTCACGGGAGGGCATCCTGTGTTTCTCACAGCCTCTCTCTGCGGTCAGGCCAGAGTACCTCGGCTCTGCATTCCCAGTGTTCCCCGCTACCACCCAGCAGCCTGCAGTTGCTGTAACCAGCAACCCAGCATCAACCTGCAGACTCTTTGGCTCATCATGAAAACCCCAAGAAGACAGACCCAACTGACTGCACCCAATGCAGAAAAACTGCACCATCCGTGCATGACTCCTGTAGAGAAGTGACTAACAGGAAAAGAAATCACACTGTTTTAAAGAAGAAAGCAGTGGGGCGTTTTTCAGAAACGCTGATCAGCCACGACTGCTGCTGATGTAGACAGAAGCTGCAGATGCTCAGAGTTTCTGAGGGGTCAGACCCTGCAGGCAAATGTAATGAATATTATGGTTTGTTTCCTCCTTCTCTGTTGCCTGGTTTGTACTGCAGAGCAACGCCCATCAGGCAGAACCTCACCCCTCAGCTGATTTGGGATGTCTCAGACATCTTACTCCTGCCCAGCATTGGGAGCCCTAGGAATCACCCCAGCTGGCGAGGCGCTCGCCCAGCAGCAGAGGCACAGCCACAGTCATTTCCACCCCTTCGACACACACAGAGCAGATGACAACTATGTGATATATGAGGAGTTTGGTTTGGATCTGCAGCTCCAGCACAGAAGCCTTTGCCCTCATCAGGATACAGCAGGGACTTGAAAGTAATTTCAATACAAGCAGCCAACAAGCTTCAGTCAGAGCACAACCCTCTGGCCCCGCAGGGCTGAGGACTGTCTCCTTGTGTGAGCGTGGGACCAACTGGTCTGTCTCGGCAGCAATGGCCAAGCAGAGCCTGGCCTCTCTGTGTTGGGCAAGGTTAGGCTGCTGTGCTGTGGGTTAACCTTCTGCTTGCTTTACCCTCTGTAACGACTGTCCCTCATACTTCTACATTACACAACTTGTTAAGCTGTTCCTCATTTCTCCCTGCTGATTTGGAGAGTCTTGATTTGGCTCTTGGCTGTTTATATTTTGCAGACATCCTCTACATAATTGCATGGCCTGGCCCCAGGCTATCAGGCTCTGGGAGGAATAACTGCACTATTCCACAGAACAGTTAGCATAATTAAAATATTGACTGCAGATTAAAAAAATGTGCTGAATATTTCACAGAGTGGTTGGAGGGTTGGCAAGTCTTGGCAGTTTGTTGGCTGCAGGAACTGGCTGATATTTAGGCGTGCCTTCTCCTTCAGTATTCATTGCTGTACGTGGGAACTGCTTTTTGTGCTGTCAACTGCTTATCTCCCAAGCAGCCAACCCACAACCAAGGAAAAAATGAACTGACTGGAAATGAGGAGCTCCAAGGGCTTTCTTGTGATTCTTATTGCCGGTGAGACCATTTCCCTGTTATTTATGACTTCAGGACATCTGTCTTACTGTGTCTCTATCTATTTTTATTTGTGTCCATCTCTCCAAATGCACAGTGTAGGAACTGCATATGGTGAGAACGTACCAGGTGATAAAACCATTTGCTTAGGAACTGTCTGTACCACATGAGAAGCATTAATAAAGTTTAAAAGCCCACGAAAACCTCCACTGGAACATTTGTTTTAGCTACAATTCCTTCTTTGACATTTGATTTCTATCTGTATTTAGTCTGTAACCAAAGTCTAAGGCATAAAATCCTTACATTTCCACAGCCAAGAGGGCAGAAGAGGATGGAAGAAACCCAGGTGACAGGGCTGGTAGAACCTACAGATGCACTGATCACCACAGGGCACGTAGGGAATTCTTAGTGCCTTTGCAGTATCTCCCCATTCTCATTCTTAGGGGAATATCTGGGACAATAAACATTGCTAGACTTAGACATTGCTAGACACTTAGCCTTGGGTTTGAATGCCTTCCTGGTTCTATCTACATCCCCTGCTATCCAGCAAAAAAGGTAAAAAGATCTCATGCTACCAGTATTAAACAAAACATGTGGATGAAGCCTAAACCACTTTGCTGACACCTACATCCTGAGTGAAATGCAGTAGGATCAGTAACTTGCCAAGGTACTGCTTTAAATCAGCTCCTTATTTAATCTCCACTTACATGCTTGAGGAATTCCTGGAATGGCAGGAAGCGCTCGAGCCACAGTGCAGTCTCACAAGAAGGCCCAGGGAGAGCTGAGCCGAGGCTGTCCTACTCCTTGGAGCTTCCAGGGACAAGGGTCTGATTTACAGTCTGATCTACAGCTCTTCTGAGATGAGCTAATTTTGTGAATGTTTCCATTCCCACTCGAGGGATGTCACAAGAAATCACAAGAAATGGCCAAATGCTATTTTCTGAGGCTTCCATTACAGCTTTAAAGTAATCATAATAGCAAATTAATAGCAGATCTGCTCTGCCATTTTCCATTCTCATTGCCATCTCTGTAATCAAGAGCAGCTCTACTTCTTCAAAGCTTATTTCTGCAATACTTCTCATTTTTGAATATGCAATTAGGAAAGGAGCATGATATCTTGGCACTCCAGCTGTGGTCTGTAGGCGACTGCCCTCCTTCTGTGCTGGGCTCATTGCTGGCTTCTGCTCACAACTCAGTCTTGACCTCCTAACTGTAAATCTTAAACATCACCTTCAGTAGCCACCATTGTTTCAAAGGCAAAAATATATTTTTACATACATTTTAAATCTCTCTTCTAAATTAAACCCCAAGATAAACTCTTTGGAATGAGACAAAAGATGCTCTACATACAGTACACAGAAAGAGAAATTCACTGTGCACGCACAGTGTGGGGAGGGGGGAATTGTTACAGCTTTTGTTCTGACAGTTCACGTGGCCAAGTTTTTAGTTTGTCTTCACTGAATGATTCATCTCTATTACCAGTATTTTCAAAATTAAATGGAAGAGGAGGAATGTGTTCATTCTCCTGCTGTGTTTAATAATCTTCCAAAAATTGTTTCCTGTTTACTTGGAAATCCCCACCTCCATGCTGTGATTTAAGCATTTTCATCCTGTTAACTTAAAACAAAGCCTAGAAGATGCTGTCTAGTTTTTATCTTGCAGTCATAAAGCAATTTATGATAAATGTTGTTGTTCCAGAGAGAAATTACTTGGAAATGTACATATGTTCATAGCTCTATGTTGCTCACTTAAATCATAGCCGACTGTTGAAAAAAAACCCCAACAAATTGTCATTCAGTTTTTATTCATGTAACACGCCTGATGACCGATGGCAGCTTCTCTTCTAACAACCACTGTACTGGTGCTCAAACACAAATTGCAGCAAAGGCATCAATAACCCCATTTATGGCACTGTGCTGCTTTCTTCCATGGTACTGGCCAGCGCACAACCCTCAATAGTCACTATGTATTGTTTCCAGCAAGACCTGTCTATAAGCAAAACTTACAGCATATTTTCAAGGCAAAATATTAAAAATACCTAAATTGCTTTTCCAGCTGAAGCATTATCTCTGAATTCCTGTGGCTTGGCTGGACAAAAGGGAAAGAATTTCCCCCTTAGCTTCCTCAAGGAATAAATTTGCACGATAGTTCTAAGATTTTACTTATGTAGCACATATCAAACACACTATTCTTATATAGAATAATTCTTATATAGAAGATTTGCATTAGCTCACACAAGGCAGTGTGCTCTGTGTTAGCTTATGTGAAAAGAGTTCATTTAAAAGGCAGCAATATCCTGTGGCCTGAGAACAGAACTGGAAGCTGGAAATTCAGAAGGGACTCAAGCTTTCTCACACTTCCTCTCAGCTTTTCATAAAGGTCTAAATTTTTCTAAATGAACATTACATTTACGTGATTAACTGGAGGCCGCATGGGCTGGATTTACAATTTACAGCTGTGTTAAATTTCTACTGCTCCTATTAAAGCTATTGGGAGCTCTCAGCTCTCGGCGTGTCAGAAGGCTGTAATGGAGTTACACGCAGCCCTTGGGAGGGAGAGTTACACCATTACTCTGGTGAGCACCAGGCATGGACCAAGGTAGGGAACCAATGGAACAAAGCATAGGGGGTACAAATTCAGCACGTGCCCCTCTCTATGGGCCCAACAGCCCTGATTAATCCACGGGGGATGGCAGGAGTGGAGATACTGAAATATTGGCACCCAGACAGGTACTGTGCAAGACCAGAGTCGGAAGAGCCGGGTAGGTAGCATGGGGCTGGCACTGGGAGGTTGAACTCCTCGGACGCCACTGGCTCCAGCCATGCAGAGTCTTCCTTTCACACAGAAAGCTTGATTTCCTTGGTGACTAGACTGAATGCTTGTTAGCTGGTGAGCCTCCATTTGCCTCCCCAGTGTTCTGTCTAACAGCTGGCTTTTCTCTCTGTTCCCCTCCCAGATGAGATGGAGCAGTCCCCTGCAATGCGTTCTGACTACTTGGTCTCAGGGATTCGAACTCCGCCAGTGAGGAGGAACAGCAAACTGGCAACACTGGGCAGGATCTTCAAACCATGGAAGTGGCGGAAAAAGAAAAACGAAAAGCTAAAGCAGACATCTGCAGGTAGGATGAGAACATGAGTGATGCTGCATGGAGCAAAGCTTAGCTGGGGCAAAATTTGCTTACAGTGGAAATGTTAATGGTGACCTGAGCTAAACCTAATTCAGAGATTTCAGGATGTTACAGCTTAATAATGTCTAAGGCTGGAAAGAGCCGATATAGGCTGACTTCCCATATAATACAACACAGTACATTTAAAAGAAAAGGCCAAATTACAAGAGTGAAGCACAAGCCTCAACACAGACTGCTTTTCATGGGCTGTCCCTTCTCCAAAATACGCTACATTTATGGCCCCAAGTATCACCGCCCTTTTTATTTGGGGTGAAGATTATATAGGTCACAGTAACATTATGAAAAGTGACAGGAGGTAGCTACAGCCCGTGAAATGACTTCCCTGAAGCAGCTGTCTCTGCGGGGAAGGAGCCCAGCACACAGCACTGCACGCTCTCGCTGGTCTCCAGGGATGTCCCAGGAGACAAACCCGCTCTCCTTTTCCTAAGACAGGATGGAGCAATTCCCCGCTCTTGCCCTGATGTCCCGTGGAGTGTCACAGCAAAGGGCACTGCTTCCTGTGGCAGCTCCAACGTGCTGTATTAAACAGCATGAAGGCTCCAATATCCCTGTTACGCTGCACTTGGTGTGATCAGACAGTAAGATCATAAATCTCAGCTCTACATGGGGCTGATTTTACAGCTCTTTTATCAAAGGGAAACGCACAAACAGGCCAACCAGTCCGTGCTCCCCCAACCAAAATCCTCGCAGTTCTTTCCAAGCGCGCAGTAGTTGAGACTAGAGGGAATTTTCCCCTTGCATCTTTCTCACTCCATTACATGGCTACTCTGTCGTTAACTGGTGCTGTGTTATGCTGCCGCTTCCTGCAGTGCTGGAGAAGAAGATGGCAGCACGACAAGGTCGGGATGAACTCATCAAGAAAGGCCTTCTGGAGATGATGGAACAAGGTAAGTAAAAATTCTTCATCCTGTTTATCAGAGTCTTTTCCAGGACAATAGGAAACAGTTGCAAAAGAAGAAACCTAACAATCAAATTGATAAAAAGGAAAACCTTCAATCCAAACAGAGAGGAAAATTCAGTATCTGCATTCAGCACGTATTTCTTCAAGTCCTTCCCTGCAGTGATTAATCCATGCAGCTTAATTTTTGATGTTTTACCATCTTGAATGCAACTCCATTTTCTCTTGATTTATACATGGTGCCAATCTGAGCTGGTAGGGATGTTTCATGCAACTGCTCCAAACTGAGCTAAATCCTACTGCCAAGAAAGTCTGCTAAATCTGCTATAAATATAAACTTAAACATACAGATGCATTCAGCTAATATGTACAGCCAATATGTACAGCCCATGAATCCAAATCTCATAAAATGATACTAATCTGATGTTTTCAGCTGCCTTTCCAGTAAACCAAGTTTGTGACAAAACATATTACCATTCTGCCTGTTGTTCATTTACATGAAAAAGGGAACCATTTGTGGTGTCATTTTAGAGCTGTCCCCAGTACAAACCAGGTTCAGCAGAAGTCACTCAATAAAAGCTGATAAAGGGCCAGAAACAAGCACAAAGGACTGTGGTTCTGTAGAAGCCCTGGCAAATGCTCAAGGAAGACAGGCATCGGGGTGACTATTCTGCAAGATCAAGTGAGCTCCCAAAGTTATGGACAACAACCCAATTGCCATTCCCACCTAAACAGAGATAAAACAAATAAATCCATCCATACTTTGAGAACTTGATAGATGAAAGTACCGTCACGAAGAAAGATTGGTCTTTTGGGTTTGACCAATCTGATAGATAGAAATTATGTTCCTTGAAACTAATAACTGAGTTTCTTTGTATAAAACAAAGGCCATGCCTATAAATAGCCTGTGGGACAGTACTCAGTGATGCTATACTGGAGCGTAATTGAGCAACTGAAGTCAGAAAAAGAGCATTTTAAACAGGATTTTTTTTTAGTGCAGTAAAGCTATTTTCATATTATTTTATTGGATATATTTTAATAGGAGTTTTATGTTCAAGTTTAAAAAAAAATAATCTATCCAACTATGAGTTTATTCTCAATTGGAAACTTTTAGAAAGCTCATTTTTAATTCTGTCCATTGAACTCTTTGCATCTCTCCTAATTCTAGATAATTAGTTGCCCTATTAGACTATTAGCACTATGGGATAGAAAACCACACCCCATTTCTGTTAGGCATATGGAAGTTCCCCATAAGCTATGAATTTGAAGACATGGGTGTCTAGAGCTTTGCCAAAGCACAGTAAAATAAAACTTCTGTAGAGTACATGAAAAGGTAATAATAACGAATCAATAAACCTCTTGTATGCATAAAGAACTGGCTGGGAGGGAAACTGATGATGCTAAGCTGCAAGATCATTTTAACAAAATTAAAATAAATAAACACAGATAGTCCAGTGAGAAGTGATGCCAAGCTCTGCTTTTACAAAGGCAGCTGGAAGGAGACTGCTTACCTGGCTGCAACAGCTCCTACAGCTCCTGTAAACATCACACAAGTGCTCATTCAGTACCACCCTGCGGCTCAGGGAGGGAGAACGGCTGATAGTCACTTGAAGGACACTGCAGCCACCTGCAAGATATTTTTCCTTACAGAGAGTTGTGAATCTCCAGGGTTATTTTAGTATATTATTAGGAGAAGCGGCTCATTAACTGGAATCAAAAATTGACCCAAATAATTCTCAGTAAATGATTAGTGCCCTACTTGGACTGAGCTGAAGTGGCAGCAGTTTCAAGGCTAAGTCCTCGTTTACGCAGTAAGTTGCAATTGCCAAAGCAGCAATACTATGCTAAAAGACTACAGTAAATCCTAAAATTCCTCTATTTCATCAGGCTCTCCTCCGCTTCCAGGGACCTGATTCCTGCTCACTTTCATAAATAGCCCAAACTGGGATGAAGCTCTAGTCTGAGAAATCTCCCGATCTGCTCCCTGCATTTCCAATCGCTGTGTCACACCCCGGGGTCTGTCACGCAGCATTTGGAACCGGAGTGTTTGGCTCAGAGCAAGCCACGGCGTGAGCGCAGAATCTGCATCAATCTGTGAGCAGCCCAGGGTGAAACTGCAGCGTCCTTGCTGTGGTCATGACTCATCCTACCAGGTTATGTCACCCCGTCCCCTCGCACAACCCAAACCCCGCTGCCCAGGCACGCCGGGCAGCTCTCTGCCTTCTCTCCTCCTTCCTCCCCAGCTCTGCTCGCACGGGGCAAACGCCAGCCTGCCCCTTGCCAACCCCTGAACCTGACACAGCTTCGCTCAGGGAACCAGCGCGCACCCTGGCAGGGGTTACGGGGAGCAGGGTCTGGCACACAGCCGGATTCATTCCCAGCTATAATTACTTTGCAACTCCCAAGACTCTCTGCTGCTTTCCTTACCAGTGGATCTGAGCTCTGTGCTTTCTCCTGTCCCCGAATTGTCTCTAAAATAAGGCATCGGCACCCACTACCAATCAAAGCTGCACATCGACTTCGATCTAAGCATGAGCTGATCATTTCTGACCAGGAACATGAGTGTTGTGTGTCTCAGACACTCCTCAACAGAAATTCTTCAGCAGGGCTGTCTTCTGCTTGTCATTACTTCATTAGTCATTACCCTTTCCACGGGCCGGGATCTGAAGGAGCTGATGTCCCTGACTGCAGTGTCACTGTCACTGCTGCTCTGCAGCTTGCCTTTCCCAACGGTGGGAGGCACGTGCAAAGCAGAATTACCTTGAGAACATCTAGGGACCTTCCCCCGGTATTTCTCCCCATTGTGAACACAAACCTGCTCAGATGTAGCTGTACTTACAGCACTGAGAGGTGAGGGCCGCCTGTCAAATAGCGCAGGCGGCTGATAATACACCCATGATTATGTATAGGCTGCCTTCACAATGAGCTGAAATGTAGGCAATGAACTTTTTCCCCCTCCCCTTCCCTGTATCATAGCAACTGTGCTACTGCAAGGGCTATTTTAAGAACAGTAACTTTTCACCAAACGTGATTATGAGACTGAGTGAGCTCAGCGTACAAAAATACTGCATCCCTTCCGCAGCATCCCTGGGCCAATATCTGATACCCTTACCCAAAAGCACAATAAATTACTCAGCAGATTGTCCAAATAGCTTTAAAAAGGAGTAGTTGTGAATGCTGGCTATTTTAAATCAATGTTCAAGAAGCTTGGCATGATATCATTGCAAGGAAATGTCAAAAAAACTGTCAGGAGCTTCCAGAGAGGAGAGCCTGGGGCTGAGAAATACACCGGAGGGGCCAGGGGTGGGCAGCAGCCGTATCCCTCAGCGGGGAGCGCTGGCCAGAGTGGGAAGCCATTGCTTTCGTTTGCCAACAGTGATGCAGATCTTGTAAATTCTGAGAGTCCTGAAGTAAAAGGATAGTTTGTATTCTGAGGACTCCTGCCTGAATAGAATACCAGAAAAGCTTCAGTCATCAAGATGCGCACAGCTGCAGGGATCACTGGCACAAAAATCTTTCAGAGTAAGCAAAGGGAGCAGTTTCTAGGTCTGCATGAAGAGGGATTTGAATTTCTGATCAGCTCAATCATACAGGACGTGCTTTTCAAAGCTGAGCAACTAAAACTATGCTCAAACCCTAGAGCGTGGTAGGGGATATCAGCAGCCTTGGCTCGGGTGAGGCCCTGGATGCCAGACACAGCGTGTGGTGCACAGAGCCTGGCACGGCTCAGATTCCTCAGACCACTGCTCGTGGTTCAGTTAAGAGTAAATGATTTGGTTTTTTAGATACCGAAGGCAAAGCCTGCACTGGTGACGAAGCCATGAGAGCAACGCAGAGTGACCCTCCAGCTCCTGTGTGCCAAGCACTTGCCTCAGAAGAGGCACAGCAGGAGGGTACAACTGCAGCCACAACGGACGTGACCTCGCTTGGTGAGGAGCTGCATTTGGATGAGCTGAAAGAAGATGCAGGTATGGGATAGAAAATGTTTTCCAAAAGTTATAAAATGTTAAAAAAAAAGTTTCTGCTGAGCTGTTTTATGAGGAGTCAAATATGTCAGTGCATTAAAGGGTCAGAGCACCTTGTTCACCTCAGCCCGTACTAGGTTAGCAAGCAGTACTTGAAAATAGTGATTTTTGAGACAGCCACCAAACTGAGGGACTACACAAAGCTTGGCATAATGGGATTAGTTGGATTATGAGACGAGTCAGTCTTGGAATAGTGCCCCTTTGGTATTACCAGTGACTGCTGTGAAGATGAAACAAGCTTCTCTTAAAAACATTTCTTAAACTTCTGTGCCAAGCCTGAAATTGCTCCTCCTGGCTTGGGAGAACAGTGTCAATACACAGCCCACACCGTCCATACCATCGCACTGCCTACAGCATGCTGCAAATACAAGTGAAGTTCAATACCAGGGGCACAGATAAGATAAACCAAGCTCCCTTCATCCAACTGTGCTCCAGCAGAACTCGTCTGTGACAGCAGTTCCTTGGGACCAGAGCAGCCAGGCACAACCCAGCAGCTGGAGGGGTTCCATACACTTCCTGCCAACCAAGAAACGCAGAGCTACAGAGAGAATGCTTTATCCCACTTTGTGGAGTGCCATGTAGTGATTATGGATCTTCCTGCCCATTTTCCCTTGTCAATCTTTACCCATTCTCCATGTGCCCTCATTGCCTTCTGCTCTCCACCCCACACCTTCATGCTCTGCTTCCTCTGGGGTCTCAGCCCCCAGCCCAACCTGCTGGGGTCCACTGAGCAGCGCTGCTGCTTGGGCCCTCGCCCGGCTTCAGGAGCTCAGAATGGAAATCTTTCTCTGAAGGGGTTTCTGTTTCTTTGTTTTATCCTTTCCCACTTCCTTTTCCTCCTGTCTTTTCCATTCCCATGACTCATACAATTTTGTTCCCTTTTGCTGTTTTGCTTTTATAAAATATTGTTCTTCTGGCCCATTTCTAGCTCCACTCCACTCTTAATTGCTTTGACAACAGGAACTCTTCTGTCTCCCAAAAAGTATCTCGTCATGTTTGCTCACCACAAGGATTTTTTTGTAAGCTTAGCAACACCTTTCCATCACCTTCTTCATTTCAACTACATGTGTTATTTCATCACAAAATATCCCAAAGGACTGTTATGTGGGCTCCTAAAGATTTATCCTCTCTCTTTTTTGTCTCTTAAAATAGAGACACAATAGAGAATTGGACATAGACAGCTTCTACTAATACAGCCCTTAATGCTGTTTTCCTTTCTCTTCAAATTCTATGGCTGTGTTTGCTTTTGTAGCACTAAAAGTTAATTGAGGCAAAACCCATTCCTTTCCCTCTTCTTAGAACTCTTCTGTATTCGTTTTCCTCCATTTTTTGACATGTCATTTTTCCAGCTTCCAAAAAATAACAGTGGGATTACCTTCCCCTACCTCCCTGGTCTGCGAGACTCCACTCCTATTTGTTGGAAATCTTCCTTTCGCCCTCATCAGTGGCCTCTGGCTTTTAAAATAATTATTGTTGATCAACAATAATTATTTTAAAAGACAATTATTTTAAAAAACAAGATCTTGTTTTTTCTGTGCTAATTTATCCCCATCTGTGCATTTTACCATTCCTGCCTCTAGTGAGCCTGCCTTGAGGAATTCTTTGGGTGGGAAAGCTCTTTAAAATTGTCAGGGTGTACTGCTAAGTTTATTATAATGTTGAGTTTATTATAACATTTGTCCTTGGGCTCATTCCAGGCCCGGTGCAGTAGGTGTCTTTCCACAAATTTGTATGAGTATTTGACCAGCTAGAACCAAAGTAAATATATTTGCTTTATACCCAGTATGTCACATTCCATCTTGAGGATGTGGGGTGAAGGCCAGGGAGGGGAAGAGGAGGAAACAAGGAAATATTCGTAGACTTCATGTTTGGTTAATACACAGCAAAAGAACAGCCTCGGCAGAAGGTGGGCAGTTTTTCCCACCTAACGGAGCCAACGGGCTCGGGGGCAGTCCCAAGGGGAGGATTTCTACCTAGTAGTGAGATGGCATTTTGACAAGTGGCACTCCGTGAATAATTAGCTACTCTGGCAAGGAGTCTAGTGCTGAGCACTTGGAATATTTTCAGCAGGATAATATTCACCCTGCAGTATGAAATCTGTTAATAGGTCTGTGTACTCCAGACTCAGGTCTGCCTTCAGACCCAGTCAAACATCTGCTGTTGTTACCAGAAACAACCACAGAAAAACAGAAGTATCCCCTTTTGTGCAAGGAATGTAAAATGGACATTCTTTAGACAAGAGTGCACAATGCCAGTTCGTTTTTGTGATACCACTCTCTGAACAGTATAGAATTCAGAAACAAAAAGATCTGTTTGACTGAGGATGAGTGTGTTTTGGATCCACTTTCTTTATGAGAAAGGTCCTCCTACGACTGCTCCCCTGCATCCAGGCCAAGCAGCACATCGTGCCACGGGGAGGTCTACTGATTTCAGTGAAGTTACAGACAGAAGAAAGTATCGCTCCACTCAGGGGAATGCACTGAAATTTGACTAATTTTCCTGCCAAGCTAACACCTACTGGAGCTCTTGATCTTTCTGTAATGTAACCCATTAGTGACTTAATTTTTCTCTTCCTCTATTCCACATTTTGTCTTCTATGCAGTAGGCAGAAAAATACTAAATGATGTCAGCCTGGAACAAAGCATTTCCTTAGAAGCATATTTAAAAGAAAATTATTTCCTTCTATAATTCAGGCAACTATCACACATGGCAGCTTTCCTATCAAGCCAAATTTCACAAGAATTCCTGTTAAGGATGCATATTTATTCTACTTTCCTGTCTTTTTTGAATGATAAATACTCATTCCTCCTCTTCTAGGCATGCTCATTAATCTGTTTGTCAACAAATTAAATGCTATTATCTTGCCAATGCTATTGTTTCCAACTGCCTAAGTGCTCTGGTGCCTCCCCAAGCACTCTGAACACGAGAATGCTGAATGTTCATTAATACAAAGAATTCGTATTACAAACAAGGCATAAAACCAAGCCAAGAAAAGATTCGGGACGTGGCAACAGTGGGTGCCCACTGCAGTGAGTTTTTAGGAGATGCCCTAGAATGGTTTGGAGGGAAAGGTATTTTATTTAGACAATCCAGAACGCTAAAAGGAGTGAGATTTGCCATTTATCCAGCCCAAGCAGTTTGGTCCTTTCTCATGCTGAGGAGAGACTTAAACACTGATGTCCCCATTTGAATTACTGCTTCACCTGCTAGGGTCAGAAAAATAGCCCTGCTGAGCCCATAGTGGCTGGAAATGCAGTTTGGAGAGAGCCTGGCTGTGGCTGGGCTCCTGCATCGGGGTCAGGCTCAAGCCTCCCCATGGGTCCCCACGTATGGCCAAGGCAGAGATCAGGAGATGTAACAGAGTGTGAACATCAGACAGCAAGGCTCTGTGCGAGTCTGAACACTGCTAGAGTCAGCTGGTACCTGAGCAGTATTCAAGGATGTTAATTTTGGACTTTATCACTGAAATTCCCCCTATGTCCTGCTTCAGCTTCATGCCTTCCTGGATCTATTCCCCTGTGCCCTCATCATCACAGCCAGGTCAATTTGATGAACTGCTCAGTGATTCAGCCCTAACTTCAAGAGCTAACTGCACTAACTTTAAGAGCTAAGTGCTTTTGCCATCTTTCAGGAGACAATCCTGAAATGAGCCCTGCTTCGCCATATCAAATTAAGGCTTTGGTGATTGAACTTTTTCTTATGTACTTCACCCATTCTCTGTCTCACACTAGTTTCTGAGATCCTCTGGCAAATCTTTTTTATGGCAGGCTTTCCTTGGTTATCAACTTTAACCCCGGGAAAGACTCAACAGTTCTGGAGTCAGGTGCAGTAAGAGACTCGATGCAAGCTGAAGTCATGTATTAAATAGGATAAAAATTAAATTGTGAAAATAAGCATGTGCAACAAACAATTGGAAAGTCAGCTTTCATGTAGTATTACCGGTTTGATACTGTTTGCCCTCTGGCTGCGTGTTCCTAGCATGGACGAACACTCACTCAGTGACTGTGCCACTGCAGCTGCACACTGTAAGAAAATTCACTGCAGTTCTCAAAAGCTGCTTTGCCTTGCTGTCTTCTTTATTTAAGAAAAAAAAAAACCAAACCAAACTGCACCAGAAAAAGGCTCTAGGGAAGTAAGGGAAGCTCAGCAGTTTTCTCCAGAACACCAAAACTAACATTTCTGCAATATCCTCATACATTTTATTCTTTACCTGCCTTGGCTGGTTGGCTGTTTCACACAGTAATTATTTTCACTATGGAAAAGAAGTGCTTCTAGCTGTGTGCCATGTGTTCTGTTTTTTTGAATGTTCCTGGCATTGTCCCCTGGCCTATCGTTATTAAATTCATGTTTCATTAATTTTACTCATCTTCCTACTAGCCAAGAAACCTTCAGCACCCACGGAAGAATTAGAAGATGCCAGCCTGCCAGCATCTGAAGACAGTCCACAAGCCTTACTTGTATCTGAATCCACAGATTCCCCCCAGAAACAGACAGAAAGAAACCCAGCACAGCTTCCCAGCCCTCCGCTGCTCCCAGCTCCACCACCTAAGGCACTCTCCAAAATCACAAAGAGCGTAACAGGTCAGTCATGACTGGTCAGTAAAGACTTTTCCATCCTTTGCGTGCTGTTTGCCTCCACAGCACTGTGTATAATTTTTTTTTCTTACATCCTTTGTTAAGCCTATTGCCATAAACTGCCGTGAATCAGGGTAGTTAGAATGAGTGAAGAGAATGCTAATGATTTCCATAAACTGAGCGGTCTGGTTGCCTGATAACAACCCACTGATCTTTGTATTTCACATATTTATCTGAATCTCTCAGGGGATTATTTGTTGTGAGTCTATGGCACTAAACACATGTAAAACAAATCAAACCAACTGCAAACTTCTGCTAAATCAGATGCTCATATCGATATGTCATAAAACACGAGGAAGATTTAAATGTTTTTATTACCTAGACTCCCACCAGATAACAGTACAACCAGGCTGAAGGCCATAGGTTCTGTCGAGGTTTCTGTCTGAAGGGTTTGCTCTCTAGGGAAGGTGTTAACACAGAGCTATGAAATGTGGTCTGGTTACACAGAACACACATACGTGATCCACCTGGCTCCTACAAAGCAACCCTCCCTGCCAGACTTCAGTGAATGTTTCAAGAGCAGTTCCCCTGGGCCGGATTTTCTAATGTATTGCCAATGTTACATTTTCCAACATTCTGGCATTGCAGAAAGGGTGTTAAAGTGAGTATGATTTTAGTTTGTCCTGATTTTAGGGCCCCTACATATGGTAAAAGCAGTTTAAAGGGCCTTATTGCAAATTGGAATCAAGTCCTGACATCCAAATGTCAGACCAGTTGGATATTTAGACTTTTAAATGACAGCCATTATCTCAGCCCTGATTTGCATCCACGCTCATCTACTGGCACAAGAACAGGGTTTTCAAAGTCACCAGGAAGCAAAATATCAGAAGGCATTGTGATCTGACCACTGGGGTTCATAGAA
This sequence comes from Limnodromus scolopaceus, assembly GCA_028565335.1. NCBI lineage: Eukaryota > Metazoa > Chordata > Aves > Charadriiformes > Scolopacidae > Limnodromus > Limnodromus scolopaceus. The sequence continues at coordinate 1,045,536 of JAOXNO010000005.1, forward strand.
AACATTGGGGTTTTCAGTCCTTTTGAGGAAAAGTACAAGTATTTGTTGCCCATGGAAAATATCCATATTTTGCCCATGCTTAAAAGCCGTAAGAGTTTAAGTGGGAGCTGGATTCAAAATGGTATCGTAATGCTTCTTGGGCACTGCTGTACGGATTGCTTCAACATTCTCTGCTGTGAGTCAGGCTCTACCCTGCCCCTTCCACCTTCCAATGCAAACAGGCACAACCAGGACACCCCTTGGACTGCTGAGAAGGCCATGCTCTGCGGGAGATGTAGGCTACATGGAAAACCTGACCCACAGGGGGTAACGAGATCACAGCTCCACCAGCCACTTCACAGCTTTTTGAGTCTAGATATTTTGCTGCTTAACCAAAGTATTTCCTCTGACATCCAAGATACTTTGAGTTTTGTTATTTCATTCTCATCTCAATTTTCCACAAACAGTAACTCTTAGTTTTCTCAGTGACTCCAGTATCTATAGACCCTTTATCAATAGTGATTATACATCTGTTTGTTTTTGTTTGGATGTGGAGGCAGTGGTAAGTTAAGACTAAACAAATACTGTCAATGAGAAAAAGGGAATATAAATGTATGGGGAGAGAGAAACAAAGAGTAATTATGAAAGAAAAGGGAGACGCAGAGGTTGAAAAGCTCTTTTGTGTTTAGTTTTTTCCCCCTTAACAATGTTAGAGATGCTGTTAGCAGAGGAGTGAGGAATAAGCCAAGCACCAATTAATCACAGAGAGAGGGGGAACAGGGCAAGGTGCCAAGACATCACTTTGCAAGATTATTCACAGAACAGCTGTCATTAGGACAAATAAGGTGTAATCTAAGGAAACTCTCAATTCTCGATATTGGCCCAAGCTGCAATGAGGACAGAACTGGCCCTTGACCTGTTCCAGGAACAAGCAGGTATAGAGATAAAACACTCTCCTCCCTTCCTGCTTTAGGGTTGAACTGAACCCAGAGTTCCTCCTCTGAGAAAACACGGACACCCTCTCTCCGTGCAGTGGTATAAAGTGGCTCAAGAGGTGGATTTTTTCATCGCCTCAGGCAATGATTCAATGGGCAATGATCAATCATAAATGCACTCTGTGCATCTCCACAGTAGCACATAATCAAAATCCCCTCGAGTGCTGAAAAGACATCTTCGCTCAGCAGAGGTTGGCTGTCCCCTGGGCACAGCACCCATCCTGATCCGCACAGGAGAAGCTCGGGGTGGAAAGTGTCTCATTGCCAAGACATTGCTCACTGGGCACCTACACACTTGAAGAAATGTTCTTGTGCTTTCAGACATTTTCAGATTTCAGATAGTACAACTTTTAGACTAGCTTGACCCCTGTTGCCTGGATGCAGAGAGAAGTGAATGAAGCTCTGCCCGTCGGTCAGGGTTCTGGGTTTCCAAGGAGAGAAATGTGCAAAAATGCCTTCCAAAAATTAAGGAAATAGTAAGTTAGATCTTTCCTGGAATAACAGAGAAGATTGTAATATGGATGTAACTCTCCTCATTGAAAGAGAAATGTGAAAAAGAGTCCAGGCTTTAGTGTTGCTACTCTCAAAAAAATTTTTGATGTTCGATTTTGGTTATGGCTACAGGAGCTCCCCTTCCCACTTCTGCTTTTGCTCTTGCCCTCAAAAACTCTGCTCTCCAGACACCCAGCTGTTTCCAGCACTCAGAGTCCCCACCAGATTTCCAGCAGTGAACTCAAGAGCATGGACCAGTGTAGTTGGTAACCGTTATGCAGGATGCTGGGGCTGAGAGGAAATATTTGGTAACTGAAGTTAATAAGCAAACCTATTTTCATCCTCTCCAATTTTTTAAGTAATTTACCCTGCTAATAGGAACCAAGCCCTTTTTATGGGGGTATTTCAGGATACTCCTGAAGTAAGTGAAAAAAGGAAAATGATCTGTGAAAATAAGTTTGTACAAAAGCTGTACAAGCTGTGTCAGTTTAAATTCCTGTTTAAAACACTAGGTGGCAACAAGAGAAAAGAAATACTCCTCCATATGAAGAACTTGCATTGCCTTTTTACACCAGACTGAGCTATTGGTGTAAACAACGCCATATGCCAGAGGCTTGGGACGAAGAGAAAAGGAAAGCAGAAAGGGGAAGAAAACTGCAAAAGAGAAAGACTCATCAGCACCTTTTTCAGGGCAGATGTTCAGTTATCTTAAGAGTGTCAAACTATTAAATTTACAACCAGGGAAATGGCCACTGTGTTTTGGACTCGGGCGCTGGGGAAATGTATACATCAAAGTTTAATTTCCAATAAAATGCTTACATAGCATAAAAAATATCTGAATCTGTGGGTTAAAAAAGATTAGATCGCCTCACCCTTCTTTTCTCTTCTTAGTGCTCAATTCCTATCTTTCACTTGGATTTCATTTGGCAAGTTTTGTTATGCGAACATTATCCTTATATTATAATGATTTTGGCATTTCCTCAACTGGCATATGAAAGACAGAGGTCTAAGCTGTGCAGCAATCACAGAGGAGCAGATAATGATACTGGTACATTCTGTCCTGACTGAGAACCACAGTGCATAAATTTTAATACAGTCTGCCAGAGTCCAGCAGAGAAAGTGCTAGATTGGGAAGCCACCGCAGTACAAGCCATCGGCAGTTATGAGGAACAGGACTGGCAACCCAGAATACAGTGGTGGGCTGAGAAAAAGGAGAATCTGATACTGCAGGGAAAAGGGGAAATGGGGGAGGCATCTATATTTCTAGATCAAAGATATGGATCTGTGTAGTATAAGCCTTTTGAATTCAGGCAGTTACTCAGCTTAACCAGTCACCTCCTAGCAAGAACAAAACACCACCATTTTTCTCTCTTCAACACAACAAATTAATTGCAGTGCAGACTGTGTGCAAAACCCAAAAGCACTGCACAACCTCTTACCCTCTGTGTTTTGACAGCAGGAAGCGAAATAGATGACCCAGCCATGAAATCTCCTCCATCCACCATCCTGAAGAATTACGTCATTGTTGGTTCCTCCCAAATCTCAGGACAAGCTGCCCTCTTCCATCCCTCTGGCCAGAAAAGTTCTGATCCCCACGTCAGAGGACAGGCAACACCACCAACCGGTTCCCCTCACCTGGCTGCCGTCCACCTGCCTTTACCTCCCAGCAGAGTCATTGAAGAACTTCACAGGGCTCTGGCCACCAAACACCGGCAGGACAGGTACGTACAGCCTTCTGGCGCTATGGGTGCATGAGGATGCTCATTCCACTGAATCATTTCTCTTGGTAAATGTCTCTAATTTGTTATTGGAACTTTATCTACTTGTACAGCTTGGGGTTGCCCTCCTCTTTATGCACTACTTTGAACATCCATCCCTGGTTAAAGTGCTTAATTTGGCAGTTACTTCAAAGTTCTCCCTTTATAAGAAGGCTAATGTGACATGGAAGTAGGTTTTCAAACAGGTAGAATCATTTGATAATCCTCGACCTATTGCAAAAGAAAATTTGCTGACAAAATCCCAAGTCAGAGTACCTAAAGCAAATCCTGCTCCAAATATCAGTACTCTATGTATGAGCAATGCTACTGTTTCAGTATATGTCTCCTGGCTTATACACAAGTATATGTGGCACCCATTTTTAATGCAAATGCCCGTGTGGAAGTACACTGGGTACTTTCTCTGGTTTTTATTATAAGCCCTCCTGGGAATTAGAGGAGGACAGAGATAACCTTTTCCATCAGAGAGCTTTGGAGTTAAGTTGGTAACATTTCTCAATTCCATAGCAGCTATTGTCATGGGGAATAGATTCATAGAATATTATTTCCAGGCCCTGTTAAACCTTTGTCATGATCATAAAGATCAGAATGGAAATATTTCATGCCATGTATGTTTTATATTAGAAGGACGTGCTGTGTGGGTTTTTTTTAATCGGCACGGTATAGCATGTGGGTATATATCAAAGAAATACATTAGTCTCTACCCTTCCATGCCTTATTTTTATGACAGAGATAGGAAAGTAGATCCGTGTTAACCATTCTCAACAGTCTTGAGAATGCCATCCCGTGTCCTCCCGTGTTGAACTCTTCTGCCCTGGCATTTATGAGCTACGGGACGTTCTGCTCATTCTCATTTAATGATAAGTTCCTCCCGTGGCAGTAAGAGTCTTTTGTAAAAACTGTGCCATACACCTTCCACCCACAGCTTCCATGGAAGAGAAAGCAAAGGCTCTCCAAAAAAACGAGTGGATGTCCGTCCACCCAGAACATCTAGCATTGAGCGCAACAAGGAAAAGGAGAACTCGCTGAGTTACAGCAGTGATTCAGAAAATAAGCGGAACTCAGTTAAAGAGTCGGATGAGAACAAAGAAAACATGATCATGAACTCGGAACTCAAGGAAGACTCTGTTTTTTATCAGGATGAGGAAGTTTTGAATGACTCCATTATTTCTGGTAAGGAAAGTCGCTTACTATATTATAAAGATATATTATTGTAGCCAAACGGAATGCCCTAAACAAGGCAGCACGCAACAGAAAATACTGAGCAGTATAAATCCCTCTGTTGGCACATCAGCTTTTTCAAGGAATCTTGGTGAAAAGCTAAAGGTAAATTTGAGTCATACTGACTTGTGATGGTGTTTGTGTTGGTAGATACTGCACCCTAAGATGATGTTTAGACTTATGCTACTAAGTCAATGTATTCATATTAGCTTTACCCTTTCAGCTGCTTACATACCCTTTGTACTCTGTGTCTGAACGGCAGCACGTGCACACACCTCTCACTGTCACTGAAAAGTGGAAGAGACCAATGAATCTAGGAAGGACTAACATCCAGAGAAATTATCTTAAAGAAGAAAGTTGCTTCTCCATTTGGTCCATTTTACCCTTTCTTGAGACATATGGGGAACGCATTGTAAAATCCTGAGCAATTATTTGAGAGGGCTTTGGCACAATAATCATCTCTTATTTTTAGGAATAATTTTCCCTCATTTCTTTCTTTGTAGCTATACAGCCTTCTTCCTTGTAATTAATTTATCTCACTCTTTGGCTGAATGCCAAAGACTCTTCACACCTAAACTTCAGTCTCTACACCAAGAAGCCTGTTCCATACACCCCTAAAACTTAGTCATCATAAGACTTGAGCTTTGTGTATAGGATCATTTTCTTTTAGATGGCCGGAGATCATTGTGGACTGCCTTGTCCTTGCAGGTTGTAAAAGCACATTTGCAAAAGACCTAATTTCTTGTACAAGCCTGGCGCTTGCTCTGCCGGTGTTCAGGCACATCCTAGGGGCATAACAGAAATCCAGGCCATGCAGAGGTCCAACTGTTTGGTGTCTAAGGAGGCTGCCATTGACCACAGAGGGGTACATGGCCAGTGGAGCAACACAGTCACTTAAACCACAGAAGTCCTGGTGTGGGGTGGTATTACCGCAGCCTCGGAGATGTGGCCGCTGCCCATTTACTCAGTGCAAGCTGGGACACAAGCAAGGCATTTCTGGTCTTGACACTGGGTGGCACTGCTTGTGCCAGCATTCACTCAGCTGCTTCCATTCGCATTTCAGAGAGTGATGAGAGATGCAGTAGTGACAGGGACAGGGATAGCACCAGAGTAATTCCCTGAAAAGCTCCAGACTCTTTCTAGCTTAAAAAAATCTGGGCTGGTTTGCAAGTCAGGAGGTAAAACTATCCATTAATCCAAAGCTGCTTTACAATCAGTGTAGTGCCTTAGCACACCACCAACCTTGCCATTGGCACTGCCATGCAGAACAGTGCATCAGTGCGACAGCCCCATGGCTACGGGGAGATTGGCACAAGTCACAGATAACTCTGGAAAAAGTAAAGAACTGTACCTTGACTTTCCATTAGCACTCTACTCAATAAATCATCCTTTTGCCTAAAAATACAAGGCAAGAAAGAAGCCTTGTGCATGAGTTTAAAAAATAACATAACTAGCACGTAGCCCACAACTGATAACCTGTGCAAGCAAGGTCTCTCCATCAGCATGCAGCACTGGGGTTTGCCTTCTGCTTGATAGAAAGAACAGTAAACACACAGGAAATTAAATGTCATGATTCAACTGAATTAAAACAGGAACTTTAGTCAGGAACCTGCAGACCAAGCATGAAAGGGGTGTGAATTTTCAAAGCATTATTGTTGACCTAGCTGAGCGGCCATAACTCATGAAACAAGCCACAGCCAAGATCCTGCCTAAGATAGCTTGGTCATGGGACAGCCTGGCACTGAACATGCCTTATTGACCAGGAAAAATAACCCTTATGAAAAAAATATTTATATGAGGGTATTTGCAGGTTCACTTTCCACTGAGATAGTGATCAGGAAGGAACTTGCCTCAGGGTACTGAAAAGGGATGTGGGGAAAACTAGTTTAGGGGTTTATTTCCTCTTTGTTCTCAGATTTTATTCATTTGTTTATTAATTCTGAGAAATCAGATATGCAGCAGGTGGAATAACAGAACTGGCCATCAGTGGGGCCGCTCAAGATGAAAACAGATGAACTAACTACAGAGTGTTTCCCAGCATGTCTCCCTGAAGGGGGTAACATCATCTCCCCCTTTTCACTTTGTTGGGCAGGTATTATTATTCAGGAATTAACCCAACTGGTGAGGCATGGGGAACGGCTCCTTAGACTAGCAGATCAGTTTAATCCAGATCTCTTGCATTTTTATTTGGTGAAATACCCTAAAGATTAATCAGTGCACAGTGCATACGGACCATGGGAGTGGCTATAGCATAAGCCTTTTAGAAATCCAGACATCTGGATGAAGTGAGCACAGCTTATCCTGAGTGGGTTATACGCTCTCCACTCCCCTAATACAACAGCAGGATTTGGGTTAAAGTTGAGATTTTTCAGATCTGATTTGTGTTTTTAATTTCATGAAGTAGCAGACTCTTTCTAAGTATGCAGCAGAGCAGCCTGGGAGCAGACAAGGCCCTGAAAAGCTGCTGCACTTTACTTTGTTTCAAGCAAAATACTGCATTCTTCCATCTCACTTGGAAATACAAGCCTCCAGGGCATACACTGAGCTCACTTAAGCCAATGTCTCCACATCAGCTTCAAAACCTGACTTCTTGCAAAAAAGTCCAGCCTTTAACCTGCAGAGCATCGATCTCAGCTGGTTTTCAATGAGATGAGGGACACCAGAAAATGAGCCCTGACCTCATCTGAGCAAATAATCAATGTAATTCTAGCCCTTGCCTTCCCACAAGTCAAAGATCAGGTGTAGTATGGTATGACAAGTAGTTTTATAACAGCCTGAAGGGAGTGGGGATAGTTCTGCACACTCATCCCTTAGCTGTCACTGATGAAAGGGAGAATAACTGTTTAGGGTGCATCTCCAAAAAAAGTGTTTAACAGGTAGAGCTCCCTTGTTTCCTTCTTAGCAGTTCTGGACAGAGGTATGCGTGTGCTGTAGAGTGTATACATCCATTGCTTTCAGTGCAGCCAAGATACGCTGAGCTGCACCACGCAGACAGCCAGCACGTGGGCAGGACAGTCTCCTGTTCCGTGCTCAGTGTGCATGTGCAGTCTCTCTGCAGCAATCTCCTGACACGACCAAATTCCTCTTGCTGCCTGTTTAAAATTTCCAGGTGAAAATGAGAACACGTTCAGGGATACCCGGGGATTTGCTAGCCCCAAACGTGCTTCAGATTGTTTCCAGAAGGAATTCTGTTGGTTCCTGTGCTGTACGGATCGAGCGCTGCAAACGCCCACTCGGCACCCGCTCCCAGCGAAGTGGGGGCTTGAAAAACCTTGACAGAGTCCCAAGCGTGTGGCTTCGTGAGCCAAATGCTTCCGATGGAGCCATATATTCAGTTAGCAGAAGGCTCTGTGTGGCATCAGCCAAATCATTTAACTTCTTTACCCATCTGTTAAACGCATACCTACTACTTCAGAGGGCTGTGTGCTTTAATTAATGTTTGCAACAGACTTTGAAAGCATTAGGAAGAAGGTGCTGAACAAGGGCACAGCTTTTAGACTCTATGCAGGGCTTTGAGCTGATTACGGTTTCTAACAAATGTAATTTTACATCACTGCAACTATCAAAAGACTTGTCCCTGCTCACACCAGGAGATCGTAACTACTCTCTGCCCTGGTCTTCCCAACATGTATGTGTGGATGTGGTATAGAGTCCTTCTCTCTGCATAAAGAAATTCGAGATCAATACCGATGATAATAATGTAGGACCACAGAACCCTAGCAAAAAAACCTCCAGTATTTGGGAATGAGAATCTGTTTAGGATTTAGTATCTTGCCAAGCTCCAGAGCATCCTTTAAAAAATAGACTTTAATCCTATCTCAAATGCCAAACAAAAATATCAATTAAATGTCATTTTCTTTAAAAGTGAGATGACCTTTGATAGAAAAGGTGAAGCATTAAATTAAAAATACAAACCTTTAAAGTAAAAAGGAACGAAATCAAAATAACCTCCTATTACACACCACGCTCCCCAGATGAAGCAAATGCAAAGATTTAACTGTAGTTGCTGTGTACCTGACAATACACTGAACCCCAGCTGGTGTAGCTGGTGCTACTCAGCAGGGATGATTTTCAGGCTCCGCTGAAGTCCTGGACTGGACACCAGAAAAGCCAGCACAGCAGAGACACGCGGGGCTCTGGTGTACATTTACCTCCTTACAACCTACCTGTAACGCGATTACTGGAAGAGAGCAGTCCTACCAGTACGACTCAGCACTCACCGGTTTTAATACCACTTCCCTCTTCTTTCCCCCCCTCCATAAGCAAGCTACCCCTCATCAAATAAGGACACCACCTCAGATTTTCAGTTGGCATTTGAAAATAAAGATTGCTTTCTACTTTACAGCCATTTTATCGCGTGCCTTTCCAAACACATGGCAAAATAGTTTTATAAGCTCAGGAGTCCTATTTTCATTTGTTTTGCCTGCTGAAGTCTAAACAGTTACACCAGAGATACAGAAACACTTGAGCTCAAATACAGTTCCCTTTAGTAAGAGTAAGTGGATGTTTCTAATGTCACTAGAGGGGCAGCATCAAGGACTCGACATCCAGCACACTAAAGAGCAGTAGACTCCTACTCAGAACAGTTGCTGCATGGTCTCCTGTGAATAGCTCTTTTGTAATGGCAATTTTTTAGGTTGTCTGGTTTGATGGAAAACATGTGGTATCATATTTTTACAATAAGCACAACAGGTCATGCAATCACAGGAGGTATTTGTGTCTCTTCTTGCCCAAATGCCCAATTAAGCTGCCAGCATTCTGCAAAGCACCAGAAAACCTGACCTTTACTTTAATTCCTTGGAATATTTGCCCCTGCTCTCTTCAGAGGGAAAGGCCTAACGTCAGCAGGACAGTATTGGTTGCTAAATAATATTCTGATGTGACACACTGTCACACTGGACAGGATATAGACGTACATAATGGTTTACATTTAGTGTTACGAGTTACACACGGTGTCTGCTCACAATGCTGATTTTCTAATTTCTAATGCCAGAAAATCAGAATAACATTTTTTATAAATATATACTTATATATGCGTGTGTGTGTGTGCATATATACACACATGAGAAGCAGCCAGTTGGATTGTTTCAGTTACCATTATCTATTCCTGGTTACGCCTGGTGACCCCGAGAGGAAGGTGTACATGTTCTGGTCACCCCTGTCACTGAGTGATCCAGACCTTCTGCAAAGGAACCACTGAAAAGCTCAGGAAACAGGGATTGCTCTGGGCTCTAGGGATGCTCAGAGGACTGAGGCAAGATGCACAGCCTCTGACTTCTGAACTAGCGACATGAATCGTGTCTCAGCTGCAAATAATTTTCACCTGAGAGCACTGCTTACTTATAACGGATAACAAAGACAACAGAGGAATATGATCCTTCTGCATTTGTAAGCAGTTTTGTGTGTGAGCCCCGCACAACTGTAGTGCTACTTACTCATATGAATGCATAGAACTGGTCATTGCACGGTAACGCAGAGATCACTGTCACTCTGTAGGTTTCCCCCTCTGCATATGTTCACATTTCATCTCCAGGAGCTGTCTAATTATTTTCTTTTCAATGCGTGTCCCAGGTACTTTGCCAAGAAAATGCAAGAAAGAACTGCTGGCAGTAAAACTACGGAACAGACCAAGTAAGCAGGAGCTGGAAGACAGGAATATTTTCCCAAGGAGGACAGATGAGGAAAGGCAGGAAATCCGGCAGCAAATTGAGATGAAACTCTCAAAGTAAGTCTATCTAAGAACAGGGAGGAACCTCCCTTTACAATGGAGCGTCCTCTGAGTACTGTCAGATGAAACACTGTCTCCCACCCCCGAGTCCATTTCCTGCAGTGAATCATACACAAACTAATATAGCATGTTTTCGGCTGTCAGTCACACGAAAAACAACTTAACTCCCTCTTCTGTCAGGATTCCCTTATTTTCAATAGAAAACAAGACAGAAGTCAATGGGGGGGACAAAATTCTGCTAAATTTACCTGCAGCTCCACTGATGTAATCAAGATTTTGAGGTTCTCCAGAAAGGCTAGTGCTTTAATAAAAATAATAAGGCTATTTGTTAACCTGATTTAGCTTTGCCAGCACTAGCAGAATTTGAGGCTAAAGGCAATTGTTACAGCTGCATATTGACTTGAACAAAGGCAAGCTGCTGTCTGCCTCGGTGGCTGTATTTCTGCCTAAAGGCAGCAGCAGCCTCAGCGGCGCTGCCCTCCCGCGGGTGGGTGTTTGTGCAGGGCCAGCCGCAGGGCCGCGGGGATGGGCTGCTTTGCATCAGTAACCAGGGCAACGGGGCAGAGCTGTGAGAGATACAGCATTACTGCGGCGGGTAGCCTAAAGCAAAGATTTAAGGTAACTGCGAGGCTCAGGCTGCACCATTTGGGTTTTGTGTGTGTTTTTTTAAGAGCTACATTTGGATATCTGCAAACATGAATATTTTAGATGAGACAAAGTGGATTGTTAAATAATCTGTGCTGTGCCTGCCCACACTGGGACAGTGAGCGCTGCTTGCCGCCAAAATGCTTGGAATCAAATTGAGAAACATGAACAGAAGTTCATTTTCAAGGCTTATTAAATATTAAATATCTCAAGCCTCTCCTGAAAGAAACACTTACTGATATTTAGGCTAGCTCATTCATGTGTGTGCATTTGATTAAGCTGTACCTCAGGGGACAGGGAACGAGAAGCACGTATATGGATCAGAGCACAGGTCCTAATGGACCAGAATTTATGAAGGAAAACATCACTGCCATCACCACACTTGCCCTCAGCTAAGAAACGAGCTGCTGAATGAACAGATCAGAGCTTGGGTGCACCTCGCCATGCCCCTGAATGTTGGAGATGGAATAATCCCCTTCCTCCAGTCTCAGTGATTGCTGCTGGTTCTTTGTAGCACGGTAGCACGTTACACCCACAGGAGAACAGTGCATTGTGCCTGTGACTGCACAGGACAGAGCAGATGACAGTCCCCATCACAAAAGTATGTACAACCCATACAAGCAGAAGATACCATGTTACAATTTACATTAAGTTCCAAGAGTTACAGGAGGAGAAAATCATAGGTGTGCCACATAAATACCCCTCGTTTTAAAGTGTCATGGACCTTGACCATGGCCTTGATCATCTTGACCTTGCAAGCCTCCTGTATTCATATCAAGGAAATATTTCAAGCCGCACTTTGATATTGTTAGTTCCATTCTTTTGGACGGTCAATTGCTCGTTAAATGTCTTCAAGTTCTAAAATAAACAAAACTGGTTTCCACCCCACTGCATCCCTAAAACCAAGTTGGACCATCACAGAGTATTCACCGAGTGAGAAGATTATCTCATACCATAATTATCATATATAACACCTCATATTGCTGAAAGGTACATCTCTTTTCAATACAGCCTGACTTCTGTTAGTGTGAAAGGTCTAATGGAATTGCCACTTCAGGTGGTATAACTACAGGATTTATCCCTTTCTTTTCATTTAACATTTAGCTTGCTTAATAACAAGCCTAAAGAAATACTTTAAAGGAAGCATACCCAAAGTCAAGTGTCAGTACAAGGACTTAAAAAGGCAACTGCTCTGCTGGTGAAGAAAAGGGCAGGTCATTACTAGAAGCCAGGAAATGTAGTGTCTATGGGCAAGTGCAGTGAAAGAAGCCTCCATACTGCCTGTGGTGGTCCCATGGAGCAATCTGAGGGGAAGGCTATTAGTCTCATTGGTAATGTCTAGAGGATGGCTAAAAACCATCTTTGTTCCAAATGCTGAAAGACAGGCTTTCATTTATTTCCTTCCTCCTGGAACACGGAGGATTCAGCGCATCTCGGGGAACAGACGGTGCAGAGATTGCTGGAATAGCCAGGAATGGCAAAACAGATTGGAAGCAATCTCCCACACAACTTCCAGCGCATATGTGCCCCGGCAGAGCTCAGCTCAGCTCCTAACTCACCCACCAGAATAGAACATGACCATGCAAACAAGCTCAGGTGATGGACACATCCAGGAAAATATTTACACCAGGAATAGAAAGTACATGTCAAAAAAAAAAAAATAGAGTAAGCAAAAATGGGTAGTGTTGAAGGCCAAAAAGTCAAAGCCCTAGAGATATCCCTCTGGAGTTTCTAACTGGGTCTCACCTCACAAACCCAGAGCACCGCAGCACAACCTGGCATTCGTGTGGAAATGTAACCACTCTGGGCAGAGCTAACACCTTGCACCTTTAAACCCATTCATTTCACTGGTATTTGTGCAGCGTAGTCTCTTCGTGTCCTTGTGACAACTTGGAAGTTTATAGCTAAGGAAGGTACTGCTAAGCGTTCAGGTGTGAAGTGCTGACCGGGAAATGGGATCCAATAGAGATGTCTGGTCTCTGCATGATTTCAGCACTACCTGTATTGATAAGAGCACGTTGCACTGGTAATGCTGGTAACAGCAATGGGACTTGCCAGCTCAGCTACGAATCCACATGTACCACCATGTATGGACCTGTACTTTAGCACAAAATAACGTACAGGCAGATCAGTCAGTAGGTACATGGCTGGCTGCATACAAACGGCAAGTAAACAGGCAGTTGTTTTCAAGATCAATATTTTTCAGCACATTTGTAAGGATTTGAAAATCTACAGCTGTCTAGCAAATTGCCTTGGTCCCACAGCTAACACAGCCTAGCTCCGAACTCTGGAAGGAAAGCTATGCTGACATATATAATGTGCAAAATATAATGAATAATAGTGTCTATGGAACTTCAAAATGGAGGGACAAAAGAATAACATTTTCTGAAAACCTCTGTATTTTTTAAATGGTTCTGGTTGTAATACATTTCAACAGTAGCTGTGAACCTGCTGAGAAAAACAGCTCTCTCCTATCACGCTGATGGGTGTTTATGCAGCCAAAGCTACAATCCCTATTCTTCTCCCCCTTCCCACTCATTGCATCTCAAAAGAGAGACTGAGGAATTCTGTTATATCTTTTGGGCCAGATTCCACTTTTACAGCTGTGCAAGACCACTGACTTCAGACTTATTACTGACTGACAGCAGCACGAGTACAGATTCAAGTATTCATTTGTGTGCATTGCTGGTTTTGAAGAGTGTATTTCCCGTATTTCGTGCTTCCAGCCAATTTAGTCTACCACTTGTTGCCGTGGAAACATGCACTTCTCCCTCTTGCTCCATCCAAAATGGCAGTATTGTGTTTTCCCCAGATTTCCCTTTCCAGTAGTGTTTTTTCTTACTAATGCATGCATCCCCAGTGCCCCGGGCCACGGCGTGCACTTGCAATATTGTACTGTGCATTAGGCAGCAGTGCTCCCAACAGGTCCTGGTTCCCATTACTATGTGCTCGGAGTGCAGATAATAAGCCCTCAACAGAATTCAGTGAATTGAGAGCTCTCTGTGTCAAGAGGCAGCAAAGACATTTGCAAGTACGATTATTTGCAATAACTGCTTTCTGCCTTACAGTCTGACTTTGTCCTAGAAGGGGTTTATGCTGAAACTGGAGGAGTAAAATAGTTGCTAGACTGAAGAGTGAGGCAGGAAAGGGTCGTTTAATTAAATTTGATATCTGACTGTTTAGAAAGTTAGTGTTTGAACTGCCTGGGTGGCTGGTACTCCTCAACTATGCCTTGTATAACCACAGTTAAAGACTCTCCATTATTACTTAATGTTTCAATGAAAACATGAATTCCTGGAAAAGATTATACTTGTAATTTTCACTTCATGTTCTGTTGCACCTCCTTGGATATTTGCATAAGTAGACACAATGCATTAAGCGGCACTTAAAAGATTATGGAGATAGGAATTCAGATCCTGAAATGCGGGCATCAAAGGAGTCAGACAGGAAGAATGATGGTTTTACGGACACAGAGCGGAACCAAAACCCGAGCACCTAAAATTGATTCTTACCACATTGAAAAACTTGGCATGGGTAAGTGGATCACGCTGGGGCAAGATTTCTTGGCAACGTAAAGTGAAAAAAGAGGTATCTTTATTGAATACTTTACCACATCTGGAAATCTGTAGTTCTGCTACTGCCCTGAGGTTCTTGGAAAGGCATTTTTGAGTTGAGTTGCCCAGAAACTGCAGGCGTAGCTAATGCACGCCCAGATGAGCCCCTGGTTTGTACCGCAGCCTCACGGAACAGAGCGTGAAGCGCAGTGCTCCTGGAGACAGAACAATGCCAAGCAAACAGCACTTCAGATCTGCAGCCTAAATGCATAAAGCGTGACAGTTCAATGCAGAGCAATCATAAAGGAAAATTTTACCTATTGAAGAAACAAAAGCTGTGCCCGTTTCTCCAGAACAGCATGTCCCACGCCACTTCCTCGCTCAAACCTCTCAGTGCAGCTTTGCTCACTGAAAAGGCATCGGCCCTCCAGATGGAGAGATTCAGTGGGAAACTGGGCCGAATCCACAGAACTTTGGGGAGTATTTTATTTGATTTTGACCAAAGAGACGGGGGGAAGGTACAAACTACTAGCGGCCCTAATACAGAAATTAAGTAGATACTGAACTGAGCCCAGTTTGGAGACTAGCCTAAATCCACCTGGAGATTATCAAGGTTTTTTGAGGAAGGTCCCACTGTGCCCAAACTCCCACTCGCTGAACTAGAAATCAGGGAACTGCCCTGATTTCAGAAGGCTGGGAAGACTTGACACAGATTTATTCCAGAGACAGAAAGGCAGGGGCAGGCACAAAGAAAAGATCGGCTGTCACCGCTAATTAGGTGTGTACAATTTAATGCGTTTTGCTCTTATTTGGCAGGAATCATCCAGGTAACCTTGTCACTGATGCTAAAAATAACCCCAGTGAGTGCAGCGTGGGCGTCTGTGAAAGCCTCAGCTCCTCACATGAGACAGGAGCTAAATATAGAGCTACAATTTAATTCTGTGGGCGTGCGTGTAAGCCGAGGGAGTCTCCCACTCTCCTTGCTCTGCACTCCGCAGCAGAACGAGGTTCTGGCAGCGGGACTGGCTGGGGGTTGCTGCTGGAGATTTGCATCTGGCTGCAGTATTTTATTAACAGCTTGCACAGTGCCTGAATGCTTTTTAAACCTGGTGCTGTGTGAGGATTTGGGATTTTTTTTTCATGTTTTGTCCCTTTTCCATGATGGGCTCTATAGAAAAGAAAAATACTGAAATACTGTGGGGGGAAGGATTGGAAACATGTGGGAGATGTGAGCGATAGCTGAGAGTTTCTGGAGCTGCCTCCAGGATCCCATAGGCATCAATATTCCCCATGCCCACCCTTGGTGTGACACACAGCTGGAAACCCTGTTATGTACCCAGTGACAGACAGCACTCACCTTACAGTTGAAGGGGCTGAGGTTCAGAGTCTGCTGCCAGAGTTACTCGGAAACAGTCTTCAAGGATAAAAATCAGGAGGAAAGGGAGAAAGCTCAAGTTCTGTTAATGTCTCCAAGCAATGAGTCAGTTTAGCCTTCTGTTTACAGGGCTTTTCGGGTCCAAGGGAGCTGCAGTGCAGCTCGAATATGTGTATTAGAAGAGGTTCAAATACATCTGTACATGCCATACCTTGACTACCCTGTCCCTGTCTCGTAAGGACTGAAGAGCTCTTGAGAAAGGTAGCATTTGTTCCCATCCATGTATTACACTTGCAAAAATAGAATGAACTTCACTAACATGCATCCCTGGTCAGCAAGTAACAAACCTAACTGCCACGAGTGTGTGATCATAACGGACCCTCTGGACAGAAGCTCTTTAACCAGAGGTGCTCGCTTGCTTCCTTAATGAAGCACAGTGCATGCACAATTAATTACAGAGCACCCTATCAGCTCTGGGCAAGAGCCATGCTCTGCAGCTGAACCAGAAAGAGCAAATCGCTGTCTCAGACCAGCCCACAACATGTTTGGCAAGAATTTTTGAACACATGAATTAATTTATAAAGGGCTGCAGTAGAGAGAACTTAGTCCTGTGTGTTGGGTTTTGATTTGAAGAACACACACACGACTCAAAGCTGCTCTCAGCGCAGGTTTGTATCGCTAAGGACTCAGCATGCACCTCCCATTGAAAACGCCGGGTATTTAGTTTGAGCTAACACAGGAAAGTGCCATTGCAGAGTGCAGGTACCTCTGCCCACGGACAAGAAAAAGTTTCAGATGTTTGGGGCACAGCTGGTGAGCAATTGTCTTCTGGGAAGACACTAACTCCTTGCACTGCTCTGTTCTACTTTGCTGGCTCCAGTGCCGGGAATTCGTAATCAAACATGCTTTCCGTGGCACACTGAAGGCAAGGGCAGCAGGTCAGTGCACAGCAGGGAAGGGAAGAGCAGAGCAGCAGGTGTAAACACAGAGAGGAATATTCAGGGCCTTTTCTGGGACACAGAGTCAATTCCTCGAATAGGTCTTCTAGCATAAGTGCTACATGTGAAACTAGAAATAAAAAAACTCAGGGTTCAGAAAGCTGTAATGTATCACAAGGGAGCATAATTATGCAAATAACCTTGCAGGAAAACTGTTAATGCAAGTGTAATTAAATAAGGAAAAAACATTTTAGGGAAGAAAATAGTGCACTTGTTTTGCCCTGCCAAAATGCCTACAAATAGCAGCATCTGCTCAGGCTCAGATCCTCTCTCAGAAAACAGGCAGCTACACATGCCTGGAGATCTGGGTCTGGCCCTGTACAGCGACTAGCAGTCATAAACCAGTTAAACCTAGCCAACTTTATGTGCGGACTGGATAGAAATGAGTTTCACCGAAGCGGATAGAACTCACTTCCAAAGAATTTGTAGTGTGGATTTTAGACTGGGGAAGGGAGGAGACAAAGCTTTCTGACTGTGCGGTGTGACATTTGCACACACCATACCTGGAAGGCATATGGCAATACCACAGCAGCACCTTAGCACTGATTTATGGGCCAGCGCTGTCAGATGAGTCATCTGCACCTTTGTGTGCAGAACTCCAGCATGTTTTTGGACTCTCTTCCAAGAACTGGCTCACCACATGGCATCCAGGGAAACGGCAATTAATACCGTGCAGTTGCTGTGCCTCCAAATACTCTTAGAGTTACTACAGATTCCTCCTCCTGCAGCTTTAAGCACAACTCCTGTAGCCTGGCTCATTCAAGATCTTAATTCCTCCCAGGAATGAGAGGCTGGGGCTTGCTGCTTTCGTATAGAAAAACTGGGTCAGTATAGCACAGTTTCTACCTTTTTGAAGTAACCTTAGACAAGGTGAAGGGTGTGAAAAATGAAGGAAATAAATATTTAGAAAATAGGGAGGGGTGGAAAGGAGAGAAAATAGGTCAGAAGAGAAATATTGTACAGTCATATCAATTATTAAAATGTAGCTCTAGCTAAATCTTTCTGATTCCATTGCCTATGCCCACCTGGCAAGCTGCAGCTCTATAATCAGGTGTTGGGGGGTTTTCCTGTTTGTTTGTGTAGCTTGGGAGCTACTTGGGTCAGCCAGAGCACACAAGTTTCCTTCAGTATTTGTTTTTCAGGATAATTAACTCATCCAAGTGGCCAGCACACTTCCTTGACCTCTCCAGACTCTGGAGACTTTTTTTTTTCTGGAAAGTACTCTCATTTTCTATCTTTTTCTGTAGCTGTTGCATGTAACACACCAAAAGACAAAAAAGGACTCCCAGATATATCAGTCCATGCTCTCGTATTTATCCAGTGAAATGATAAAGAAATAGACCCCACCTTTGGAGGCTGAGAATCTCCTTCTGGTTCAAAGCCCACTGATGCAGAGGACTCTATCAAAGCAACTAGGAAACACACCAGCTTGAAGAACCAGCATGTTGGTAAAATCTGAGTCTTAAATCACATTAGAAACAGGTTACTTCAAACCCATTAGGCCATTGTTGTACAAAGATGTAACAGTTGGTTTGAGGTTTTTTTGTTAAAACTATACAAAATACTACTCAGCCAAGAGCCAAACACCAGAATGAAAACACGAGTGCCTCACTATTGAAAAAAAGCCCTCAAAATCAAGACTACATGTCTCACAGATGAACGGCCATTGTCATTTGCTTGAGATGATCATATTCATTAAGCAAATTAAATTCTGAATGAATTAATACTTCATTAGTTTATCAGAAATCATATTAAAAAAAAAAAAAGCCAGGATCTTACAACAGTCTCTCCAGATAGCAGCTGGTCTGTTGCAGAGAGATCAGGCTAATTTGAGGGTGTTTGCAAAAGCCACGTTCTGGCCAGGCTACACTGCAGCCTTATTACTGTAATTATCACAGGGAGTGGCTGCACTGCTTCCAAATACCACCCAGCAGGGGAGAAATCCTCCTTCTCAAGACAAGGTTAAACAAACCAGTACTAATGTGGTAAGGAAATTTGTATTTATAGACATCATGCAATTAAGTTTAAAAAAAAAAAAAAAAATTTGCAGCCTGTTTACAACATAAAGGCAAAAGCTAACAGAAAATGGTAGGGGTGCGGAGATACCAAGCTTAGGTCTCCAAGGGTGATGGGAGCAAGAAGCTCAGGGTCAGCAGGGACTTTCTAGCAGACCAGAGGCCCAGCACTCAAATGCAGCATTACCCAGGATTTGCTGTTCAATGAAAAAACACATGCTACAAAAGCCTAGAAAACCAGTGTACGATGGAGGTCTTTTGCAGAGAGATAAGGCCTTTTCTATCTTTGAAGAAGTCCCTGCCATCGCCGTGGGTAGCTCCCCCATCCTGGCAGGCAGACAGAAAGCAACTCTAAGGAGACATGAGGTGGTAAAATCGAATCCTTTCCCAAGAATGTGGAGACTTTGCAAAGGTTTTCTGTCGCAGCCTTGCATTTTGACAGCAACAGACAGCATACCTTGTACCACAACAAATCAGAGCAGTAACCTCAACACTAAATGCTCAGGTCAATAGGAAATGTTACATAATTAAGTTGTTACATTTTATTCAATTGAGGAACCCAGATTTCAAAAGCCCAGAATTTTCTGTCCTGACTGAGATTTGCCAGCAACCCCTATGTGGATTTACACCACCATAACTGAATGCAGGATCCTAAATGGAACTAAGGAGGGTCCCAAAAAGCTTGGCGAAGAGCACACAGACCACGAAGATGCAATTTTTAAATTCAAATCCTGTCTGCATTTTCATGTAGTATGTAGCTTGTATGTAGTGCTCAGTGTCATGCTCTGTGGCATCAAGTGAAAAGTCATACTCCTCACACAGCCCAATTTAAAACTTGAGAAATTTTGAAAAAAAGAAAAATATTAAAATAAAATAAATGGGGATGCAGTGAAGAAGCAGGACCAGAGCATGCTGTGGGCAAAGGCTGTGTGGCCCTGGCCAGCTTTGGCTAACGACAGCATGAGGGCAAGCTGTTGGTCTAGCTCTGTCCTGAAAAATGCTGGGCTAACAATAGCATACATGAGAGAAACAGAAAATAGTACAACAGATGGTGCTATGCTATCTGAAGGCAGGGATATCCCATCCTTTTGGGGATGCTGTGTGGGTGAGCGACAGGAGAGAACTAGAAAGTACTGGCGTTGCCAGGGAGAGTGTTCCCAGAGAGATCCCTGCCTTTGGATGGCGGGTGAGCAGTCACACATACGGTCCCAGCAGGGACTGTCTCTCCCAGAAACATTTGCAACTTTAGGAATCACTATCATTTAGGTTTTTTTCTGTAGGGATTACACAAGGCCAAGAGAGCGCTGCATTTTCCTTGATTTGCTTCCGTGATGAAGGAAGCTGGGTCCCTGGGTGTAAAGCCTGGCATTACAGTGGGTTGGAAGGAGCAGTGGCATGCCCTCTCCTGCCAGGGTCTGAAGCTGCTGGGTTAGTAGGCTCACACAGCTCCATACCACCAGCTCCGGGTAAATCCTTGCTGCTGCTTTATGCAACACCTTGCAATGGCAAATATGCCTGCAGGTGTTTATTTGTCACTTCACAGACTTTGCAGATTGCCCAAAGCTCCTTTATGTACAAGTTACAAGGAACAGAGAAGTATATTCTCCAGAGCTCACGTTGCATGGAGAAATTCTCAGCAGCTTGTATCCATGGCAAGAGTGCCCATTCTCAAATAATTTTGCATTGAATGTGGGGGTGGAGGAGAATTTACATCTAGTCAGCAGAGGCGGGCTGACAGGCTATGCATACCAATGTTTCTTTGTCTGCTCTCTGCAAATCGGGCTGCGGTTTCTTCCAGTGACCCAAATCCCACAGTTGTACAGTGCAGTGGCATCTGTTGACAGGGGGAACCGTTTGTAGGTTAAGTGCACAGTTTTGCAGGATCTTAACACTAATTGTGCAACAGTGAGCATCCTGGCTGAATGCAGGACATTCTGGGACATTTCCATCCATGTACAGTATCTCTGTTTCATGGACTGTGAAGTGTAGCTGGTGCTACAGTCCAAACTCACATGACTTTCTGCCCTGCTGTCCCTGCTCCCTCTGACTGTGGTGGCTGAACTTGCATTCCTGGCTGCCCAGGAACTGGAGCCATGAGCCTATGGACACTTCACTTCTTATGGGGCTCAAGAAGTTGCCGGCTGGGCCAGCAACCCAGCCTCAGTCTCCCTGGAGGAGATCAAACACAAGCATTGTATTAGGCATCATTTATATAGAGAAGTTAAAACCTAATTTGTTGTTCTTTTTGTATATGTCTTTCCCCAGTAAGTATGCAACTGTCTCATTAGGAGTATTGGAGAGTCTCAGTGAAGGGGCAGTCCCCACCACTGGGCTAAGATTTGCTTCTGGGTTACTAGTGATTGACTTGTAGACACCTTCCTGTTGCTCAAGCAGTCACTATCTGAGTTCATTTTTAGCATTGCTTCAGCAGTGACAGATGTCTTTATTTAAAATGATATAATAGTAATACATACATAATGGGATAGAACTAAACCCCTGGGATTTATATGATTCCTTTTGTTTGCTTGTCCTGAAGCATCAAACCCACAATGTTCTTAGTTTGCTCAAATCTAAGCTATGTAACACTGCTTCTATTCCCATCCTGTGGGAACACAGGGCTCCAGAATTTTACTCTTGCTTCATAGAAAAATAGGAAAAGAAAAAAAAAGAGAGAGAGAGAAAAACCTCTACTGCTTTGCAATGAAACATTATTCACCATTTTCAGTGACCTGCACAGTGTGACCTAGATCATAACCAGTGCGTGCTTCCAGCTGGAAGACCCTTCAACATACATTGTAATCCATAGCCTTGAGCCCTCACCAGCCTTCAGCAGAGGAGTTGCACAGGGAGTCTGCACCACTTGCTCTGCTGTTTGAAGAGCATGTTCTTTCAGCAGTTTTTCTTGATGAGCTATTTTTAGCTTGGATGTATTCCCCAAACCAGTTCTTTGCCCCGCTGCAAGGCACAGCAGAAGAGCAAGCAGCAGCGCTGCTCACGCTGACATTGCCACCATAAGAAACACTCATCAAACTACAGAGTGTGTCTTTGGCTGAAAAATCAGTTGTACTTTGTCACCCTAATGACTAAATATTGTAATTCTATTAAAAACAGGACAGATCCACTATCTAGCAGCTCTGTTAAACCAGAGTGGGGGAGCAGATGGAAGGGAGAGGAGAAAGCTCCTGTTCTGAAATAAGGAGCTATTACATTTACACCCTAACATAGGCGCATTTGTTCTTGTATACTAACTAACAGATCAACAGAAAATAAAAACCTTTATATTATCTCAGTCCTAGAATGTTCCACAACATTGTCCAAGAGTCCTTAACTATGTGTTGAGAGAGGTATGAAAGCAAAAGCCTCCTGAAGGCGGTGGAAGGATGCTCAGCACTGCCACTGGGCTTTGCAGCAGGCCTTTGAACCGAGAGGCAGGCTCTGCTCTCCAGCTGGGTCTGGTCTTTCTTCCTCACACATTGAGAAAACTAAGAAACCAAAGGTCAAATGCAGCAGGGCTTTCACAGGTGGTGAAAACAGTGATTACCGTAAAGCCTTCTCCATCTGAATCCTCTCACGTAATTAGATACTGGCTCCGCTGGTGTATTTCAGCCCACACAGTGCTTATCACTAAGTAGCACTATGCAATAGCAAACCTGTCGCAGGGATGTGGGTCGTTCAGGGACACTGGGTTATGATACAAGGGGCACGCTGGGCAAGTGCGCAGTTTTTATTCCAACTGAAATCTGAACTCCTCATTGCAGGGCTTATATCACAGAAATTATAATGACAGACAACTGTAATTACCTGGGAGATGAGTAACATAATTAACTGAACTCTTGCTGATTTGCAGCCTTGAAAATCCCAACAGAACTAAAGGCCAAACAAATGAATAAGATATGTAATTAAAGCAACATATCCGGCCACTGCATTTATCCACTATGTTCCACTGGACACACAAAGGCAGTTTTCTTATTTGAATGCAAAAAAAAAAAAATAGTTTAAAAGGAACATAGACACAAATATTGGACAATTTTAAAGCAGTAAAGTTTTTGCATGTAACTTGCAGACTCTACCATACCAGCTCACCCCTTTCATGCTGCTCTTCGGCCTCCTACTATCACAGAATGGCAGCAACTCCTCTTACCCTGTTATGGGAAGTGCTGGCACGTCACTCAGCTACCACTTTATACATGCTCCAGAATTACCTTGGGGTAAAACCAAGATTGTGTCTCAGTGTCTGCCTTCTAATTTTGTACAGACTGTAAAAGGCAAGTCCCTCCTACTGAGGATTTACTACTACCCATAATTGTACATTGCAGGCAGTGCCGCACTGCCACAGTGCAGCGCGTGGGTGACTCAAAGCCCTGGCACACATCCTCTTCACGGCTACTTATAGGAAGGATGAAAATAAACTTCTTGTTGAATTGAACATGATGTTCTGGTAATAGAGATGCCAATTTAAGAGGCAGAGCCTTTGTCTCCTGACGGGCAGCAGACACAAGCTGCTTTATGAGGAGGGAGCACAGGGCACTCCCATTTCTCCTCCCTTTGCCGGGGCCGGAGCGCTCCTGGGGGACAGATCCTCTCGCCACCCCCCTTCCCAATTCTGTCTGCAAAACCACCTGTGACGGGAGACAATCGATACGATTGCTGCTGGCTACGGCTCACTCACTGAAGGCTGGATTGATTGCTCACTTGTTAGTCCAGAGCCCACAGGCACACGCACGTGTCCACATCTACCCAGTCTACCCCTCCCTTTGTATTATCAGAATCACATGGATCTAACTAACAGCAGAAACAGGATTCCAAAGTATGTCTTTTGGCTTCAATTACAAATCCGAAAGAAATTCAGTTTCATGACAATCATACATACAGATACTGTGCCACAGACTCTATGCAAAAATATATTTGGGAAACGAACACATTTTGGGGACAGGTAAGAAACCCCACAAACCAAGAACATGAGCTTTTTTGCAGTGTATTCTGCTGGACGCTCACCAGGGTCTGCCAGGCAGGTGAGACTGCAGGCTAGAAAGGAAGGACTGTCAGAGGTGTGGGAAGCCACCATATCCCCATACGCATACATGCGGGCTGTATCTCTTCCAAATTTGTCTCTCATCAGCTACTCTGTGCCCACACCTGCAAGCCCACAGCTTGCTGCGGCTCTGCTGAGATGAAGTTCCCACAACGGACAAAGCAGACACTGGTAAGGTTAACCACAAGAACAGAGAACTTGGCAGCATCTCCTGCTTGTAGGACATATTGATGCATTGTCCACCTGACAGCAGACCCCAGGATCCTAATGACATGCAAATCCTCAGACTGCTGAGGATTCAGTCACCCGTAACAGTCCAATACCACCAGCCCTGGTGTAATGCTGGTCCCAAGACATTAACTCCCATGAATGCGAAGGAGACCATCTGACTGTGTGAAGTAAACATTGATCTTTTGATCAGTCACAGGCACATGTGAGAGTCGTCGGGCTCATGAACATGTGACCTTGCTCCAGAGGGGATAAGCAATTAGTGGTTTTCCCCTTGAAGCTGACTCCAGCGTCTGCATTTGTGCATGTGTCGAACACGTTAGTTAGCCAGACCCCAAACTGGACTCTGGTGGTGGAGGGCTACAGCCCACTCCACCAGACCAGCCAACAGGGACTTGCCCACCTATGGGGGCCTGTAGGGGCTGTACTCGTTATCTCCCCAAACAGCCCATTTTGCTACAATTACACACCACACATGGATGTCAGCGGAAACAGCCAGACACACATAGACTTATTGCCCCTCTTGGAGCCAGCATGGAGCACTTGGGAATGTCCTGGCATTCCCACGTGCACATTGCATGGAGAAAACAAATACCATGAGGCCACGTGCAGGCTCTCAGCACCCAGGTACTCCGAGCCCACGAGTGCATGTGGCTGGGCCGGCAGAGTGCTCCTGGGCAAACCCCGGGCAGCTGAGCTCACCTGCCGTGACCCGCTCACCCACGGGAGTCACACAAGAGGACACAGGAGCAGTCAAAGTCTTTGGCTTCTGAGAGATGGCAACATATATAAATTTATCCAGTTATCTTTCTGAACCCAAATTACTAGAGAAAACATTCTAAAGGTAATCTGAAAATACACCGCTGAACACTCCCCCAATGTCACACAACTGAAGAACACCTGCTGCTTGAAGGTTTATGCTCACTTTGCACAGAACAACAATAACACAAAAACTTTGTTACTTGTCTGAACTTAAGAACTAGCTGTCTGTTGTAGTGCTGTGTGTCCCTCCCTCTTGCTCCCCCAACTTTTGGTGACCGCTTTGGCATTAGGAGAAGATATTCAGTCTCTACCCAGACTTGGAGCATCGCTGACACATGTACAACAAACTCTGTCTGAACCGTAACCAGACATTTACAGGAAAGTGACATTGGTGGCTCCAGTTCTGCTCAGTTTCCCCGAGGCAGCCGCAATCGCCTCGACTGAGGCACTGCGTGTTCAGCTCCACTTTCTTCTGCTCCTGGCACCCTTTGGTTTAAGCTAATGGGAAGCAAATTCCTAGAGTGGATACTCTTAACTTGAGACCATGGCAATATCAGTGACAGTCCATGCATTTACACCATAGGGGATCTGGACAGTTAGGATTTGCCTGCACATTACTTGAGAGCTTTCAAGAAAGTTTCAAGACCCTTCCAAAAATGTCTGGTCCCACAGAAGTGCTCAGAGGGAGCACTCCTGCCTCAGCAGGCAGCACAAAAAATACACAAACCTAGATTTTAATATCGCCCAAGAACACAACAGCATTAATTGGATGCTTTTCCCAAAAGCAAGAAATAGATATCTGAATTTAAATTGACTGAAACCATTACTGCAATGCAACCGAAGTGGTGCACTGTGTTAGTGCTCCCAGTGGAGCTTATAGTCACCTCACTGAGGAAAGTCCCACATGGGGCTGAGTCCCTAGCTGAAAAAACAACAAAAATAAAAAGCACAGGACTCACATGTCCATGTCCATGTCCATGTCCATGTCCACGTCCACGTCCACGTCCACCTCCATGTTGCAGCAGTGCCAGTCTCACACCCACCTCAGATCTTCAAACAGCTCCTGCAGGCAGAGCTGCCGAGCAGCATGGCCCCCAGCTGGGTGCGGGCTGGGCCCTGTCGCCACCCACACCCAGGTGAAGGAACTTTGCTGAACCCACAGGAAATGAGCCAGGACTCTACTTTGCTTCAGAATAGCCTGTGGCTCCAAAATACAAAATTATCTGGGTGTAAAGCTTACGATTGTCCACAGTCCACTGAGGACTCAGTTTTTAGCCCTCACAAGGGTTCCTTCATGAGGTGCCTGTTTCATCCTCCGGGATCACACACCCTGCTGCGATACAGTCTGCTGATAATTGTTATTCTGCTAGAGTTCATATCTTTTAAACAGGGGACTTGAGCATCATCTCTCTAGAGCCCTAGTCTCTCAGCACCCGCTTCCTGGCCTGCGCTCCCCAGCAGTGCTGTGAGGAGAGGCAGCCACCATTTCCCCAGCCCGGCCTCTCTGAGCATGGCGGCCTTGCCGAGGTCATGGCGCTGCCGCTCCACAGGCCCAGACAGCCGCCTGCTGAGGGAATGCACTAAGCTCAGCACACTGGGGACCTTTTCTGGTTCTGTTAGCAGCAGGATTTCATATTTTAACAGCTTTGGAGAAAAAATATGAAACAAATACCTGAAGTAGAACCCTTGCTGCTCAGGTGAGCATGTGGAGCCCCATGGCACCCAGAGAACAGCTCACCCAAGCAGAGGCACAAACTCATCTGAAACAGTTCCTTGCTTAAATACTGCCTTCAGGAGGGACGTGTATTTCTGACAGGGGTACCCCACAGCTTGCCCTGGGCTGTGCTGAGCCGCTGGCCTGGCAGGAGCCCTCAGGAAGGCCTCTATCCTGGTCTCACCCTGAGCCTGGCTGCAGGTTGGTCTGAGGGAGGTCGGTGGCATCAAGGGGCGCTGTGTGTCCCTTTCTGAGGAAATGACGTGTGGCTGCGGCCGTTTAGACCCCAGGGGGATGAAGCACCCTCCTTCCTCCTCGCAAAGCCGCTGAGCAGCTCAGGCAGGATGGGCTCTGCTTGCACAGCAACTCGGTTTTTTGCTATGGTGGAGGGTGCCCTCCACCAGCCGGCTCCCTCCTCTCCGAGACTGGGAAAGTCCCTCCTGCAGAAAATGCCTCTCGTGTCCTGGTTCACTTGGGGCAGCCTCATGTCACCGCTGCGTCCCCTCCTTACGGCCAGCAGCTCTTGGTGGAGACATGGGAGTCCATCCGCCACCTCCACCAGCTCCCCCGCTGCCCAGCCGCCGCATGGCACAGCTCTCGCAGCAGGGAAAGCAAACTGTTAGAATGTTATTTTGGAGAAAAGCCCACTTCTAGTTTCATGGCTATGGCAAAACGCTTGGAAGTGTGGTCCATATCTATCTCAGAAAAACTCAGGGGGGTTGGGTGGGGAGAAACGCAATGCCCTCTTGTGCGTGTGTGTGCCTGCACCTTTTCCTTCTCTGGTGGGTAAAGCTGGGGGTGGGCACAGAAATACGGTGTCGCTGGTACCGACCATCGCCTTATCAAAACCAAAAGGGAAACAGGGTTTTAAATAATTTACTATCATAGATATTGCAACTATATATGTATTAAAAAATACACACAGCATTCATATACATATGCACTCGCATGCTGCTTTAATCATTCTGTTAGGCTTTTAATCCCCCAGTTTAAAAGGGGCCTCTGGAATCTAATGTACAGATTCTGGGAGAATCTATAAATCTCACATGGAAGGGCTGTAATTAAGAGTGGCTTGAGAGAGGCACGTGAGCAGCAGGTCAGGTGGACCTTTCGTTTGCAGATAAGCTCTCTGAGTAAGTCATTCTTCCCTGATTTATATTATAAAATGCACATTGATTTCTTTCAAGCAAAGCCTAGCCAAAGTTGTATAATTTCTGAGACATACAGGGAAATGAGTGAGGAGGGAGGAGCCTAAAGATAATATGAATTAAAAATAAATGTTTAAAGCCTTTAGTAGGGCATTTCAGCATCATTCCTATTTCAGTATTTGACCTACTACTCCAAAGAGAAATCCAGAGACCGGGAGAAAAGCCTTAGGTGCTCTGAAGTGTGAGGTAGGAAGAACGAGAGTTAGGCCGTAGGTGTTTCTAATCATAAGAGCTCATCATCTAAGTTTTCTCTTGGTGTGATCTGCTAGAGTAGTTGTCATGCCTTCCTGTTGCTAAAGATGAGAGCTTTCCCAGTGATCTCAGGGAAATTCATTAAAAAAGAATAAGGAGTTGCATTCACATTTTGTGCTGTTGGTCTCATAACACCTGAATACAGAGCTGATTTTGAAGGTATATGTGGTAAGCTTAAAAAACAAGGAGAAATTAGAATCAGGTACTTTTACTGGTTCTTTTACAGTCTGCTAAAAGTTACTAAATTTTTTCATCTCTTGTGTATTTGATAAAATGTAGATCTACTTAGTCTATATTCATTCCTTTATTTCCTATACACAGTAGAGGGATAACTACTGCAGCAGTGGTTGCACTGTGGTCTCTGCTCTGAGTATTCCTTTGTCTCTGTAACTTCATCTCTGGCTTGGCAACATCTGCTGGAGAGGAGACGATGAGAATCCTTAACGCTGCCAGAACACAGGCCAGAAAGCATCGTAAACTCTTTCCGATCTGCTTGCTGGATTATTACTTGAAAGCCAGCAAATGCAGTGTGTGTGTGTGTGTGTGTGTGTCTGCCAAGACGAGGACTTCAATTACCTGAGATTCTCTGCAGATATTAGCAGTGTCTCGTGGGGAAGTCTCATTTAGTATGCAGAATCAAATCGCTATGGCACTGATCATATGATTTCAAGACTCAATCCTGGAGCAGCACCACTGAAAAGGGGAGGTGAAACTGCAAGAGACACTCTGTTCAGACAGCATGAGGCTGTGAGCAGCACAGGGATTTTATTCGGCAGGCAGGAGGAGAGCTGCGGGATCAGATGTGTAGTCGGGAAACCACAGGAAAGCTTGATTTCTGGCAAGTCTGCATTTTGTCAGGATGCACCACTGGTGTTACTAGGAAAAAGGAAGCCCACTGCTACGTGAGGTTAAAAGGTAGAGGCAGTGATAGGTACAGAAGATCACTGTGAAACTCATTTGATAACCACCTTAAATACCCCTCAGGAGTGAATTTAACTGTTGGAGAGCACTGGTTCCAAGTGACTGTCTGGCAAGTATGGTGAAAAGGATGCACGTTCTGAGGAAGCATTTCACTGACAGCAGAGCAAACTAGAGAAGAACTTCCACCTGCATTGCTGACATTTGGGAATAATAATATAAGAAAGCATTTTGGTGCCAGGATTCTTGTATCTTTTTTTTCTTCCTGAGTCCTGGAGAGGGATTTTGTAGCCCCTCCCTGAGGAGAACACCAACCAGAACTCAGAATACGGCAGACTTTCCAAAGAACAGGCATGGTACAAAATGTGATTTTGGTGTTTTTCCGCAGGCGACTCAGCCAAAGACCTGCTGTTGAGGAGCTAGAAAGAAGAAATATACTTAAACGTGAGTATTTTTCTCCTAAAGTATTTTATGTGTGTTTGTTGAAACAAGTTATTGCATTTCTAGAACACATTATATTTAAATAGACAAATTAATCCACTGGGATTATTTTTACTTATTATTATTACTTTTAATTTTTCACGTCCTGGGTTTCAAATACTGCAGGAATCAGAATTTACACTTTGATAACGGTGTGCAATTTAGTACAGAAAATAAAATGACTTGTTCAAATTTAGGCTTTCAAATAATTTTCATTCTGATTCCACTGTTACAGATGTCTAAGTAGGGAATACGATCTTAGAGCCACACAGTGCAGAGAACTGGGCTGGCATTTTCCAAGATGGTTTCTCATGGCAAACTGTACACTGAATGCCACCAAGGCTGAAGTGGGATGGAGAAAGCAGAGCCTGATTTTCCCAGCAAGTACATTTGTTCATCTCGTTAGAGACCTGCCCAAAGACAAGTCAAAGAAAGATCATTGTGAGATATAAGAGTTACCAGAGGGACAGTTCAGGCCTGTTACAGATGCTGCCACAGGGGAATGTTCTCAACATCTCTCAAATAAACACAAGGCATAAACTTGTGACTCTTTTCCTAAAGAGTGGTGTTCTGAGCTGGGGCTCAAACAAGTGCTGAACACAATCCCTTCCTTAAAAGTGCTGGGAATCCTCTAAATTCCGGGAAGGTGAGAGAGAGCTTTGAAATGGTCTCCATTAGGAGTCTCTCACAGGAGAGAGGGGGAGGCAGCTGCTTGGAGGAAAAGTATCTTGCTTCTGTTATTTACATGTCTATTTAGTGTTGAAAGACAAAAACCAGAATGATGTGAACAATAGTTTGTTTCTCATTAAATAAGCATAAAACATAAAGACACGTAAGTTTATGTCATATAAGCAATGCTGCCTATGCTACTTAATTAATCTTTAATTAGTAATGTGATTGTAATTCACAAGGGAAAAAATTATCTACATTTTGTTACCTAAAACTTAATGTGTCAGAACTTTCTTAGTAGTTCATAGAAAAAAACTTATGCTGTTGCCATTGAAGTTATTGGGGATTTCATTTCAGTTTTAACACAAAGGAATTCCATAATCTACTTACACTTAGTGGTATTTTCAGTGCTGTTCCAATGCATACATCACACTTGGTAAAATTAGATGTATGCCACACGTGCATAGCTAAATGAGAAACAGGATACATCCTTTGCAAATGTGACTGGGTGAACATGGCCCAACTTCACCTGTTGTTTGCCACAGGGGACAAAAAAAGCATTAACCTGAGATGCTGAAATATGTGGGGCCAGATTTTCAAGAGCCAGTACCTAAAGATCTCTGAAAATCTGTTTCTTTGGGTTTTTTTCCTGGCTAAGGAGGAGCTGATCTCTACTGAAAAAATCTGTTCCTTTCTGTTTACTTTTTGAAGTGTGCTGGTTACATCCTTAATCTGGGTTAAACTGACCAGCTTTAATAATAAAAAAGTTTGAATACATTCATATAATGAGCTTAGGGGGAGATAAAGCTGAAAGAAGCTAAAGCAGAATTAAAGATATTTCCTGAATTCCAGCTGAACATACTGGTCTAGATTTGTATCTCATTTAAAGAACTCCCAGCACGGAGCAAATGTATTGACTGCAGTTCAGTTTATACGGGTTCAGCTGAGCTCAGAACCACTTCTATTTTATTTACCTTTTCCATTATAGAAAAAGCTGGGTATTTTGTAAAGAGGTATGGCCATCACTGAGCTGTGCCAGCTGTGATTTCAAGAGGCTGGACAGATGCAACAACGCTAGTCTCAGTTTTGAGTGAATTTGGAAATTAGTAAAGTCTCCTAGTATTAATAGGGATATCGACATTCTTCTTAGGGACACCGGGATTGTGTCTGACACGCAGAGCTGCATAAATGCCCTTCAGTGAAATCTCTCCAGCCTCCTCCAGGCTGTAAGGGTTTGTACGGTTGAGTCCTAAGCTTTCTAGCAGCTTTGATATTCATAATACATGGTGCTGACAGAAGCAGTGCTACCCCCAAAGCTGTTCTAAGGACGAATAATTCACATTTGTACAATTCCATCAAAATGAGAAGCATATTGCAAGTGCGTAAGTCCAACTCCTATCTTATTTTAAAACAAATCTCAGTAAGATTAAAATAAGTGACTTCTTACCTCCCTTAGGGAGATGTCTCTAAGATAAAAGTAATATTTAAAAAGCAAACTTGAAGCCAACTCTTTCTTACAATTTTGTTGCTCTTCTAAGTCCTTTAACTCCAGAAACACCGCTGGTTCACCACGGAGCCTGAAAAGCGTGTGAACTAAAATCCTGCCCCAGGTGTTCCCGTGTGCTTCCCGTGTTCGACACAAAGCTGACATTCCCCTTCTAGGAGGCAGCATCTCTTCAATCCCACTCTACAATCCCCGGTTCACTCTTGCCACCAGGAGCTGTTCCCGTGTCAGACACAGCTCAGAGTTCCCTGAATGACGCCGGGAGCAGCAGAGTGAATTACAGACCTGCACGTGCCGCGGCAGGACCCGGGGCGTCTCCTCTGAGATTCACAAACCAGCCCCCACTAATGAATGGATCTCGGTGTGGGCAGAGCGATGCAGTGGGAAAATCTCTCTGTGTTCTCTCTGGAATAACCCCTAATTGTCTAATGCCCTTGCTGGCATTTCCAAGCAAATCTTGCTTTCTTTTTTTCTGAAAGAACTATTTCTTGAGGCTGGGAATAAGTGCTGAACCTGAGCAGATGTCTCATAGCAACGGGTCACTGTACATGTCTAGTGTATTTGGAAAAGCTGATCAGAAATGCTTATTTCTGGTTTTTCTTCAGAAATTCTCTTGGTGTGTATCAGAGTCATATCTTAAAAGGCATTATGCCACGGAAAATTCTCTTCTTTTAATAAAAATGTATAGATAGCACTATCTACTCTAAAAGGGGTGAATTAAAACTGAATGAAACATTAGTAACTTCTTGCAGGTATCTCTGCATCTTAGAATACACTTCACTTTTTAAAGTCTGTTCTAAGTATTGCTGCTCATCCCTGACAGAGCACCTATTTCAGCTCTCCTATTCTCTTTTAAATTTGCATGCCTGCCACCAAATTGTAATACAGCACATTATAACATTTCAGATTCACTTGATTTGCATTTTTACTATAGCCAGTTGTGGCTCTACCCTAATATGTTATTTTAAATAGATACTTATGACTGCATTTCAGTGTAATGAGCGTAAAAATAAGGGAGAAGAATACTTCATTACTAAAAATATCATTTTGGAAACTCATCTGCAGTGCTAGAGTTTTTTTGAGGCACATTAAAAAAACCACGTGTGCTTTAATACTGGAAATACCTAATGCAAGCGGTATAATACACTTCACAGTAGTATCTAGAGAATCCTGGAGTGGTTAAATATTTTTGTCTAGGTCTCAGCTTTGTTCAGGTCACAAGCTCACGCCTTAATTTAGTAACAGACAGCACTAGAAATAGAAACGCCATTAACTTGTTTCCCAAGGCAAAGACTATATTTCACACAGTGTTACAGCACTCAGGCTATTTTTAGAGCCAGCGTGTAGGAGTTATCACGGCTTGAATGCTAATAGGCACAACACACAAAGGCGAGCTGGCTTCGGCTAGAACGAGACGCTACGAGAGACAAACCCGTGAGGATAAAGAGGTTCTAATGTCAGTGGTGTATCCTGAATAGCAGAGGAAAAAAGCTTGCAAATCAGAGATAACTCTTGTGGCAGCGTGACCATCTCGAGGTGTAGCCTGAGAATGAGGTCAAACAGGGAAGAACAGAGTTTCCCTGGAGCTGCTGCAATAAATCTTTTCAGCATCTACAGGCTCCAGCAACACGGAGAATAAAAAATTATAATTAACTATGGAATATTTTGATTTTCCTTCTAAAGTTTACACAATTGCAGAGTTGCTGTGGCTGCTGCTGTTTTATTAAATCTCCCTGGAACTGGAGTTTAGAGCCGAGGAAAAGCTGACATTGGCACCAGCTCGTTGTCCTCGCAGAGAGGTAACGATATGTTCTAACGGAGAGAGCTGGACTCCACTAACAGAACCCGCAGCCGAGAACCCGCTCCCCGTTTCCTGTGCTCTCATTTTTATTGCCTGCAGCTTTGGAAACTCCTGATCCTCCTCATGAGGAAAGTCATCTGCTTTTTTATATTCTCCACAGAACGAAATGATCAAACAGAACAGGAAGAAAGAAGAGAAATCAAACAGAGACTGACAAGAAAGGTAAAATCTTGCAATGCCTCCTATTAGTTTCTAGAAATTTAGCAAAGCTGATGTAACATCAGCAGCCGTAGAGGTCGTTATTACACAAACCCTCCCGTAATACACACCCTCCTCAGCAGCGTCTGACATAGCGGTATCCAATAACAGGAATTATAAAAGTACCTACCTCATCTCAGCTACATGAGACTTAGTGGCATATTGACATATAAAGCTTACATCAGAAAATGGCATTTGCTTGCACACTCTGTGTTTTGCAACAACATTGCTAGAAAAGGACCAGTTCATGCCTTGGGGGATTCAGCAGCAGCGGGGACCCCCTCTGAGCTCCCACAACAGAGTTCTCTTTGCATTTAAGGCAGAGTCACAACTAGATCTTGTTACTGTTCTGAGGAAACTCTACTGGAATTATGAGCCAAATATGCCCATAACTTGTTAAAGCCAAATTGAAATTCTGACACTGGGTCTAGTCCTGCAAACCTCACACAGACAACCTGCTGCTCGCTGCAGCAGAAACCCCCGACAGCGTATGATATTGTACGTGGCTCATAATAAATTAATTCTGATTCTGTTACCTGTTGTAAATGCATTTATCAATGTCCAGGTTAAAGTGTTTTCTTCTTTTTCCCATTATAAAGACGCTGTGCTGTAGCCCACAGCTCCACATAAGCCACTATTACTCTCCTAACAATCCTCTGAAGGACTGAATATTTTCCTGGAATTTCCAAGGGGTTGGGTTTTTCCCCATAGACATAAAAACACACTGAGCCAAGATGGGAAGCAGAAAATGTTTGAATATGTTTTTTATTAACATGGTTTTATTTTACAAAACTATTTAATACAGCTTAACCAGAGACCGACAGTTGATGAACTGAGAGACAGAAAAATCCTGATTCGCTTCAGCGATTACGTGGAAGTGGCGAAAGCGCAGGACTACGACCGGCGAGCAGACAAGCCCTGGACAAGACTATCGGCAGCAGATAAGGTACTGCCGAGATTAAAATGACGTGTTGCTGCTTTCTACTTGCTTTGTCTGTATCGATACATCAGATCCTGCAGAGACATTTAACCTCTGGGACATTAATCTCTGTAAACGTTACTGTTATTTTTTATGCTGAAACCACACTGACCGGTGCCTGCTCCGCTCTGCAGGGCCGGTACTTTACAACGCTTATATATACAAAAGTAGTTGTTAACCTTCTCCTTTCACTTCCAGGCAGCAATTCGGAAAGAGCTAAATGAGTACAAGAGTAATGAAATGGAGGTACACGCATCCAGCAAACATTTGACAAGGTCAGTTTTCCAGCTGTTTATTTCCATCACCCGCTAAAACCAGTCTGCTTCAGCCCTGACCCCGTGAACTTCGCTCTTATGTGCTGAATGTGGGAGAATATGCAAAGGAAGCTTTATTTTAAAAGAAAATGGAAGTATTTATCTTTCTGTTCAGAACCCGGGGTGATTTTTTTGGGGTGGTTGGTTTTTTTTGCTTTGATTAGGATGCACTGAGAAGCCCCCAACCCTTCTCCAGAACATCCCTCACTTCCTTACGCCAAAAATTCAAAAGCTATCACAAAAAATTAAAAGTAGGGGCTGGGCCAGCGCGAACCCAGTGCGGCCGCTGGTTGCTCCACGGGCCAGGGCTGACGGCAGGTACCATCTCGAAACATGCATGAAAACATTCATTTCCCTTTCTTAAGCTGGGAAAAACGTGAGAGAGGCCGTTTCTGCAGCCATCATTACTCCCCAAAAGGCTTTGTTAATTAGAGAGAAATGGGAAGAGGGAGCAGTTGTTTCCTACCACCTCATTGGGTCTCCAGAGCGAGTCCCGTTGCTCTTCAGACACCGTTCCGGGAGCACTCTCGTGTGCGCTTGTGGCTACAGTTGGTTCCTGCTGCCGTCCCGAGGAACCCGGTGTGCAGCCCCCCTTCTCCAACGCTCACTGCAGCGGCGCCTCATTGCCCTGCTGATTCCTGAGCCCGGAGTCAATTCTGGCCTAACCCAGCTTCGGCTGCTCAGTGTGTTCCAGGCAAATACACTTGAGCTGTAAACGCAGTGTACATTGATCTAAATGCTGTATTTATAGAGTTCTGGACCGCTCCTGCGATCGTTAGGGCCCCTTTTAACATTCCAAGACTCAAACTCAACGTTTATGATGAGACATCACTGTGTTGATAGAATGAAATACAGGAAAAAAATGGGATGGCTGCAGTTTAAGTCTGAAAGCGAGATCTCCCTTCTCTAACTGCAGCTACCTGGGGAGTTTAAGCAGATTAGAATGATATATTTCAAAATTTGTTCAGGACATTAGGAGTAAATAGGCTTACAATTTACGATTAGTGCTAAGGCATTACAAATGACTGGGACTTTAATGACGTATCTCAGCCCAAAGACCACGCTGCAGAGCAGAGGTGTGGTTGTTGCAGACAGAGCCCGAAGCTCGGCTACATCACACCGACAACGCGGCCTCCGATTTCCCGCAGCATCAGCTCAACTCTGCTGAACTCACACAAATAACAAGATCACTGCCCAATAAAGAGTAATTCCTCCAGCGACAAGCTGTGGCCTAAGGAAAAACAAAATCAACCCACACCCAGTATCTGCATTTGCACTCCCAGTAACTGAACTGGTGAGAGTGGGCCACGAGGACTGTAACTGCACTGCATCGTGTGGAGAGGTGCTGGTGAACATTAAGACTCACAGTCGCTGATATTCTTCAATACTGTCTCTGTGCCTTTCAACACAATTAATAGGGTCTTTTTAAAAATAATTTTTTGTTGTTAATGTAGAATTTTTTAAAATTATATCTATTTTTTTTTAATTTCAAAGTGGTTTGAAAAAATGTCTATTTCTCCTAGATTTCACAGGCCATAGAAATTTTCTTCTGAGAAGAATCTGTCTTTACTTTTTGATATTGCTGCTGGACACACACCGGGGAAGAGGCGCCTTCCCCTCAGCTCAGCGCGGGACACCCCGACCTTCGGGAGAGGACCCCGCAGAGGAGCCCCCGGCACTTACCTACAGGAGCCACCAGAGCCCTTCCTCGCTCTGCAGCCAGAGGAGCGCCGCCCTGGGGAGTGGGAGGAGCTGCTGAGAGACTCAAGTAAAAGCGACTTAAAGCACCTACCGCTCTGCTGGGACACCGGCCTGGAACTGTCCCGCACTCCCGGGGAAGAGGAGACGCTGTGCATGTACAGGCTTTACCATTCCCAGGCCTCTGACACACGGACAGGACACACTGTCATTCAGTATTCTGTTGACAAGACATTTTGAACTTACCACAATTAGTTTGTAAAACACTTAAGTTCATGTTCTAAAAACTAATTTAATGTATTATAATTTCATTCTTTTTTATATAATGTCTAACAGAATCACAGCTGCGAGCATTTTTGATTCCTGTTACTTTTGTTCTTTAATTAAATGACTACTTATTGCAGGAAATTAACACGTTTCCTGAAGCTCTTTTTTTCCCAGGGACAGTAGGGAAGAGATTACAATCCTTAAGCCCAGGATTGTATCGGTGCTTTATCGACAGGGTGCTCAAAAGGATGATCTTTAGTAAGGTTTCCATCTCGTGGAATAGCGGTTTTTTGGCCCGGATCCTCCCCAGCGCAAGAGGATGGAGGTTCTGGCAGTGAAGTCCCCTGTTACTCTACTCAAAACCGACTGAATTAGACAAACCAGCGGTAACGTAGAGCGCACTCGATGGGTAGCAAACAAGGGGTTCTAAAGCTTTCCTCACAGTAAGAGGATAAAGGTTACTGAATGCTAATAACAAAAAGAATACGTAAAAATGTAAAGCCAGAAGTTCTAATAATGCTCAACATCTAGAAGCATCTGAGAATTCTTCTCAAATTTACTACTGAAAGGAAAAGACTCAGGATTAAAAAAAAAAGCCACTATAAAAAACCCAGTAGGGTGATAGCTGGAAAGCATTCCTGACAAGCCACCACAAACCGGCACATACACTCACACGACAGGAATTTCTCTGCAAGAGTCTAAAACACTGTCCTGTCAGGAAGTCATTCAGTGCTACAAATCTGAAAAGGGTTCTCTTGATCTCGTAGCTTCGTTGAGATGATCTCCGTGAAGCGTGACAATAAGAAACAAAATAAGGTACGTAGAGTTGTTTGTACAGACTGCACTGAGGGGCTGCAGGACGGGGGGTGGAATCAAGGCAGAGGACAACTTTCTGTTCTCCTCCGCTGCTGAGTGTGGGGATGAAATAACACACACAGAGCTGTTCTCTGATAAACCAACACTGGGGCGCGGGAGGTGAGAGCACCCGGCGCACACCCAACCCTCCTCGGTGAAGGGCAAGGCGAGAAGAAGAGCAGCGGCGCCCAGCCCAGGGGAGCTGCGGTGGGGCTCCCACTCCGGTCAAACATGAAGGAGTCGTTGGACAAAGCGACCGCCAGTTGAAGACTTGAACTACCCAAGTACTTGATCCAAAGATTATTTTCTTCCTATTTATTGCTATTTTCTATCTTGCTGGCTTTTCACAGAAATATGTAACATTGTAACTTGCCTATTTATCATTTTATTATTAATGAAATACTGTTAATTCTAAACAACAATATGATGATAGTCCATGTGTAATACACCAAAGGGTGAAAAGAAAGAAGTTCCTCCAGCAGAAGAGCCACTTTTAGTTTCAGACCAGTAGATGACCCCTGTTAATGTAAACCTGGCTAATAACCCATGGCAGTAACACTCGGGTTTAGCAGTGACACATACTTTCACTGGTAATAAAATATTGTATAAAACACATTAAAATGATGTTGAAAAATACAACAAAACAGAAAAGCATTTTAAGGGTAACTCAGAGCAGCTTTTTAAATGTCAAACAATGCCCCTGAGCTGTGTTACTGACACGACTTCACCATCTTGTCATTACACAGCCACACGCTTCGCTTCTTCCCTCTTTCTCTGCCGTGCTCCCCCCCAGCGTCCCCACCTCCTTCCGCTTCTGCCTGGCCAGAGACAGAACCCTGGGACTAGCTGAGGGCCACAGGTGGTCACTGGCAGCTGGCCGCCACCAGCCCACCGCTGGGCACCTCCATCAGCCCCTTTGGAGGCTGGATGCACCGGGCTGGAGTGAGCTCTGTTCCTGGTGGAACTGGGCATGTTCAGTGCAGGGAGGCTAAAAGAGGGAAAAACCAAAACAACCCCCCAAACCCCGCAGTCCCCCTGCCCCAGCTGTGCCTTTGCGAGCGCTCCCTCTGATCCACCGGCTCCTGAACGGGAGCTGCTGACAGGGCTGAGCCCCCCCTGGGGCGGGGTAAAGACTGAGGGGTGAAGAGGAAAATCTCACACTTGTACTTCATCCCGAGTCCTCACTAGAACCACCAGTTGTGGTTTCTTCCGATACGCAACCGCTGTAAGAATGGGGTTTGGGCCTTGCAGCACACTTTTTAAAGCCTTGTACAATTAAGAGAACAATGCCTGTTCGCATATGGACAATGTTCAATCAACCAGTGAAAGAAGTTTAGCATCTCATGAGGTCCATCTAGTGGAGAGGACAGCGAGCACAGGCTCAAAAAAAGAAAAAAACACAAACAAAAATCAGAGGCTCAGAAAAATTAGAAAAGCATGAAGTACCGATGGAGATGGGATGAGCAGCCCAATTTCCTGGCAGATTCAGTATAATCATTTCCAGAGACAACATAACCTTCTGTTTTTAAAATTAGTTAATAAGAAATATATTTCATTTGCCACTGTTTACAGTAACCCATTTCCCATCAATGAAGTTCAAGAGCAATTACTCTGCATTCTTACTCCCAGTGCACACGGGACAGAGATCTCACGGACCTTTCCCGGGGCCACCCCCTGCTCCCAGGGAGCCAAACCTGGCCCTTCCCGGCGGCTCCGCGAGGGCCGAGCTCAGGCCGCCATCCCAGGGTGGGCTTTCCTCTTTTATTCCTTTAGAGACAGCGCTGATAGAAAGATACAGAAGAAATTCAGAAATCCATAGATTTTCGCATTTTCTTTTAGGACCTCTGTCAAAGAGTCTCCTACCTTAACTTTACCTTAAAACTCAATTTTAAACCAGGCCATTTTTCTCTCTGAAAATAAACGTTAGGGACCGGTTACTTGTATCGGCGCGTAGCTGCATTTGTGAGCTCCAGAGCAGAGCCCTTCCTTTTCCTCTCTTACAGGAAATACTGACACAGCAGTTTTATTTGACTGACACGCAATTGTATGTTACTGATTTAAAGCAAAATAGTAATAACATGATTTTGTAAAAGGAAAAAAAACCAGGCAGACAATATATGTTTTTCTTGAAATATTTAATACAACTATTTGCAATGCAGTTCAACCACAAATGCTTACAGTTTTGTTTTCTCTCAAAAACTCCTATTGAAGTCTAACACCACAGACGGGGGGGCTGAGATCAGAACAGGCGATTTGACCCCTAACGCATTCCTGAGGGCGCTCTGGATCAGACCAAAGGGGGACTCTGTACACACAGACCCAAAACATCGATCCAAAGTGAAATACAAAGTGATTTATCTGAAAGTCAGTTAAATAACCTACAAAAATTGTTAAAGACTTCTTAAAAAATAGCACGTGCTAAAAAATAAAAACATTTACATATTGCATTTTAGCAGATTCAGTAAAATAATTCTAAATATCACATATAAAGAAGCCTTATCCACAAAGATTGTAATATTATTAAGGAAAATACGCTTTCGTTACAGTAGTTTCCTTGAGTGTTAAAAAGCAAACAAAAAAAAGTGGTCAAATTTTACATTATAAAAGAATGTTTATATTCACCTTGAATTTCAGGAAGGTATTTGAAAATATTACTTCAGAATTCTGTCTTCTGATTGAAACAAGGTCTGCAACCCTCTGCGAACGTTACACAGCTCCTCTTCTTGCTGTGCAAAAAGCACCACATTTGTCACATACTTTAAATAAAAAAAAAATCTGCCTTTTTTTAACTGTTTATAAGTATTGTAATTCTGATGCATAGTATATGCTGCCTTTTACATATCAATTATTCTTTCCACATCAACATTCAACATATTAAGACACAGCACTAAACCAGTATATTCCTATCTACCCGCTGCCCTTCTTACCCAGAGGAGGTTTAAAGTAGAACATGTCAGTGATATTGGGATTCTGATTCGTTTGTATTTTTGATAGGGAACTAGAAATTACAATTTTTAGTAATGTAGGGTTCAAAGAGCAATACTTAAACAGTAAATAAAAGTGAGGGCAAGGTAGCTTCATTTACCATTTCTTTAAGAAGTTTCTCCTGGAGTCCTTTTATGTCCTCTTTCATCAGATGCATCTACAAAAAGACAGGGAATACATCTCTCTGCTTACCTCTGGTCACCCACTGGCAAGAGGAAAACTACACCCCTTATGGCCCATAACTGTGCAATGCTGAGGAAAAAGACTTTGGAAGAGGTCAATACTTCAATCTGTTGGTAAAATTGAAGAATTATTAAAAACAAGAAAGAAACAAAAGTTCATCATACCTCTGAAGTAAAAATATGTTCTTCATAGTCAACAGTATGGAAGATGTTCTTTTCAAATGAAGTTTTAAGAATCTGGACTCTGAAGAAATAAAAGGCAGTTCAAACAGCTTTGCTACGCATGAACTTCCCAAACATATTTATGAATACATCCCCTTATTTGTACTTAAAAGCATGGATAAAGATTACCATCATCGTTACTACTGGCATAGTCCATCAGGTATGTGGGGAAATTCACATGGAGAATAATTACATTTTTAAATCTCATTTTCTCATCCCATCTACTATCTCTATTGAATGGATGAGAGAAATGGCAGAGAGAACAGCAGTTGGCCTAACTGATAGCTCAAATGAACAGAGCCCAAATCCCAGCCTGGGATGAACGAAGCCTACTAACCTCTGTTGCTCATTTTTCATGTATGTACTAAAAGTATGTACATGTTTTTTCCAAAAGGTCTGGAAATAAAAAAAAAGTTAATAGATGATAATCAGTAGGCACTAACATTTTCTGAACGGACTAATATCTAATATGAATAAAATAACCTACAATCACAGACAGAGAACACACTGGGTAGGAGTTACACAGTCACCACAGATGCTTGGAGAAAATAATAACCTTAGCTGCCAGGATGTGGCACTTCAGGGTTCTAGTTTCATGGAACCAGTTTCACCAGAAACCTGTTCTGCATAACAGTTTCAATATTATGAAAAAGAGCATTTTAATCAGACTTTCCATATAATTTAAGGCATGCCTTCAGGGTAAAAAGAAAAAAGCGAATATAAATCTTGTGTTTACATGAGTATTTGTATATTGCTTTTTACGTTACAGCAAGAAGCAGACCCACAATATCAACTGATTCATTGTAGAACTCACAACAAATCAGATTCAAAAGTCTAGAAGCCGTTCCTGAGATACAGGCCAGCTGGAAAAAGGCTCATGAAGTGGGGTAAACAGCCCATTAACAGCAGCAGCGGTTTAGTCCAGGGAGAAAAACATAGTGGTGAGCTGGACATTCTATGACCACAGCATTGGCCCTTCCTACACCTCAAATTCATTATTTGAAATATGACCCCACTTCAAGCAAATAGATAAAGGGTTTT
Source organism: Limnodromus scolopaceus (assembly GCA_028565335.1). Taxonomy (NCBI): domain Eukaryota; kingdom Metazoa; phylum Chordata; class Aves; order Charadriiformes; family Scolopacidae; genus Limnodromus; species Limnodromus scolopaceus. The sequence continues at coordinate 1,087,682 of JAOXNO010000005.1, forward strand.
TAAAACAGAATTAATGATCTGAAGTTAAAGATGATATGAGTAATTTATGGGCTCCATAAGAATTTGTTTCTCTCCGTGATCAAGCAATTAAAATACAAACCGAGAATTCTTTTTCCATGTTTTTCAGGGACTGAGAATCTTTTTCAAAATTCTCAAGTTCCTCAAGGAGAGTAAAGTGAAATTTGTCCAGCTGCCTGACCCTACCAAAATAAAACAAGGTACTTTTAGAAGGTATTCATTGCATTTCAAAGGTGTTTTAAAATAAATCTTTGGTTACAGACCTGCATTCATGAAGCTGGTAACTCATTGTTGTCAAATGCTCATGGGCTGCTCTTAATGATTGCTTGGTAAAATGATCCATTCTCTGTGAGCGGCTCTAAGAGGATTGTTTAACATTAAATTCAGATTATTATCAATTTAGGAAAAAGCCTCACCTGTAGTATGTTTAGTACTGTGATTGCTTAGCAGAGAACTCTTTTTTAATTATCTCCCTATCTTTTAAAGAAAATCTTTCAGTTAACAAAATGCAAACAAACAGAGGTTTATGGTTTTGATAAAATTCTACCTAATTAGAAGTACATTATTTGAAAAAATGTATTTCCTCAAAATAGAGAAAGTACCCATGAAATGAATGATGGGTGCTTACAGCTGTCTTAGATGAACAAGCACATTATTCAGGCTCATGGTTTCCTTTTTGCAAATGAATTTCATTCACGAGATACGACAATTTGAAAAAAACAAAATGCAGTATGGTCATTACTTCAGATACGTGAGCTTGTTTGGAAACAACAGACAGGATAAAAAAATAAAACAGATGTGGGAAAGAAAATCATTGGAGAGTAAGGTATGTAAAGGAACTGAAAATAGCGTAAAAGGAAACTTGAATTCTGTCATTTCTTGAAGTTCTATGCACGTAGCTATTTTCATGTCCTTTTAAGCAAATCCTGTGGTGCCAGCCCAGCTCTCATTCACAGACACACGTACCCACACACACAACTAACAGCATATAGGAAAGGTCTTGCCTCTATTTTCCTAGTAAATTCTTTCTGGAGCTTCTGACAGATACTGATAGTTGAACAGCCAGGCTCCCAGAGCCCCCTGTCAAGGACAGACAGGTCATTTACAGACACCGTAGAGACGCTTTCAGACACTGACGAGAAGTAAAAAAGGATACAAATCACAATTCCGTACGAAAAAGTATCCCAGCTGAAGTTACAACCGGGACTAGAACAGCATTGTTATATTCATTTCACCAATTAGATGGCGGAGACCAGTTTCTATTTTCATATCAATTTTCTGACTTTTTAAATGGATAGTCTCTAAATATTTAACTTTTTTTTTAACATGTAAAATGCTTTTTTATGGATACTCCCTCTTCTTGTTAAAGCTTTAATTAGTTTCGTTACTTTAAACTTTTGCACAGCTATAGTCAACTTCCAGTCCATAACTAACCTCTGTATGTAACAGCATCATCTGTTTTAAATAATTTTCTGGGCTGTATCTTTGCTATTCTCTTTCCTTTCTTTTCCTTCTCTTTGCCTGTTTCTACTTCATCAGAATTGCTTTCTGTATCACTCTGGTACCGCCGTTTGAGAAAAGTCTGTACAGTCGGTCCTTTAATAAACATAAAAACAAAGCTTCATTTTAGGATTATTTAGAACAATGAGATGGGAAGGTAAGAGTTTACTGAGCCTTTGTGTCCAAACTCTAGGAATACGTGTCTTGGCTGTAAAGCTCAAGAACTATATAAAAATGCCTAAGCATTGCATTTATGGAGGGCATGTTCTGCTGACAGGAGATGTTGATGGAAGTGACCAGCAGGATGTGAATGAACACAGAACTCTGACCACGCAGGGCTCGCTCAGTACAATCACCCCACACTCTCTTTTCCTGGTAACACATTATCCCTGCTTTTTTCCAGCATCACTGGGAACACTTCTAACTCTTTCTTAAGAGCGTAACTAATTGTTTACGGGAACTACATTTTGGAGCCCAGTTTCTGAATTTTCTGGAGGTAATTAAAACAGCAAAGAAAATGAGAGAGTAAAAATGGAGTAGTACTGAAAATATATAAAAGAAAACAAGATTAAAAAACTTGGGTGATATTTTTATGCCGAATAAACATTTTTCTTAACCTATATGGATACACATCAAAAGCTTTTTGCTTTAAATGGAACGTTTGTTACCTGACTCATGTATGGGGCCATAGTGGTCTTCACTCCAGGACTGCACTTTACTTCCACTGGAAACAGACAGCGGGGATGGGGGTACACGCTCCTAAAAGAAAAGTCACTGATTTACTAGCTTCCAAATTAAAGCACTTTTAGAAGTCTTCATCAGAAATCCATGTTTATGTTGCTTTTTGTTAAACTAGGGACATGAACACAACTACAGTAAGAAAAACAAACTTGAATTACTACTAGGTCTCATTAGATGAAAGAATAAACAAATTCTTCACCCCATTAATAATTAACAATAGCAAGAAGTCAAATGACTAACAAGGTCTAACTGTTTCTTGCAATAGGACAAAATTATTTCTTAAAGGAGCCATTAACACTTTTTTCACCAGAAAAACTACTTAGGAGAAGGGATTTGAAGGCATACACCAGTTTTTAGTTATTTGCCAATGCTACAATAGCTGTTATATTTAGTACATTAATGATAAAACTATGAAGGCCCTTTTTCACCTCAATTTTTCCAGGCAGATGTCACTATTCTTTAATTTGTGAAAAGTCGTTTATTTTTCATTGAAAATAAAGAAAAAAGATTTAGTCCCTGTTGTTTTTAAAGATATTAATTATAACTGACCTTGTGGGGATACAATTCTTTCCTTGTATCCATATAATAAAGAATTCCCTAATTTATCTCAAATATTTAAAAATTACTAGTAGGATCTTCCAAGTAGGTCACAAGTAAACATTATATATAGTATTTAACATTAAGAAAGATGCCTTTCCCTTAAACCTCACCATCTGTAAAGCAGATGAAACAGAGGAAAAGCTGCAGCACACTTCGGGAGAGCACAGGCTTTAGTAACGTACCTCCTCTTTACTTCTGGTGACAGGCTGAGCGAGATCTTGCAGTTTTCCTTTACCAGACAGTATGTCTGAAAAGCAGCGTCTGAAACTTGAATCTTCATTGTTACCACGTGTTTCAGATACAGACCCCTTCGAAAGTTTTCCACTGACAGTTTTGTATGTTGTTAAGCTGAGCTACATATTAACAAAAAAATAATCATTATTGAAAGGAAACGTATAAAAGCATCAAACAGTTGGCAGCTGAATGGAACAACTAAAATGGAAGAGCTAAAATAATTGTAGAGTAATATTCTTACCAAAGATGCTTCAGTTAAAACTGGTGAGAAACTTTTATTTCCAAATGTTAACTTTTTAACAGTCACCTCAGGGGACTGATTTAGACATATACTTGGAATATTATTTTTTTGCAGATAGCAGTTATCAGGAGAGATCCCTTTCTCAAAGTTTAACACTTCCATTTTTTCTGGTGTTGACTCCTGGGGACCAGGTGACCTCTCACTAAAAGTAAGCTCTGGAGGAACATCTCCTTCTGATACCCTCTCAGCACCTAGAAAACAGTTACTTAAGCGTCAGCAGCAGAGGTAAGTGAAAGCCCCCCACTGGTAACTGCTCCAATTCTAGGTATGTGCAAGTCTCACATGTGGGGAATTTTAAGTGTGGGCTGTCACACTTGCACTTTTTGCACTCTCCTCACTATTTTAGCAGTTACCAGATTCATTCTTACGCTCATGTATTGCACGTCTGTACTATCCTGATGTCAAATAACTGCACCAACCTTAAACACGCTCCCTTAAATTACGTGGTACACACTGAATTAGGGGCTATCACTTATTTTAAAAGCATGAAATAAATCTAAAATTTTACTACTGTGATAATCCTCATTTAACCTCCAACTTCTGATGCAGAATTGCTATAAACTACAAGTCAAAATACATACATCTCATTGTCTCAAGAGATGCAGGACTCTCAGACGAAGGCACTTCAATTTCCCTTTCTTCTGCAGAATTCTTTGGTTTAGTAAGTGCTTTATGTATAGAGTTAGTTACTCTCTTTGGCTCCATAGACAGAACACTGTGGAGGTCCTTTTGCTGATCATCATCCTTGTTTTCCCCGTTCGTATGTTTCTATTGAAATACAAAGTTTATATAAACATTATTTGTAAACACGCAGAAGTGTATATATATATATATACACACACACACACAGGTAAAGGGCATATTATCTACACATACCCTTGAACCAACAGGGAGGCCCAAAAAGGAACATCATTAGGAATACTTCAATTCATAAGGCTATCAGGTGTTCTAATACCAATATGCACTCAATTTGTTTAATTCAGCACCCAAACCTCTATTCTTATGATCTTCTTAATTATTGGAAGCAATTACCAATGCTTTGGGATTTAATCAATGAAGTTTACAGACCTACCCATATACACTGACATGTTATGCTAAAAGAATGAAAATGTTTTGACACCCAACATCATTGCTTAATTTACTAAAAGTCCTATTTGGATACTCAGCAAATGTATTGCCATACCCGGCATTTTCTGTTGTGCACTGGACAGGCACAGCATTAGCAAAAGCACATTACCTACAAGAACAACCCTGGCTCACTAAAACCTCCCATTTAATAGACTTTTTCAAAATAGCGGTAGGTTTTCAAAGTAAAGGACACAGTGGTTCTTTGCAGCAGAGTAAATTCCATAAACAGAAACTGAAATACTATTATGACTGAGAAGGCTATTTAAGACTGATTTTCTTAGCAGCTAAATACTCAATATCAAAAAAGGGCACTGCTAGAAATAATAAAGAAAATTCATTTCCACTTGCTCATGTCAGGCACTTAAAATTCAGGAGTATGAATTGCAAAGTAGATCAGAGTTTATTTTGAAAAACATAGCAGAAGTGCATTTTTAAGAACAAAGTGCAATTTATACCTGTGTTTTTGATTTCTCCTCCTTAGAGGTGCATGCTGAAGATTTCCTTTCACCCTCTGACTCAGAACTGGAAAGCTCTTTGTAATTTTTTGCTAACGCTGCTCTTCGAGGTCGTTTTTCTCTGGTGGTTTGTTCTATTGTTTCATCAGCTCTTGACTTCTGTTTTTTATATTCATTTTTCTTTGAAAGAATAAAAACATCTTCAGTTTATATCAGAATGATCAATAAATAAATATATAAGAATAAATGGCACGTAACTTGGTTTAATTACTTTAAATTAATTGGTTTTAAACAACTAAAAAACTTTAACTTTACCAAAGCTTAGAGAGTCCATTAAGTATTTTGGGAAGGTAATTTTCACCGTAGGGCACAGTGCAGTCCGGAATGTGAGAGTCAAAAAAGGGAAGAGGCAAAATAAGTGCCATTTTTGAACTACAGCAAAGCTGAAGTGGGTTTCCAGAGCTTGCTCTCTGAAACACGTGCCCATTTAAATTAGACAGTAACTGGTTTTGAACAGGACAAATGCAAAAGCCTGCACAGTGAGCAGGAACCAGAGTCCTCGATTGTCACCTCTGAAATGATTGCTGTAACCACTCGAGGAGAATCAGCCCTTCTGGATCCCAACCACTGCCACACTCGACACAGCACTCAGAGACGGAGCAAAGTCTGGTCTCACTCACAGAGTGAGGTGAGAAGTGTCAGCCTCAGACTAGGAGAGGTTCAAATTCCTGCCTCCCGCTCTCTGAGAAGTGCTCTATGCAGAACAGACGCTTCCCAGTGCTTCCTCACTGCCAGGGTCACGTCTGGGAGTGACTCCCCAGGCATCAGATGCTCTCCACAGCAGTGGCACCCACCGCCTCCCAGCGGGCACTTGGAACCTGCTTGGGTAGACCTGGGCAATTTCGCTACTGAAAAAGGACACTTCTTAGTAACGAGACAGGTTCAACATTGAGCAACTAAGTCCTCCTTAGTTTTGATATACGTGGACTAGACATCACCATCAATGCCTACACGTGGTGATCACGTTGTCATAGGCGTGATCTACTTTGAGTGCATGTATGTAGCTTTAAGCTGTGAACATTAAATTGGAATAATTATTGTACAGTCTGACACACCAAAGAGGAGTCTGGAGGGGACAGAAGGAAGGTTTTGCGGGTTTTTTGGTGTTTTTTAAACTATGGCTTACAAACATCTACAAGTACCTTCCACTAACATGCACATAATTGCTTATAATTTGTTATATTTCCAACTTTACTATAATAATAAGGAATAATAATTGCAAAATAAGATCCGTAACATTTGTTTCCACAGTTTCACTATGTTATATACATTCATTTAAAGAAATTAAAATCTCAAAGCTATTACAAGTCAGTTAAGCACATTAGACATATGAAAGCCCCTGCTGAAAAGCTAATGGTATATTCAATGAAGTAGAAGGCTTTTAAGCAGTAAATAGACATAATCAATAATTTTAAGTAATAAAACTTACAGAAGCATCAGTGTATAATGATCATTCTTACTCATAGCTAGTATTATGCCTGAAATACTAGCTAAATGCTACATAAAAAGAACATAGTACCTGAAAAGAACAAACTGAATTTAAAAAATGATCTTAAAATAAGCATGGAGAAATGCCACATATTTATGAAAAATTATTTCAAAATTATTTCTGGAGTAAGTTAAGACATTTTGAATATGTATTACAAGTCTACCTGCAAATTTACATTTACCTTTTTCTTATTTGCATTTTTGCCTTTGGGTTTCTCCACGTGGCAAGCAGGTTCAGAGAATTTATCTGCTGTTACAGTACATAAAGTTAGAAAAAAAAAAATCAACAAAATAGTAAAATGTTTGACATTTAGAGTTCTTGCTGTAAAAATCATAGAATCACTACATGCCTGCAAATCTACTGATTCAGTAAACTGCTTTCAGCACATTATTTTAAGAAGCCAAAGGTCTTTTGGTTGACAACAAACTCTGCCTGTCCTACCCTACAACAACATTCCATGTTAAAATACAGACTTTTTGGAAATGAATTCTTATGCTTGGAAATAAGACAACAAACCCATAGTGTATCTGCAGTACGGCACATTGTATGCTGTGCACCAAGTATCTATAGGCAAGTTTACCACAGCGTTCTTAAGAAATATGAAACAAAGTTTCTCACCTTTGTCTGTGCTTATTGGTTTCCCTATGTTTTTACTTCTACTGTAGTCAATTAACTGGGCTTTAGATTTTCTATTTGATTCTTGTAGCCAACTGATGTCTGTCTTGCTGTCGTCAGCTCTGTATTCTGTGTCTGTGTCACTAAAGAGATGCTTCTTGTTTTGATTGTTTCTAGTCTACAAAAAAAAGTTCTTAAGTTTATTGAGCTACTTTTAATATACCTTTCACTTACAGAATTGGTATTTAGAGGCAGGAAGACAAGGTATGCTCATCCACAAAAATCTGAGCCTTACTTTTTTCCTTCCTTTAACTTCAGTGCTAGTTTTCCTGTCATCTGCATTCCTTAATTAGAAAAAGAAAAAAATCTTTAAATGATACATTTAAAAATACTTGTTCTGAATCTTTCTACTATTCGTGGGATATGTGGATTACGGATTCAAACCGATGTACCTACTTTTGTTTTCACATTCATTTAGGAAATATCTGTTTACCTTAAAGCCCAAAGGATGTGCTTATTTGCTAATGAGCAGTAAGAACACACAGTACCAGCACGTCCCTTTGCAGCCTCATCATTAACAAAACACCACCCAACTCTGTTAAGGGGTTTGTATCCCCACAGCATTCCATGAAGAGAACCAAAGCTGTTTTCTTCGTGAAATACACTTTCCTTTCTATCAGCTTCCCAAAGGAAAATCAAAAACAGCCTAGGAGGCCACAGCAGCTGTGTCTACTGCTGGAAGAAACAACACAGTCAAGCTATTACTGTCACACATACATTCCCTCGATTTTCATCATGGAACGCTGGAAAATGCAGCCAGTGCTGTTCTTGGTGATTACCACAGACTAGGACACAATATAATATCCCTACCCTTTTGTGTTTGGATCTGTATGAACACTCCGTTCAGTAACAGGCAATTCTGGGACCTAAAAATGTAAATAAATTAAAACAAATTAAAGTTTTGATTTGTTACACAATTTAAACAAAATTAAACAGGCCATCAGACAGTAACAGCTAGGGGCTCTCTTGCTCAGTTTTTTTACTTAGCAATTAAATTTTGATGATTAATTTCTATCTTAGAAATTATTTAACAACAGAGCTGATAGATAAAACCAACCGGAACTGACTGAAGCTTTCAATATCTCTAACATACATTAGTTTCCATCCACTTTGCTTCCCTGCCTTCACCAATTCAGCAGCCTCCTTTGAGCCATAAGCAGCAAAACTATCTTTTATTGTCTTTTGCTTCTACTTTACCTAGACTTTCCTTTTACTCAAACATCTGGGGAAACATGTCTTTACAATGGGGACTGGAAGGAAAGCAATAGCGCTTTAAGGATAAATCGAAAAATAATGATACTCATAAAAACCTCTTTTATTCTTTATTCAGGAAAACATCAGAATATCTTTAAGTCACCAGAAGCTTAGGATAGCAAATATCATTATACATTTGAAAGGGATGGAGGTATTTACATGGCAAACGTTTTTCCCCTCTAAAATTTCAAATTACATCACTGATTTCAGCTGTTAAGTATACTTCCAGCAGACATAATTTAAGTTGACTGAACTCCTTTGTATTCTATTCATAACATATCAGTTTCAGTTATATTCTTACTCCAAGCTTTATTGTAGGCTCATCAAACCCACTGATGTTAAAGTTGTAGACATCATCCCTGTCAAACAGACACACAGATCAATTTTGTGACTGAATTAATGAGCATTTCACAAAGGTAGGTATGGGTAATTGGAAATTCTGTTTGAAAATGCTTTACTTACATAATATGACCAGCAGTTCCATTACGCAAAGCAGTGGTTTTCAGGTTTCTATGCTGAACTTCTTCCTATACAGAAATAAAAAGTTAACTCCCATGTCAAATTTGGAGGATGCACCCTGTCATCTCAAAAAGCAAGTTCTCCACCAGGCACATAAGAAAAAACCCAGCAGCTGCTCCAACCGCCACTGGCTGGGACCAGCACAATAGGGCAAAAGGGGACAAGAGCTTGTAGAAACGAAATCTTTTAGAATTTATCCTTTAATGATATCAACAAAACCTCACAATTTTTCCCCCCAAGCACTAAGACTAATTTGTGTGTCTTAACTATATCCCATTTAAGGATTCTATAATCTCATTTACTATCATATTTTTATTCTAAATATTTAGCATTGCCATGTTCAAAAGGAGCAGAGTCAACTACATAATTTGTAAACAGAAATTAATTTGGGTTTCACTGGCTGACAGTTACCTGTAAAAATATTTTTCCACATAAAATACTTTTAATATATTTACTTAAGTATATACACTCAATGTGTAATTAACATTAACATCTACAGATACTTAACATTCAGTGGTTTGTGAACTTTAGCTTTACATCTAGTAGCTACCACCATATATGCATATACATACGAAATGAAAAAAATATCCAGAAAAGCAATATGTTACCTTAGAGACACAGGATTTATTTAAATGTGGCCTAAAAAATAAGGATACATTTTGTTAAATGCTAATTAGAAAATATGCATTAGAACACTGCTTATATAAATAAAAGCCTTATCAAACACAACAAGTTTATTCTGGCATTTAAATGCAAACCCAAGGGAATTAAGAGATCAGCCCCTTTCACTTTTGTGCTCTAGAAAAATTCATTCCAGACACACAACTACATTGCAGGTTCTGCATGTCCAGGTCCCCATCCACAAGGTTTAACAGGTGCCACAGCTTAACTATTCCAGTCCTTTGTCACCCATTTACAATCAAACATGGGGTGCATGTAATTATATGTAAAACACATCTCCAAGCATCAGTTCCAGAAAGGTAAGACTAATTTTCTTACTTAAGAATTTGTTAAATTTAAATTCTAACAGTCAAGTTTTTCAGGAAGAGAGAACTTGGAACTTTAGATAACCAGAAAATTGATGACTGAATCCAAGTTTGCCCCCAAACCACAATGCCAGGATGGAGACACCCAACACGGGCAGCACCCATGAACTACCCCAGCTCATTTCTCTCCAGGAAAGGTGCTGTGAGGGAACGAATGAGCGAAAGGCCACTGAAGAGAGTTTCTAACAGCCTTCGCAGTTATTGCAGCTCCTCACTATTCGACTACTAGTCTCCTACACTTCAGTAGAATTGGGTTTATCAGATGAAAGCTGGATGTGAAATACCTGCAGACAGAGGAGGCGATCACAGACAAAGCCACGTGCACAAAAAGAATAAGCACAAAAGTAAATAGTTCATATCCTACCTGGTAAAACCCAAGGAGTATCTTGTTTTGCTTTTCTCATCAGTCTTTACTTTATATCTGTCACCGATTTTACTGATTAGTGATTTAGTTGCATCTATCATCTCTTTAGACTTTGTTTTCTATAAAAACAGAGTTTAAGACTCAACTATGAACCCATTGAACAGAAGGGCAAAGCTGCAAACAGAACTACAAGTTCCTATTAATTCCCTAAACTTCATTAAATGTGCTAAATCACTTTCCTTTGAAAAATCTTTTTCCCTTTCATTGCCCAAACAGGGAGCAACAAAACATCATTTTAGCAGACATTTTCTTTTAAACGTTATGGCTTTATGTACTATAACATTTGAAAGTGAATGAAGAAATGCATGAGAAGTACAAGTAGGTGCTTATTTAAGAAAATTTTAAAAAAAAGATTATTTTTGAAAAGAAATTGAGAGTAAAATAATCTTAAACAGGTGATACTGAGAAAGCAAACAGTGAAGCTGATATTACTTAATTCACTCAGTATCAGTGGAAAGTCAATTAAAAATACGTTTGTGACTAAATGAATGTAAAATACAAATTCTGAAACACTGAAAATTTGTCAGCTGTCTAAACTGCAAGTCAAAGAAATGAAGGTAAGAAACTCACTGTCTTTGATTGTTTTGGATTTGCAGTCTCTTTCCTAAAGAGAACATCAGGTTCCTCTTTTGTAGGATCAGAATGCAAAGCTGTTTCAGACACTCGCCCTGAAAGAAACGTTTCAAATGATGTTTCAGTAGTAGTTTTTTTATCTTCTGTACTTAACAGTTCTGTTCCTAATGACTAATGCCCTAAGTGTCCACTAAGTATTTTGCAATTTTCTTCTCTCATAGTATCAATTTAATTTTCTTGGCTTTCTTCTCTTTTTTAGTTTCTTTGTTTATCTGAAGAGATCTTTCAAAAAATTGAATAAAAAGCTTTTTGTTTCACAGCTCTTCTACTACCAACGAATACAGGAAAAAACCCAAAAGTACAGCTGGAGGTTAAAAATTAATCTGAAACATTTTTAGCATAACAGTTAAAGCGTGAACGTAACCTGGATGGGATGTATGCGCCAACGGTGGCTTTAGCTTTTCCTTGTCACCAGTTGTTATATTCTGCTCAGGAACAGAGCATGCTCTTTTTTTCCATGGTTTGGATTTATCAAAAGAAGTCTCCAAAAGACCAGACAACCTAACAAAGACAACACCATCTTATTATCAGTGAAATGCAGAAAGTGTCTTTATTATAATAAACATGCATCACAAATTAGGAAGATAGTGATACCTTGCAGATAACAATACATTTTACAGTGGTACCTACGCCTGCTACCATCGTTCAATTCACCATTGCAATGTAAAATGGCAAACCTCAAGAAACAACATATTTAAGTCAGCTTCAAAAAACCAACGATATCCCATGGCCATCATTAAACCTTAAGCCTAGATAACTGTGGTGTGTCAAATCTACTACTTTTTATGGCAAAGTTAACTGACATAAGCCTGTATGTCATTCGTATTTTACCTTCTGGTATCATCTGAAAGAATTACTCTCCTTATTACTTGTAAAGCTTACTTAAACTCCTACTCTGATCTTGTAAGTGATTACTATTTTCATAAACAGATTCATCAATTTAAATTCTTTTTTTAAGACAACAGAATGGTATTGTTCATGAAGTAGTCTTACAGCACGTGAGTTCTAGTTTGGTGCTGTGACTGTCAGAATTATAAAAAAAAAAAAATCCAAATCGACATAATGAAAGTGACCTGACCTACACAGCCAACAGTTCTTAATGCAATTCTCAGGGAAGAAAAGACAATTAAATTCTGTGATTTTCTGAAACCATGCAACAAAATTTCAATTCTGGCAATACTTGAAAATACTCTCTTCAAAATGAGTGACAACAACAGTGATTTGTTATTTTTCTGCCAATACTTACAAAGGTTTGGTGCTTCTCTCTACTGGCTGAGAATCAGGAACAATATCTAATGCATCATCTAAATGAGACATTAATTTGGTATCAATTATTATTACAAAAGAAATGGACAAAATTAAAATAAAAGTAAGGACCATCAACACTTGTAAAATTACTTGCCCAAAGTTTGCTTTTGTGCGGCCTCAATTTCCACCTCTTGTACCATTTCTAAGACTTCTTCAGCACACATTCGCTACAGGGGGTAACACCCAAAAAAACCCCATTAGCATAGGACCATAAACAGGATAATCTTGTCAACTTGCATTTTCCCAAATAAAATATGAAACTGTTTTTTCATTTCATAGAAGTGCTGATTTCAGACCTTTTCAGGTAGTTTTGCCTCATTTCTGATATTTGACTTCCTGATCTTCTGCTCCGTTTCACACAATTCACTGCCTCGTGTACACCTTTGGTCACTCTAGAAAGCACAGCGAGTACCACTGACAATTACAATCCATAAAAGCCAAAGAAGTAATTCTTCCAGAATTCTTCAAGTAACCCTTGAAATATTCTAAACTACACATTCTATGTTAAAGCCTTTTTCTAAAGTATGGCTGTATCAAAAAATGCTTCAGAATCCCATAGTCCACAATTTGACCTGATCCTGACCCAGAAAGAAATTAAGAACCAAAACCAAAATAAAAACGTTATTTTGAAGTCTGTTCAACCAGAACAGAAGCAAAAATACATCTACACAAACTGCAGCTCAGTGACACCTATAGTTTTGTTTGATTTTAGTGAATGCCTAATCAAAAATGCACTAAACCCAATGCTATAAACGCTATAACCTGAAGACATTAACATTGAGCTATAGCTGTGAAATGTATCGTGTGTTTTTAGGAGTATTTCAACACTGCGTAATGATCTGAGATTCTCTGCATACACCCTTCTCATATTATTCACAAAGGAAGAACTGTGGTTCTAGTAAAAGCAAGTTAACTCTGGGGTCAGAACTGATGAGGGAATGCAAATTTTGGCTAATTTTGTAAAAGTTCAGTCTGACTTTAGACATATTAAACCTGAAATCCAGAGGACAAAAAAACATTATGCAGTAGAGTAAAACACACTATTTTCTACAAGTTGCTGACTGCAAAACTCTTAGCGCTTTAAAAATATTAATTAGGAACAAATTATAATAGAAATTAATGTTATTGTAAGTAAAAGACTTAGATACAGATGACATGCATACTCCAGGAGGTTCTTGACAGGAATTCTTTGTTCTGGTCTCACTCACTGCATTACTGTTAGACCTTTCAGCAGAGCTCATCATTTCCAAAGGTAATTTATATCGCCCTTTAGAAGGAGTGGCTGAAAACAAACTGGAGATGTTAAAATTTTACCATTTTTTCTATTAGGATTACTATGCTGTGACATCAATATGAAGAGTTTTACCCACTATCAGATCTATTCCTTAAACTTCAAAAAAGTTGACTAGTATTTATATAAACTCATCATGTACCTTTTATAGTTCCATTGATTTCAATTAAGATCCACGGAGGTTAATGAGCCCATAGACTGTGGATGCCTGGAGGCAAGCAGTGTAAAAGTTACAGCCTGGCTCTGGTAGAAAATAGTTGGTCCCCTATTTAGAGATTTTTACCGTGATATAATTTTGCTGGAATATACTGTGTGGTTAAGTTCCAAATAAAAAAAAAAGTTGCAGAATTTCTCCCTCTTGTTCCATCTTAATCTGAAAATGCTTTCTTTTCTAGCCTCTGTTACTCTTAATTTATATGTGATACGACCACTGGCAGAACAGCACGACTAACAATCTTCTTGCTTTAACTGTCTTAAGTGCATCAGTACCCTTGGTTATATACACCCATGTGTCTCTACTGCTCTTTGTCTCATAAATCTCTCCCTTGTAGAAAGTATTTAATAAGTGTTACAGTAAGACTATTAGGAGGAAAGTGATGACTCCTATTTGTGGTAAAACCTCCTTATTCTTTTCTCTACATAAGAAGCACTTTTGATGTACGTGTCACAAGGGCTGGACCTGTGACTCAAACCTGCAGTGGATCCCACCTCACTCACCAGCCATAGAATCAACTGCCTCTTGAAGAAACACGGGCAGTTTCTAGGTACGAGTAAATGCAAGCGACAGACGCACACGCTGGACAAAGCTGATGTTCCACTGCAACCGCTATAAAAGCGCCAACTGCTGAGAATTCTTTAAACCAAGAGCATATGAGGAGAGAGATGAAAAAACACCTATGTTTTAGGTCTTCTCATCGATTGCTGACTTCTCAGCTTGTGCAGCACACACAGCTGGCTGACAGCAGCACTGACAGCAGTAGGTGGCCTTCAGGTGTCTGGAGTGCAGCTCCTACCCTGCATCCTGTCTACAGACCACTGGCCTAGTTTAAAAACTGCACCTGGTAGGGAGATTTGATAAGGTCTACTTTTCATTTCCAGCTCTGCAAAGGATCACAGTTAATACTTGCATTTCAAAGACAATTGATAACATTTTTTTCCCTGAAAGCACTTGTAAACATACATGTGCTAACAAATACCAGTGGACTCCTTGTGGAAAATCTTGTAGTTGCAGGAATGAGCACGGATGCTTCAGACATCTTCCTTTTACAAGATGTAGTTATCTTGAAGAACAGAAAAATCTTGACATAATAGACAGATTTAAGGATGACAACACAAGATTTCAGAAAAATCTATTTCCAAGAGTCTTTTGACACTTTCTATTATTGGAACGTCAACTACTGTTGCTGCACATACCAGTGTAATGTGATTTGTACGTAGTTCCCTTCTTAGGGAAAGTTCATAAAATACTTGAATTGTGCACTACTTAAAACTAATATTTTTAAACTGATATCAGTGATTGTTTTCTAAATCAATACAGGCCTTGTTGCTAATTACAGCTATTACTGTTCCTGATCATTACTAAGTCTCCAAAGGCTATACTACATTTGGGTGTACAGTAAGAGATCTAAGCATGTCTTGAAAACATTCCTCTTTGAAGAGAATTCTCAGAGCATAACAGTCTAAAGAACATTAACAACTGCTTTTTAGTTTTGTCATATTATTATGTATTTGGAACCTATAACAATGAGAAACTTTTTTGAAACAGGATTTATATAGCTTAGTGTCAAGTCATAAGAAAAACAACCCATCAAATCCTGTATTAATTATATACCAACTATAAAATAACAGCGGCTTTATATTATAAAATATGTAGCTATTTAAATTGACTTCTAATGCACAATCAAAACAGGATTATCTGTTTTGATAATCCTACTTACCTTGGAGGAACCACCTCTGCATATTTGTTGATGGTTATTGTCATTCAGAGTCCTCAAAGTTCCAGGAAGTTGCTGTGTTTTATACTTACTGAGTTTCTCCTCTTCTTCAGATTTTTTTTCCAAACCTGGTGACAACTGACTTTCTGGTACCAGAACCTATGTTGAATTTTTTTGATTTTTAAAATTTGGATTTTAAAAAATTTTTATACAATATTTGTATTTTCTTATGTTCTATATTTATACAAACACAAACAGAACAACTTCTTTACCCTAAGTAACACATTCCTCACTGTAGATTTTGATCAACTTCAGAACTGTAGCTTGAAAAGCCTCCAAGCTGTTATTTTCGCTAACAAGGACGGACGGGTCATCAAATCGCAGTTCACACAGAACTTTCCCTGTGTATGCTTGTCTGAAGTATTCTAGGATTTGGATATTACTCTCTCCCCAAACATACAATACATACGTACTAGAAGTCGCTTAACTGATATTAGAGTTATCTTCACTTATTGGCATTTTAGAAATCCTTGTTTTTATGGTGAATGATCCTGAATTAGCTAATAATGAAACTAAACATAAAAAAACAAGAAAACAATCAACTCTGTAAACTGAAGTAAAATACCTGTGATCCACTTTCATCAAAGACGACATGTACAGTTGTCTTGGCAACCGATGCAGACTGCTTCTTACTGAAGCCCTACAAAGGGAATAACCATCAATGTAAAATATACACTTTGCTCACTTTTTTTAAACAAGAAACATCAAGAAAATATTTAAGTCAGAGATCATAAGTGTCTGAAATTGGATTATAGGGAAAACAGATTCCACAAGCTCACAGCAGTTCCACTCCTCACGAGTTCCTCAGCCAACCAGAGCTCAGGGCAAATTGGTTTGTTACAAGCAGTGAGGAGTAAGCTACGGCTTCCTAAACTTGACTTCAAGCTATGGTGATCCCTTTCCAGCCAGTTAATTTCTGTTGCAATTAACTTTAAATTTTACCGAAGCTTAACGTATTATGGGAGAAATGTTCTGTAATGGTGATGGTAATCAGAAACTCTTGGTATAAACAGATACCAATAATCCCAACATTTATATGGCACTGAGACATTTATTTTGAATCCATTAAAAAATATTTTAAAAGATGTTGAAATCTTACCTTACATTTACTTAATCCATAAATCTTTCTGATTACATCTTTGATTTCCAGGATAGAATCAAAATATAAAAAAAATTTCTCTCCTTCTTGACTCCCCACATTCATTCGGCTTTTGAGATCTATTGTCAATAATTTCTTTGAATCTTTTTCTGGACAAAAAGTTTGAAAAGAAGTTTCATTACCATTTAACAACATCTCATACAATGTTTGCAAATACATGAAACTTACTTGTATTCTTCAGTTCACCCATTAAGATGTACGTTTTATTTAATTCACTCTAACCTCCCATCAATTTTATTAGCAAAACAATTAAAGATGCCATCTTTTAGAAATACTTATTCTGTATATTAGCCTGTAGAATTTTCTTTGAAGGTTATTTACTATAGCTGCAGAATATAGATATTTACAAAGCTATTCTAACTTGTTTAATAGAAGTATTATTGAATGTCATTGTCTTATGCTGGAAGACATTTTAAAAAAAATATTTTAATAAAATCATACCTGTACGCCTAGAATGCAAATGTAACCGCAGTACAGTTTTATCCCATAGAAACAGTACCTGTAGTATTTTAAGTGGGATTTTTGCTTTGCTGAGAACTGAGTCAGCACTTTATGATTAATCAATTTGAAAATCCAAGTTAGTGTGCAACAAAAGGTCAGCTTTTTGAGTGCCAATACCTTCAAGGCTGTACAGCTCTACCTCTTCTTCTGGTATAATGACTGTTTCCCACTGATGATCCTTATATGAAAAATACGTATTTTTAAAGATAGAAAAGCATTATATTACCATTTAATGAAGTGCAGTGATCAGAAAGTTATCCAGTGAGAACAAATTTTCAACTTTTTAAATCCTCTGTTACAAGCACAATGAACATATGCTTCATTTATAACAGCGAGCACTGTTTCAGAAGAGGTTTGGTAGAGACATTCATCTGAACAGTTGAGTTTTGGCTACAAAAATTATAATTGCAATCTTGTAATTGTCTTCTTGTCCACGTGTGCATATGTTAAACTGTTTGCAAACATTATTAGAAAGTCATTACTTTGAAATTTTTTCATCTAAGTATATACACCAAATCCAGATCACTTTGTTCTCCCCCCACACCCTAGATGCACACATAACTTACACGTGTTCATGTGGGGGAACAGATTGGAAACACTCAAAAGCACGTGAACCCACGGCCTCAGAACAACCTAGTACGACAGACAAAGATTAGCTTACTGTATCATCGGCTGCCACATAGAAAGATATACTTCTGCTACCAACATTGAAATCAATCCAAAATTCTTCAAGATTTTCATCCAATGGTATCTGTAGCTAAAATTTAAAAAAAAGATAAAAGAGTAAGAGCCGAGAGCAGTGATTTATAGCAGTTAACAGGCTTCGTGTTACTGACAAACTTTAAATACATGCGCATCTGTATACTCCTGAAAAAAAATAATTTTCTTACTTAGTCTGTATTTTGTCTTAACTAGACGTCAAAGAAATTCTTCATGTACAAATCAAAATCTGTGGATATATGATAACTCACCTCATATTTATCAAGAGCTGCTGATAAACATGGGTATGTAAAAACCCTGCAAGAAAAGGATATTTTGTCAAGTATCCTGAAATTCTGTAAATAAATTTTGCATATCTGAACACAGCAACTGGGTTGCGTTTTCAGCCCAAAACTTGTGTGCTTTAGAGGGTAAGAGATTGCATCAATCAAGACTGCACTTCTTCCCCAAAGGAGGTAACATGGAATTTTATATATCCTCCCAATTAGAGCAGTGGTCTCAGACCACTTGTCACTACATTCACACCTCTAACTTACCTGCTGCTATGTTAAGCATGGTGTTCCAACTGCATATACACCTGATACAGACATACCAGACAATCTCCTTGCTGTCATGACATATAGAACTAACATGCAGAGCATGTCATCATATAGATAAGAAAAAAGCCCATATTTTCTCCTCCCTTTCATGTCTATTTCTCTAGCAGATATTCTGACTGATCATTATCTCCATGTAAATTTCCTAAATCAGTAAAGGAATATATACCAACAGATCACTAGCTACTGTTAGATGATGTTTATTGAATTAATGAGCATCTCAGGATTTTGTAACACACCTAAACAGAATACAAGAACTAGTTCCTTATAAGAACTTAAAGGAAGCATAGAAAGGTTACTCCCAATGAACAGCCATAAAAATCCCAAAAAGAAAATAATACTAGCTTTAAGAAATTCATTTTTACCTTCTTTTGTCTCCAAGCATGCCATTCACCTGGTTAAGAAATTTTCTGCAATCCTATTAAAACACAGAAATTTCTTAAAGAATTGTAAACCAGAAGTTTACCTCCCTGGAAACATTTTTCATATGACTTACTGTCTCAAACTCAGAATCTTTAATTCCCTTAAATGCATTGGACACAAACTCCATGGAAAACCACTGGCACGCAAGCTCTCTTCTTTGTTTCTCTGAGATCATTCTGCATAAAGCTTCTGTAATGGCCACTTGCAGGTCATAGTCTGCAGCACAATACATTGCACAGGGATATTAGTTCTAAAGATACTACTGCTGTGAAAAAATTATTATTAGGAAACTGTTATAAGCAGCGTTGAATGTTTCACATTACTTACATCATATCCAAATATGTAACCCCCAAAGGATATATAGATAAAGAACTAAGGGATTAAGGATGATGAAACAACTCAAGTTTCACAATGAAATTTCAACCAAACTTTCAAGGAAGTCTTTCAAACTTTCACACCTGTCCATGGCAGCAACCGTCACCTCTCTCAACTGGGAAATTGTTGGATACCAAAGTGCTTCCTGGGAGAAATTACAGTACTACTAAACACAGCTACCAGTTCACTCTCCTCAAAGATTGACTTCCTTATGAGCTTTTGTTATTTTAAAACTTATATTCTAGAGCAGAAAAGGACCAGTAACTTCAAAGGCTTAGGCATACACTGCATACATCTGAAAAATTCCAGCTCACAGACTGGTTTCATGCTGTGTTTGTCTTTGTCAGACTGTAACTGCAACATTCTGCAGCTTCTAAATGCCCTCTCTGGATTTTAAATTTGTCTGCATGTCATTTTTAATAAATGATTTAGTGTTGAGCTTCTTAAGTCCCATGCTCACCTCCAGCATCCAAAATTCTCCTTCCCATGTCACTCCTGCCAAACAAAGTAATGTTTCACCAAAAGATGGCAGCAACACAAAGCACAGAGGAAAAGTTTAGTTAGTGACAAGCTTTATATTTTTGAGACAAAACCCTGATTCCATTAACTATCAGATTCAAAAGGGTAAGTCTGTTACACCAAGGATATACATCTGAAAGTACAACTGGGGAAGTGAATCACCTCATGATATAATTTTTATTCTATTTGTTTTTTGAAATACCATAAAAAAATCCCAAACATGAATACCTTGTCCTCCCAGTGACTGATTCACTCTGCTTAACACACTTTCTTATAAATATGAGTTTAATTATTTTAAGACAACTGGGATAAGAAGCCTAACTCAGATCAGGAAAGAGGTATAGTTAGGCTTGTAATGGAGAATAACCCATGAGAGCCCCTGCCCACAGCCACTACCCCGGGCAACCCAACAGCAGATGCAAAAGTGAGCTAAAGAGGGACCAATCTGCACACATGATAAACAGCCTTAGTAAAAATTGCCTTTCCAGCAATGCAAATGATGTCCTGATATAAAAATTATACTGAAGATTATTTACATGACAAGCAACATTTCCTTTGTAGAAAATATTTTTTTCCTGACATCTCGAGGCGTGTCATCAAGCATTAAATTAAGTTTTCTTACTACCTAAGAAAAGTGGAAAAAAGGGAGTAAGATGAAATACCAAATAAATTGTTAAATTTTAAGTTATTTTTATTTTAGGCTCTTGCAATACACTTCATACCACTTAAAGTAACACTTAAATAATTGCAAAACGAGAAAAGACAATGAGTTCTATCTGATCTTCAACTTTGTTCATCTTAATATAACTACCTCATTTTCAATAAATTACATTAGCTTTGATATGAACATCCTGTCTATGTTTCTTATTTGCAGGGTTAAATATAGAGAAAATAATTTCAAAGCTAGAGGTCTGTCTGCAGTCAATTGCTGACCTAAAGTCTACCTTAAATTTACATTAAAAAACCTTTCCTTTGAGGACGTAGCCTTTACAGCACACTTTTTTGTAACTTTCCCTTTCTTTAGAGACCAAAAAAAACCTGACAACCTGAGGCTACTAAAATAAATATGAGAAATTTCAGTATACTAGAAGGTATAAAAATTTCCTGCAAGTATCTAAAGAATTTACATCCATGAACCACTATTACAACCTATTTATAGCAGTTGTAATAGAGCATACTTCCTACAGTTTAATACAGCTTTCTCCCCAGAATCTTAATGCCACTGTTTTGTATTTTACTGTCCAAACCAGAAATTATAGGTCAATAATCTGAAGAAAAGACCCCACCAGGCCCCAACATATAAATGACAAACATTCCCACAGAAGCATTAAATCATCCTTTTGATACTATTCTCCTTTTTTGGTAGCATCTGTACAGCTAAATCGCTATCTTCACAAAGTCTGTTAAAACACTAACCAGAAAACTGTTGCTTAGAAAGAATAATATTTACCTCCTGCTGAACATAAATATTAATTCTTACATCAGCGATGAGGGTACAAGTTCTCAGAACAAAGTTTTCTAGTATTTGCATTTTATCTAATGAACAGAAAAAAATAAATTAAAAAAAATTTATCAAGAATATATCAGAGTACTCATCAGCATTCTGAAAAAGATTCATTTTCATGTAGAAATAAAATATAATCTCTCTTCCTTTTCATATACCATTATCGCTATTTAAAAATAAACACCTTAAGCTTCATGGTTCAATGTAAGACAGAATAGTTACCTCAATTTATAGTAAATATGGCTCTTTATGATGTTTCTATTCCTGTGCATCACTGCGTAAGTCCCCTGGGCATGAGATTATTATTTTAAAAATATAATCACATCAATTCTATAACTTAGCTCTCCAAGATATAATTCAGACCCTGGAATTTATCTTCCCAGGGACAAGAAAATTAATCTTTCATTTTGATCGTGACAGCATAATGGTCTACAGTGACTTTCTGCCTACTGAAAGGTAAGAGCAGCGTGATATTCATGACAACACAGTCAATAAAGAAGGACCACCATGCTAGGCTGAGCTGTGACAGCAGCTTAGAAACAACGCTGCCCTTAGGAAGAACTTGGTTCAGTTGCCATGTCTCAGGAGACTAGACTGTCCTGCTTCTTCATTACTGACATCAGCAAGTTACGAGGAAATCTATCAGTAGAGAAACCTCAAATTAAACAATCGAAGTTCTAGCTGACATTCAAGCTTTTCTCACGTGAATGAAAAATGCAGTCCTTTGTGTGCAGAACAGCCCTCTGGAGGGCGAGCCCTTTTCTGTCACAGCTGATCCACTGAAGCACATAGATCCAGTGCTGTATTTACATCAGATCACAAAACTTTGCAACACCCTGATTGTACATGCTCTTCTCAGAATTACCTTGCCTCCAGACAGCTCCACAAACAGGAAGAGTTATTTTAGTGTTGATAACGTTTCAAATGTCTCTTTCAGAACACTTTAACTATCGTATCTAGTGTACACTTTTTTTAAGCTCACCTTCAGGTCTGCTATCACATACAGCCTACAACAAAAAACAAAACACATCATTGTGATACTGTAAATATTACAGCATAAAAATCAGGTAATATGCACCCAAAGCAAGTAATCCAAAAAGCATTTAAGATTTTTTTAATTATTTCATCTGTATTGAAGGAAATAAGAGACTTCTAATACCAAGTGTAGTTTCCCTAAATTATATTTCAGTTAAGTTTATGGAAACTATTTCCCCAAAGACAAAAATATTTATGGACAGAAGAAAACTCACAGATCTCATAAACTTGGGATCCTTTCTAGGTAATTTATGTAATTAAAATTAGACCAAGATTAATTTTTTTGTTCATCGAACATTTAAAATTTTAAAAAACCTAACAACGTATTTCATGATGTTAATAATGAACAGAAAATGAGTATGAATACAGGCA
This sequence comes from Limnodromus scolopaceus, assembly GCA_028565335.1. NCBI lineage: Eukaryota > Metazoa > Chordata > Aves > Charadriiformes > Scolopacidae > Limnodromus > Limnodromus scolopaceus. Next base: position 1,110,556 of record JAOXNO010000005.1, read on the forward strand.
AACCATCCAAGAAGACTTATAATCGATTTCAGAAATCATTGTAACATTAGCTTCCGAAAGATTTTAAATAGAAACACATTTGAAAGTCTTTTTGTTGCTAAAGTAGTAATAATTATTTTGACAAATACATCGATTATATTTCATTATCAGTTTATTTTTACCAGCAGCACAATGAAGAAATCTTCAGCCAGACTTGTAAGCATTTCATTCTTTTCATGTCCTCTGAGGATCAAAATTCCTTTTACCTTTTCAAACCAATTAACCATGTAAAGGAAAAAGAAAACTATTTTAATAGCATGGAAAAGGACAATAGTTTTTATTATATTTAGATAAAATTACACAAACTATACAAAGATTAAAACAACAGCAACATTACCAGTCTGCTGAGTGCACTTTAGGCCCACACAAGTTTTTCACTCACACTAAACAAACATAGGTGATTTCAAAGTAATATAAGTAATTTCTGTAGCTGACTTTCTAACACAAGAACTAGAGATCAGCTGCAACTGCCATCACAGGCCGAAGGGCTGAAAGTGGATAAAGGCTGAATGAACTGTGTTTGTAGGTGTGAATATAAGCATGAAATTATCACCACATTTTTTTTTTAAAGCAGTTGAGAAGACAATTGAGTAACACTCATCTGACATTGCCAGTAATTTTCTCCAGCAAAATCTCTGGTGAAAGCAAGAAGGAAGTGGTGGCTATTTTTCAGTATGTTTATTATGTTGAGTTACAAATAATTAACACATTTGACATATAGGTTAAAATAACATCAATAGAGTAGCACTGTAATCTGGTGAAAGAACAGGTATGATACTGCTGTCACGAGTATTAACAAAAAACAATCACTGCATTGCACCAGGAAATTCCAATTCCTGACTCAACAGCAGCACAGCGAGCTCATATAATAAGATATCATCTTGTCAAAATTGGTGTAAGCATATCTAAATTAACTATAGATCACATAATTTGCAAAACCTTCACCATGCTAGAGCAGCATCACTTTTTAAAGTAGCCACTTGTCAAAAAACATTAACTCTGAACATTATTCAGAGTTAAAATGTTAAAAGTTGTAAGAAACTCTTAATTCAGAAACAATCAAATATTAAGCATTACTTAGGCATGCTTTATTTATTTTATTTATTTTTTAGAAGTTCACATATGCTTTATGGTTATACTTATCCTCCCAACGAGACCGTATTTTATCATTGCTGGGAACCCATCTTCTCCTGCTATGCTGACTTTTTTCCCACATTTCTGAATAGAATTTAGCAAAGTAGAAATGCTTTTGACTTCCTGTTTGTCAAGTTCCTGAAATTGAAATTTTAACATAAGCTTTAGAGTACAGTTTTAGAAGAATCTGTATTTAATTAACCAGATGCCATTTTGTTCTCAAAAGCCAACTTAATTGCAGCTTGAAGTAGAGATTTCATTCTTAAATTTTATTTCAGTTTTCCAAATCAACCGCTGGTATAAACCAAGCTAAATGAAAAAACAAAAGAAAACACCTTTTTCAGACTATTACAATGACAGCACAGGTGATTCTGATGTAACAATTACATTACCCGACACAGAAGCTTGTCTAATTTGTTGACAAACTGTTTGCTGCATTTGTGAGAGACATTTTCACAGTCTTCTGTTGCCAGAAATTGTTCTAATAATTGGAAATCTTTTTTTCTTGTAGCTTCATCAATTAACTTTTCAAACTATCAACAATAAAAGAAAACAGAGCAACTGTATTACTGTATGCTTAACACTGATACTTATTTAACAAAGTTTAACGTAGGTTTTATGCATTCTAAACAAATATTCTGAATCAAAGTCACTAAATGTAAAACCTGAAGTACGGAACAGCGTATCTATTACATTAATAATGCAAATACTTATTCACTGATAAGTATTATAAGTGAATTATAAGTATATTTAAGTAAATATTTTAATTATTTGCCAGTTTTCCTTATTGGAATGTTTTTTCTTTCCTCATATTACAAATTACTTAGCGCTAACCTATCTCAAAGGAAAATTTTTCCTACCACGTTCTTTGCCACACTGCCAATTTCATTTGTAATTAAATACGGGAAAGAGTGCTTTAAGCTAGTAATTAAAACAATCAATAGACCTATTCTGGTCTATAAGCACATACCTGCATCTCATTCCTGGCTGCCATTTTTGCAAATCATCCACTCAGCTGCGTAAGAAAGGAACAATCGTCACTCAACCAAAACACAATTCACTGACATAGACTTCCAACAGGTGTTGCAAACACATCAGTTACCGGTGAAAACAGATTCCAAAATTCGTCAGTACCGTAAATACTAGTTAAGGAATTAAATTAACTGGGGATGTAAATAAACATCCTCTCATGGATAAACAATTGCTTAAAATAAACGAGTGGAAGAAGGATCAACCCTGGCGATGGAGGGCCAGAGGGTCCCGCAGCCCCTTGTGCTGCCCAGAGCAGGGACTCCCAATGGGCAAGTCGGCAGCAGAACTCCTGAAGGGCCTCACTATAAAACAGTAGATGAGACCATTTAAGAAAAACATGATAAATGCATGAAGGGAAACAGCCTTCTTAATATACATACAGTGATGGGCTCAGAGATGACTATTGCCACCACAAAGCAAGAACTCAAAATTATTTTTTTGTAAACGTTGTCTTAATACTTGAGAGCAGACAACAGCATTTCCTTTGAGAGTTAACATGTAAAGAAAACCCACAAACATTTTCATGCTTTGTATAAATTAATCTACATCAACCAATCTACCACATGCAGTTTTGGTCTCCTCATCACGTAAATTACATAGAATTAGACAATATGAAATAACAATTAAAAATAGGGAACAACTTCTGTAGCAAGCAACTGGGAACACACATTAGTCACGTCTGTACTCCCAAGTAACACAGAAATAAATAGTGTGTGGTGGTAGCGGGGTTATTATTTTTTCCCATACAAGAATCCAACAGCTTACGCTGAAGTCTTTGCTATCACCTCACAGGTCTCCGTCTCCTGCCTAGTCAGACAGGCCAGAGAAGAAAATATAAACTCCTTCCAGGTGCCTCCTTCTCGACGGGGGAGCGAGATCTCCGCTCTCAAAACACAGGTAGTCGCTGGCATTTCCCCCAAGAGCCTTGTTACTGAGAGGCGCACGCCCCGCTGTGCCCCCCGCCTCCTCAGCAGCGGGGCGCGCCGCGGCGGGCGAGCAGGAGGCCGCGGGGCGGCAGGGAAGCCCCCCACAGCATGGCGGCCCTCACCTCACCGCCGGGCACGAAAAAAGCGCCACTTCCCGCCGGCCAATCACTCCCAGCGCCGGCAGTCTGCAGCCAATCACAGCCGGCCAGGGCGCCAGGCGGCCCAATCGCCGTCGGAGGTGCGGGGCGGGAGGAGGGGTTTCCTCGTCGTGAGGTGCTCCCTCCGCACCTGAGACGGTCTCGCTCAGCCGGTCAGCTGCCGCGCAGAGATCAGCACTTTTCCGACGTGCGGCCGGGGGGCGACCTCAGGCCGGGAGCCGGTCTAGGAGCTGCCTCACAGCCACAGGGGATAAAATTCAGCAGGAATGTCAGGAATTCCTTGTGGAGCGCCGGGAAGCATCTCCGTGCGTCCCTAGAATAATCAGCAGTAGCGGAGCACACAGGTGAAGAATCGTCTTTCACAGCAGATGAACCTGGCGCAATTGTAAATAAAATAACACCACCGGCTTTCTAAATAAAGAAGAAGGCAATGCTGTAAAAGGCAAGAAAGCTGCGCAGAAAGTATTTAAAACGTGGCGGCGGCAGAAGCAGGCGGCGGCGGTGCGGGGCCTGGGGCGGTGCCGTACTGAGGGCAGGGCCAGGCCGCTCCTCCCGGCACGGCCGTAACGAGAAACCTGCGGGGACAAAACTGGGCAGGAGGAGCTTGGAGCAGCGGAATTCTGGATTCTGCTTTCATCAGACAAAGCAGAAGTCACTAAAAGCCAATTGGCATTTTGCGCTTTCCCTGACCAGTCACATTAGCACGCGCACAGGCTTAGGCTGTCCACAGCTTCCCAGGTCCTGTAAAGAACAGCTTTACTCATTCCACAGCAAAAGCAAAGCAAAGCGAGCCATGAAGAGTGGATCCCACGCTCTCCTCCCGCGCTGGGCACGTCGAGGTGGCCGGGAGGCTACTGCACCTTCATCTCTCACTTGCTAATGTCAGTTCTGTTTGGTTAGCCAAAGGGAGGTCAACAAAAAGCAGAATTTTCATCAAGTTATGCATTAAACAGTCTGGGACAAGCAGTGAAATTATCTGGGCCACAAATGTGGCTTAAAAATTTCTGAGGTAATGGAAACAAAACTGTTTCAGGGTAGGGCAGCAGTACGTACTGGTCAATAGAACCATCTCTGGCGCTGCTGCCGTTGTGTGTAGAACTGAGAAGGGTCAGAAGTGTCGATGCCAACAGTTTTAATACCAAGTGTCAGCTGAAATAGCTGCAGATCTGACATCATGAGAGAGCCAAATCGGGAAAGGAGTCAGTACTAACATTAGACTTATGTTGACAAATGACTAATCGTTTATACTTGCCGTTCCGTGTCTTTACCAGGCAGTGCTGTAAAGTACATACAACATTGTATTGAGCAGTGATGATGCACTAAATTAAGTACTGTATGACTGTTAGCATGTTACTGTTACTACAACTTGGAATTTTTTTTCTTTGTAAGATAAATATGAAGAAACTGAATTTGAAACCCAGCCTACTTTCCTGAGTGTGGTGCTCTGTAAGTGACAGCTCAGCACTAAGTTGCGTCATGAATTTTCTTAACTGTTTTCTTAACTGACAGGAATACTATTGAGCAAAACAACATAAAATTGTGAGAAGCTTTTATTAAAATCTTTTGTATTACAATAGCCATAGTTTTATCTTTTTTACTTAATTAAGCCCTTTGCAATTGTACAACTCTCCACTAAAACAAAACGACCTTTTGTCTAGCATATGTGCTTTATTGATATACTGTGTAATGTACTTTATTCTGGACATGTCATCAGGAAAGACAACCCCTTTTCACTGACATGGATTCCATATGTTTTTTTAAAAAACACGCTTGAAAGAACCTTGAAAACGTAGACTACTAGACATTAATTTATTGTATGACTATAATACATACAGGTTTTTAAAAGTGCATTATATGGCAATAACCCTTGTGAAGAATTCACTTTTACAAAATCCTCGTTATAAGGGAAGTGCTCCACTTGAACACAGTGCAAGCAGTCAAGTTGTCCTGAGAATTGATAAAGGGGGACACAAGTTTCCGACAGGTGTGTATTACCACTGCTCAATGGCTTCATCCCTTTTTTGTTAACTAGAATCCTGTTGATGTTCACTGCTGAATGTGACAGGAAAGTGTAAGTGCAAATGTCATCTTCCCCGCAGCAGGTCCCAGTGCTGATGTGTGAAGGTTTAACACCTTACCCCAGCGATCCCGCTCAGAGCCGTTACAGGGCAGACCTGCTCCGCTCGCAGCCAGCAATGCCAGACACCTCCTTTACTAACAGCTACCATCAGTTCCTCTCCAGCAGCGCAAGACACGCAAAGGGAGAAACAGCAAACTTGGAAAAATACTGTAGTATTCAAGATTTTGCACGTGGAAATACCCTGAGAGGTTGCAAAGGGAAGACAATACAAGCCAAACTCGCGTTGCCAAGACGTTCGTTTCCCACCTCTCTGACACCATGGTGTACACATTAACCTTTAATCGGAGAGCCTCAGCGTTACCTCATCTGTCCCTGCCTGCAATAACACTCGTCTGACATTTGCTAGTGTGCGAGTCTCTCCCAGAAGATGGCAACAGCATCCTCCTGCCAGTAAGCCAAGTACTGCATCGTAAACTGGTGTCAAATAGTCTCATGAGAGAGGGATTTTTAACAGTGTGCTGAGAGGCAATTCAGTGTTTTTCCTGATGGAAAAAATACAGAAATTTGGGGGGGAGGGAGAAAGAGGGGGGAGCAATACTTTAAAACAGCACTTTTATTCAGCATAAGTGCTTCTGTGTGTGTGTGTGTTCTTACTTCAGTGACAAGTACATACAATGCCACTTCTATGGACTTTAACAACACTGGATAAACTTCCGTGGAATTCCTTAGAGAGAGCAAGTTTCACCAAAGTTCAATTTCCATTCATGCCAAGAAAGATTCTCCTGCAGCCACAGAAGGTGTATTTCTGCTCATCTAACTTGATGTCTACAGACTGGCAGAATTTGGCACAACCCGCACCAACGCTGAGAATTGAGTATGGCACTGCTAGTCCCGCCGTGTCCTCCCTACGCCCAGCAGAGATGACACAGTTTGTCACAGCCCAGGTATTCTGCTAACTACAGCGAAACTAGCTCCATGGGCTGTGAAGAGCATAGGCTGATGGGTTCCCATGGATTATGTCCTATATTGCCCTATGTCATTTAGTCATAGGAAGCCCACCATGGGAGGCAAAAAACCGTACAATCAGGGAGTGCCCCTCCCTACAGAGCACTCGTTTCTGTGCCATGAGGAAGACTAGACTCCCTCTTCACTGCACTGATTTTTCTAGGGGACAGGAGTTGCCGCCAGGTTGGTAAGGGTCACTTCTCTAGCCCAGGTACAGAAAATAACGCAGGTGGATTGAAAGTGTCTTTCTGTAGCAGGCAATCCCACCTCAGCCTCGCCTCCTCCTGCACAACTTCAACTTAAATGTTCAACCTCGCAGTGCTCCAATACAAAGTTAAAGCAGACAACACAGTCAATTCTGAATTTGCGGTTTCAAATAGGACTGAGTTTCCTCAGTACTCTGCAAGAGGTGCTCAGCGGCTCATAGAATCGTCAGGCCTGACTTCAGTTCCTTTGAAAGCCAAAGACAAACGGAATCAGGCAGCTTCCTCACTCGAAATTCTACTTTGCTGAAGGGCTATCACAACTAAGGAGTAACACTGAGTTGCCTGACACATTAATTTTCTTTGGGTTTGTGCACTTCCAGAATTGCTCAGTAGACTTTTTAGACTATTATATAGTTGGCTGTGGGTTGCTTACAACTGTGATTTAAAAAAAAAACTTGTGATTTTGATGAATAAGCAGCAATCCAAAAATAAGATGCCTGAATAAGTGGCCCGATTTTCATAGTATAATCCTTCTAAAAAGCAGCTCTTCTAATACATGTAGCCAGCCAGTTTTGAAAATTTATGCTACAAATATAAAGCTAAACATTGCATGCAGTGATGAATACGTATGAAAAAAATAATGGAGAATCTTTTACTTACTAGATTTAAGCCTGTTGCCAATCTTAAACCACACTGACACCACAGAATGAAGGTGGCAGAGCGAGAGCCCTGGGAAGACTGTATGTAAGTGTCACTGTGCTCGCCCTGCTGCAGGAGGGCTTCTCTTTATGCGTTTATGCAAGTATCAATTTACCAGTAAAATCATTTTGCTTTGAAGCTTCCACTTTGTGTTGCAAAGGTACAACTGCAGTAGTACTGGGATACTGGGGAGCCAGGATTTAGGGTTCTGGTTACGGCTCCAAGGCTCTGTAACCAGCTCCCTGTATTGTCTTTATATATATATAAATCTCATCCATTTCTTCATTTATAAATTTACCTGTTTCAGGTAACAGTCTAAGATCATTAGCATTAATATAGTGCTTTGAGATCTTCAAATGTCATTGCAATGTTAGCAAAATTGCTCAAGGTTCCCTTAGTAAAAGCAGCTGCCAAGGAACGAACAACTCCTGTACCACCACCTAGAGAAAAAGCCAACTTGTGCATCACCTGAAAAGCTGAGAACCTCATCTGCCTTACACAAACCTCAGGACCAGTCAGCCCTGCTGCCTGCAGCAAACACTGGAGATAAGAAAGGAAACAGTGGACCTGATGGGACATTTTCATTTATGCTTTGCTCCTAATAACATTTAATTTCCAACCCAAATATTAATGGAAATACTTAAGACAGTTACAGTCTTAATAGTAGATATATATATGTAAATACAAGTACTTCCCTACAGTGCCTGCCATCCAAATTATGCATAGATGGAATAGTGCCCAGACTTGATGAGACAATTAGAAACAAAACCAGAAAAGCCACACTGCCCATTTAGAAAACAGACAGTACGAAATGGTAAAACAGATCAGTTAGAAATATTCTGTGCAACCCTGAATATTAATAGCAACATGAAGTGTGTTGTTTTGCCCTCTGGTAGCCTGACAGCATCCCTTGGAACCATTCTGCACCGATTCATACACTACAAGAAATCACATGGGCTTTCAACGGATGTAACTCAATACACATTTTGGCCTTTTTTACTTTCTGAGAGGTTTAGAACAGTTTGTACGGGTCATTGGCTGCTTCCCTGCCCTGCAACGCTTTGCCAGGTTTGGAAAGGGAGAGTGTTGCCATAGGAGCCGAGAGCCAGGCCAAGGGCGAGAGAGCCACCCAGACTACTGACAACCTGCTCTTTGCTCAGATGAAGTGGATCCAGCTCTCCTCACATTCTCTAGGCATCTTAAGGGGGTGAGTCCGGCAGGTGAGGCTGTAGTTTTTGCCTCTGTTGTTATCCCAATACTCCCAGCCATTGACTTGGTACCTTGCTGCAAACTGGACTACAGAGCAGAGCTGCAGGAGGAAGGGAGGCACAGGGAGAAAGAAAGTGAAAACATCAACCTGCCCCTGCCCGGTCTTGTCGGGGATGCTGCTGTGCCAACGAGCACACACTTCATGGAGGCTTTTCCAGTGGTTGAAGGTGTATCGCACGGACACCTGCTTCTCAAAAGCGACGTTGCGAACCTGGATGGTGCCACTGAGCCCCAGATCTGAGCTGGTCACTCGTTCAAGACACACCTGCTGCTCCTGGAGGCGGGAGGAGAAATCCATGCAGTCTGCAGGCTGCTGGAAGTCAGGGACCAAGCACTGCATGGTAAACTCCAAGTCCGAGCTATACCAGAGGTCTGAGTTGATGGAGAGCCTGGAAAGGACATGCAACGGGATTGATGGATCCTCCCCAGTCTGGAAAACTTTCACTTCGGTGAGCTCCAAGCCCAAAGCATCAGCAAATCTCACCCGGTTCATACGACTCTGGCATCCAGGAACTTGACACTGCGCTGCTGCCCGCTTCCTTCTTTCGGGTGATGTAGGCAACGACCTCGCTCGGCGGCGTATGATGGGCCGTAAGGCTGGGTCACAGCTGGACGAAGCGCTGCTCTGGAGGTTCTTTGGCTGGGGGTCCCCCTTGGCTGGGGCACTGCTCCAAAGGGTCGCGCTGCTACCCGTGTGGACTGCTGGGGGCTGCTGCTGCCCTCGTCCCAGTGCTTCTTCAGCCCGTAACATGTTCTGATAGAGGTCAGAGAGGTAGCTGGGATTCCTCCGAGGACCACGTATCTCCATTCTTCACAGATGACAAAAAGTCAGCAGGCAATAATGAGCACTGCCTCTCTGAAGGAGGTAACTCGGGAATGGCAGCCACGGGCAGGATTTGAGGTTATTGCACTGGATGCAGCAAGAAGCAACTGGAAGAAGGTAGCCTGCTGAATGACGGGCAGGAACCTGGGAGGTCTGGAAGCGAAGCCGAGGCTAGCGTGTTCTGCGGGGAGATGAAGGCAGTCTCACTGGCTGGCAACCTCGAGGCCACTGTGCTGGCTGGTGGACCCGCTGCTCAGGCTGGAAAGGGACTCAAGGCTGTCACCCTGGACGCTGGAGGACCTGAAGCTCTCCCGCAGGCTGGAGACCGACTGGAGGCTGTCGTGCTGGGCGCCGAAGCACTCCAGGCTGTCGGAGAGGTCTCTGGCTGCCCGGAGGCGGCACGCTCGGCCCTTGCAGGCGGCGAGGGGGGGCTGCAGGCTGTCCTCGCAGACGCCCGCCGACCCCACGCTCCCGCAGGAGCAGCAGCAGCAGCAGGGACACTCCAGGCTGTCACACTGGATGCTGGGCGACTCGCGAGGGCTGCCGAGGCCGGGGAAGGCCTGGAGGCTGTCGGGCTGGAGGGAGCCGGAGCCGAGGCCGGGGCTGCTGCAGAGGCTGGAGGGCGGGCGGGGGCTGTCGCGGCGGGGCCCGTCGGGCGGGGCGGCGGCAGGCTCGGCCCTGCAGCCGGAGGAGGAGGCACCCGCCCCTGGGGACTCCACGGCCCTCATCTGCCGCGCGCTCCGGTCCGCC
>JAOXNO010000005.1:1147093-1165266 GCA_028565335.1 Limnodromus scolopaceus
TCTCCTGGTGCCCCCTGCCGAAGCCAGGCCGGCAGCTTGTCCGTCGCCCCCAGAACCCCCCGGAAGCCACCATTGCTTGGGGACGGTGCCAGGGACGGTGCCAGAGGGGTGCTCCCCGTGCAACCACAAGTGTGTTTTATCCACAGCCTCAGCTCCCGCTTTGCTCAAACGCAATGGCAGAGGGAGTGTGTGAAGCCTCTGGTTTGTTCAGGGGCTGCCTCAGACGCAGTCCCTCCATGGCGTGCTGTTTTGTAAATGCCGGCGATGGGCTCTGGTGTTCCAATTACCTGGTCGCAGCCAGAGCTCTAATCACGCCGCCTGTGCATCCCCATTACTCCCGGCCCCCGCGGTGCCCGAGTCAGTGGGAGTCCCAGCAGCACAAATGTTTATCTCTGCACAGCCTTCATCTCTGTCTTTGTTTTGCCTCATTTATAAAAATCTTACTTAAAAGTAAACGGCACACAATCAGTGACGGGGAAATGAATCACACTGGAACCAAACTTCTGACACTGAGTTCTAAAGGAAGCCGGGGAGAGCGATCACAGGCTGGTCCCGCAGAGCCGGGTGCCCGCGCGTTGGCCACGACGTGCTTTTGCCTCAGAGAGAAAGCGTTTTCGCTGCCCGCTGTTCCCTCTGCTCCGCTGAGCAATGGCACATCCCCCGGGATCTTTAGGCTGCCACAGAAGGAGTGTAAGTTTTAATCAAATCTTCCTGTGCCAGTTTGGGGTCATTTTCTCCCCTCTGAAGGATCCATTTGTCCTGATTAAGGTATTAGAAGAAGTCATTCAAAGGACAAATAAATGACGAGATTTTATAAGTGAAGGGTGAGCTACGTGCTGAGTGGGCTCTAATTAGTTCCTTCTATTAATGCCTTATGTGGTGTTGTATTTCACAGTCCTAATAATTAAACAGTAACAGAGTGCTGGATTAGTGTTTTAAAGAAACCCCATAGGCCAAGCTGGGGATTTCTCTCAAGGTTTCCTGGGAGCGGGCAGGGAACAGACCCTGTAGCGCCGGTGCCAAAGCGCAGCTGGAGCACAATTCTCCCCAGTAACTTCTTATGAAACGTGACTAACATTTACCCCCCAGAGATGAAAGCCCAGTCTTTTGAGAAAACGGGGCTCTCATTAGTAAAATATCAGGATAAAAAAGTATTTTTTCTTGAAACACAAGTTCACTAAATATATCGATATTGTTGGGTCCACACTTACAAAGATCTTTTTTGTACAATCTACTGATTATTCATAACAGCTGAATATGATATGTTATTAATAATTCATTCGTTTTTGGTTTGTTCTAAAATCTATAAAATAAGAAAGAAAATTACTTCAGGGATTCAATTAGCAAATTATTTCAAGGCACTGATAATGAATGCTTCTTGATAGAGGCTTCTCCTGTGTAAAGGCAGTTCTGTAATTATCCAGAAGATGGCATAAGTAGGCCGGTTATCAACCTTCCAGTATCAAGATGGAAAACTAAGCAAGGCTTACCAATACCCCATTTCAAAACAAATTTACTTATAAAAATATATATTTTAGTATGGTCAGTGGAGAGGAGTTTTCTTTCTTAAGACACAGCCCTTTCCTCATCAGGATCGTGCAAGGAAAATACCACTTAATGGCTACACAACAGTACTGAGACAAAGGAATGTGAGGAGCCCAATATAAAAATCTTAAGCAGATATTTATGATTTTTTTTTTTTTTTGCATTAGGCTATATCCATTATATGGAAATATTTCTATTTGTCCACTGCAACAATGATTATAAGAAAGATATGTCTGTATTTCTCCACCTGTATTGTACTCTGTCTAGCTCATGTCATTCTCATTGCTTTTCCAAAGGGTTTTATTCAAATAACTTCTAAAAGTATAGGGCATGTGGGAGAACCATTTACACCAGCAAATGAACACTTCTGAGCACAAATAAGGGATTTATGCTTGAAACTGGCCTTCAGTATTTAACTTTCCACACAAGCAATTTACATATTCCAGCATGTACTTTCAGTATTCACACCAATAAATCCCATAAACAGCAAAGATGCTCTGCACACGGCGGCAACGGGGACTTCAAAGAAGAAACAAAGATTAGGGGAGATCAGCTTCTCCCTCTTCATTGAGTGTTTTTAAACACCTAAATGATGGTTCAGGCAGACGCCCGATAGTGTCAAACTCTAGTTCTTGACAATATAAATGTACTTGGGATTAGTATGAAACCTGCTGACGTGAAATCTGCTGCCTGCCACACTGAGGGTATTGGCCAACCTGAGGCCAAGGAGAAATGCAATTAAACAAGCGCAACCCTTCTCGGACCTTGGGTCAAATCCTGATTATGCAGATGCTGGAAGTGATCTTAATAGACTCTGCATTCACATCTCTTTTCCTAGGCATTTGCAAAGTGCCACAGAATGTCACAGCTGAAGCCTCCCCTTATGAAAGGCCAAGAGCAGGGTTAGTAGAGCTGTTGCAAATCAGCTCTGAGCTGCAATAGTTCAGTCGTGTAGGGAGATTTCCAAACAGCTGGCAAGACAAGAGTCACATTTCTAAGTTCTGAATTAATTCCAAGCAAGTGATAAAGGTAAAACTCTAGGATTAGAAGAGAAGAGCATATTAATATAAAAGAGAAGAAAAAATATTAAACTTACCTATTTCTTTCAGAACTGTAGAGCATCACTTCACCATCCTTCCTGGTCTCCATCAAACATCAATGAATCTCAGTCTACAGATTGTATGGGCAGGTGTCAGCTTCTATTCCTTGGCAGAGCCTGAAACAGGAGGTTTTAGTCCTTAATTAGGGCTCCGAGATGCTTCCACAATAAAAGTACTAGCAGTCAGACACAGAACTACTCGTTGTGCTTTTGAATTTTTTTCCATCATACTTTGCAGGATATCTGTGAAAGGGTATTTTTTTTATCCTGCAATATTTGCCTCGTGCTCACAATGGCTTCTACACAACCAGGGAGGAATTTCACATTTAAAAAACCCATGTTTTTGTTTTCAAACATTTAGTTTAAGAGACATCAGCTATGGCCAGGACTATCATAAAACCACAAAAACTCAGGCCAGTTCAGCCTGTTACGTTGCCAAGAACGCTGCTGAGATTAACACAAACACCATCAATCTATTTAACTGACTTGCATTTAGAAGAGATATGGAAAAGAATGGAAAGTGATTGTGGAAACCGTACCAACAAGTCTACCAAAGAACATTACAGATTTTCCAATGAAAAAAAGGAATAACAAAGGTGTTACAAGGCACCAGCCCTCACAGCTGTTCCTAGTCAACATAAAGAAATGGATTCTAGTGTAGAAACTGGAGTGTATTCCAGTTCCTGCAAAGCTGCTGACACAGGCTGTAGTTGATGGGAAACCAACAAAACCGGTCATCTCCCTGTTGTATTCCTGACAATATAAAAGGTATTTTCATTTAGAAATTCATTTGAAAGCAGTAATGACAAGTGAGTTCCTATTTCCATCTATGGTGGTAAGAATTTCTCACTTCAGTGCCTGATCCTTCTTTCTGTTACACACGGGCAAGTCAGGAATGACCCCAGCAAAGGCAGTGTCATCTAATGAAGCAGATGGAGAGGACACAGCCCTGTACATTTCTTGGTCAGGGCTTCCATGACGGTGACCAGGACCTTCTACGTACAGATGCCAGCATCACACTGGAGGACCCGTATCTCTTGTTGAAGAGAGGACATTTTGGAAAGTGTATATTCAAAAGGAGATAAACATGGAATTTGGAAAAACAAGTTAAACTTTCCCAGTGATGTCAGAAGTTGAGAAAGCTCGGGCTGTAGAATCTGGGCAATTTCAGACTTACCTAGAGATCACAGTATAAAATGATATCTCTTCAAATCCAAACTGGAATGAACAAGAATAAATTCTGGAGTGACTCAACACTAAAGCTAAAAAGGCTTAATATTGCCTGTTGGCAGAGTGCTGCACCGGGAAGGCTGACAATTAAGACATGATCTAAGTTTTCTTGCTTGAAGATCCGGGTGGCTTACTCCAAACTCCAGCCAGAGCCAGAGAGCGAGCCACCCTGTGGATGGGTAATGGGGAGGTTTTGGCTCACATTTGAGCCGAAAACCTAAGCTAATACTGCTGTATGCACCAGTCATGGTACCCAAAATAACGTACCCTCAGTGTGAGAGGAAAATCAGGGAGCTCTGTGTCCCAAAAGATCTGCAACTCTGAGAATTGTGCTTCATGAAATTCCTCTGTGACCCTGGGTCGGTTCCTTGTGGCCAGATTTTAACAAAGTATTCAGCATCTACCTCCATTGGAGTTAGTGGAAATTAAATGTCTGAAATCTGTCTACTACATCTCTCCAGCTGTGAAATGGGAACAGTCCTTCCTGTCTCAAAGAAATGCTTCCAAAGATTATGAAGTGTTTTGACAGGACAGTAATAGGAAGCGTGTAAGAATCCTAAACAGAAACATAAGTTTTCTTTAACTGATGCAATGCTGATGTGCTGAATAAACAGTTCTTCGTTTTTTTGCAATATTCAGGTTTACGAGCCAAATGAAAGCAAGGCCTGGATGATATTTTTAATGTGCTGAATAAATATTCATCAGGATATGTATTTTTTAAGCTAAAGATCCAATATTATTTATAGTCTGTTCTTTCATGTAGAGAAGCTGGTTATACCAGAAATGAGGAGAAAAACTGAGACCCTGCTCTGAAGTTGCTGGGTATTTGCCAACAAGACCACGATGAGGGTGAAACAATCAGGGGCTTGACTTGAGTGGAGAGGGTGGGAGCTCAACCCTTCTAAAAACTGAGATTTATTTCAGTGTCTTGTTGAACTTTGATGGTTAACGTTAGGTGTTCAAATAGATATGTGAGATACTTGGCAAGCAGAGTGAGACATTGACAGAAACAGGCAAAAACCCCAAACACACACATCTACTGATTTAAATTCCCAAGATCTTTCAATGTAGGTGGTTTTAACAAGGCAGAGAAACATCATTATTGGGAATTTTGTCTAAGGCTCAAAATGCAGACTACATTCTTTGTACTTTCCTGATCACTGCTGGGCGAAGGTGTGCTTGAGAGGAGTTAAGGGTTTTCTCCGTTTTACTAGATGAAGGCAATCCCTGCAGTCAACAAGTGGCAATTCCCAGCAAAAGGAACAGTGGTTCCCAGTTTTCCTTTGCAGCTGTCATTTGGTTCATGGAAAATTTTTAGAACAATATTCTGGGAATTAATTATCTATTCCTTTACTTACACTGGAAGACTTAGAAAGTCCTCAGAAAACGTACTTGCAGGTTTTGATTTCAGTTTATCAGGAAGGCTTATGTACAGCCAACAGCAGCAGTGTCAGTCCTTCCCCCGTGACTACTCAGAGACCGCTCCCAGTCTAAACTTCTGTACAAATCCCATCATTATGTGCCTCCAAACACGAAAAATAGGTCAAGAGACTGCAAGGTGAATGAGTTAATACACAAACCATTATCATACCCAAATGCTATACAGCTGAGTATCTTTTATTTAATTATGAGGCCGTGGAGTCAGTACAGTGTGGTGACATTAATCACTACAATACCGAAATTTTGTTGCCATGGCGTGTTTTTTAAGAGGAAACTCTTTTAAGATGTAAATTAACTTTGTCTTAGAATTTCCCTCCTCACACCCTCAGTCAAGCAGTAACCGCTGTTCACAGGCATTGTGTCAGAAGGACAGGCTGAGCTGCGAGAGCGACTCGGGGACCTGATTAAGCTTTATTCCCATAACAGCTACCACCGTCCCTGTCCTGGCCCTATTGCAAAGGCACTCAATTTCCGCTCGGTCTCTTTGCACCTTTTAGCAGAGGTTTTAGTAGTCAGGGAATGTTACGCAACGACAGCCATAAAGTTTAATATGCTTTATCTAACCTGAAGAGGTTTAAAGCAGGCCCTTGTCCCTGCTTTCAGCCGACCCCGCTCTCAGGAGAGCAGAACGTGTCTCCCAGCCCCGTTTGCTCCTTTCCTCAGCCCTCGCGCCCAGCGTAGCTCAGTGGGAAGGGAGAGCCCCTTTTCTGCACGGGCAGATATTTATTCAAATTTGCTCCGGCAAAATCTACCTCTAAAGACCAGAAGACAAACTGGATCTTTGCCTGACACCTCACATCCATCTCTGTCGTGCCTAACTCTTGGGTTTATGCCCTAACATGTAATTTAGCCTCTCAGAGCCGCGCAGCAGCAGTGAGACAGATGATGGACTGGGGTGTTTTCTGAATTCAGACCAATTCCCGGGGAAAGGGAGCTGGGAATAACGTCTGTGAGGCCTTGGATCAGGACCAGGTTAGAGATGCTGAGGAAGCATTTCTGGGCCGGGCTGAAGGCCTGCTGGATAGATGTGGTCAGGGAGCAGAGAACAGGGAGAAGTTGTCTGGACGGAGAAGCAGGAGCAGGTGACGACACCTTTTAGGCAGGAATTTGTAATTGTAAATCTGTAGTAAAGTCATCCCTCCCCCCCCCGCCCCCCCAGCTGAATTCACCATTGAGGTAAATGGTGTCAATTACCCCGATTTTGACCACAAAATAGTGCCTGGAAGGCAGACCAGGTTATTGTTATGGCTACAAAACAAATATTCTGTTATTGTAAAGGGTAACCATTTTGTGCTTTCTGAGCTGAAAGACAATTGTCAATAAGTAATGGTTAGAATTCATAACAGCGCCTGGGGGAGGCAGACACTCAAATGCCATTGAACTTCACAAACAGCCGAGTGCTTACAGCCTTTAGGCTCCTCTTGTAAATCCTTCCCTTAAATTACAAATCTGGCCTATAAACACAAAAATCTATTAGATTGAAAGAAAGGTTTGCAATAAAGTATGGATCCATCCTAAATCCTTTGTTCATGAGATGCTGATCAACATGTACTAAATATACACAGCTCTATTGCGTTAGCTCATCACTTGTAAAATCTTTTGACCTTGAACCATTTTTACTTCTTAATTTCACTTTTTTCATTTTTTATTGCTAATTATCTGAATCAAAGCTCTCTGAAATAAGAAAAATAACATTATTAATTCTATGGTCATTGGCTCAGACTCTGAGCAAGGTATGTAAAACTGTATCTTTTTGCTTACAGGCAAATCCCTTTCGTAGAAGAGTTCCAAAGTTTTCTGTCCAGTCATTTCAAGTCCATTTGCAGCTTCTAGTGTCCTACTGGACTGAAATTCAAAGGACAATGGACTGGCTAGAATTCCTTTCTTGAATTCATTTTTTATTTCAGTCAAACTTCAGCATTTCTGCCCTTTGATTTGCATCCATCAGAGAAGTCATGCCTACCTCCTTTTGGCACGGAGATGTTATTTTGCCATGAAAAATGAAGGGCACATGGAACACTGTGCATCTGCATAACCACTTTGGTAACAGTTTGTCAAGAAACCCTCTCAGAACTATTTCCTGAGACAACAGTGCTATTTCTAAGGATGCAAAATGATAGCTCTGTCTGGCATATTACAGAATCTTAAATACATTATCAAATCCAGCTTCTCCTAACAGTATTCTTCCAGCATTTTTCTTTGCACAGTCATTTAAGGGCTTGTTGAAGCCCCACAAAGCACATTTTCTGAGAACTACTCATGAAGTTTCTGCTGGTAAGGGATTTTTGACAGGTGCCTTATCTCTTTTTCCTGCTTTGGTTCACTGGGATGATTATCAGAAATGCAACCGTGTTTTATTTTTCTAAATATCAACACTGTCAACTGCTTCAGTACTTTTACTTTTGGATCTTAATCAAGGTTTGACCACAGTGTGTCTGTGGAGCCTTTAGATAAAACCCAACACCTTGCTTCTGGGGGGCGTCATGGTCACAGCTTGTAGATTCCCTGAAGCCCTTCGCCTCTATTTATTTAAACACTCGGACGGCCACGTAGGACAGCGGATGGGAGAACCACTACCTTCCAAAATTCCATCCACCTGCATAGAAATTTCAGTCTATTTCCTGTGTGTTCTGTGAGATGATTTACACGTTGCAGGTGAGAACTAAGACAAGGGCTCTCGTTCCTGCAGCGTGTTCCCGGTGTTGGGGTGTGCTCCTGCTCGGTTATGGATTCCTGGCAGCTCAGGCAGTGAGTGTACAATAGGTGGCACTCACTGTCGGGGGGAGACAGACACTATCAGTGCCTCTCTAATTAGAAAAAAGAAAGCAGCCAATCTTATCACTTGCAAAATTAGCAGCTCAGAATAGGTAATCACTAGCTGTGGATCAATTTAATTAGTGTCCTGTCAACGTGTGCAGTCACCCTTTTGATCTATACCTATAAGCATGTATCTGACCTATCTATCTTAGGGTTTACAAACTGGGTGTTAAGAACAGAGGAATCAGATTATCTGCCTGAAGCCCTGGCTGTGCTGTGATTGGGGGTCATCATTCACCTTAAACTTATCAAACTTACATGCCATCGATGTTGCATTATTGCTCAAACATTAGAGTCATTCCCTGTTAGATGTCTCCCCTGTCAGAGACACTCACAATAAATTTAGACAACACCAGAATACAAAAGGATAAAAGCCCTTTGTTCGATATAAAGTGGGTGCCGTTAAACAATCATTACTTAACGATGCGCTGTTGGAAACCTGCACGGACAACATCTAGCAGTGTACAAACCACTTCAGTTTGAACCACTTTTGATTTAAGATACAAATACCTCTGTATCTTAGTAATCTTTGCCTGACAACTCATAGAATTGTTGGAAAAACATATTGGAGACCAGTAACAAACTCTGGTTGCTCACACTTAGCTTGCCTTTCTACAAACCTAATGGGAAAACTAAACTGTATGTTGTTTGATAGATTAACTGATGAGCCCGGTAGGAAAGTGGGTGCACATAGTTGTTTTGTACCGAGTCATGATGGAACCTGATTTTATAAATGTTGCATACAGGGTTGGTCAGAATGAGAGTTGATACTGATATTGAAGAGCTAGTATCAGTAACAATAAAGACTAAATCAGTAGGCGCAGGTTGATTTAAGAGCAATGTACATCTACATAATATGATTATTTTCCCCCCCCAGAATGTCTTAATGAAAATGTGGATTTTCAGAAGGATTCAATTGATCTGTGTATCAAAATTTATAAAAGCTGAATTCTATCACCTTTAACTGTGTTTAAGAATGCCTTTAGAGCAGCTGGACATGCAGCACACTTGTCAGTGGTGAGAATGCTTTTCATGCACTGTAAATTCAAAGCCTAATATCAGTGCAGTGAGTGTTCTTTAAAATCCATACTAGAACTAGGAAAAAAATACTTGCCATATTATCTGTCCACAGAAATTATTTTTAAATTCCATCTTCTATTGAGGAGTAAACCAGTGGTGCAAACAAATGAGTTATCAGCAAACTCTTAAATAATTTCCCTGCTGGCTAGTAGCCTTGTGCTTGTGGCTACTCCCGTGCAGGCTGAGACAGCTGAGGAAGGAACAAGGGTTCTCTAAGCTCTCTCCTCTCTTACAGAAAAGCTTCTGTGGTGTTGGAAGACCTGTTCCTCTCATCATTTATGACATGGGTTTTGAAGTGGAAAGGTGGGCCCGAGGTACCGTATGGAGCATGGCATGAGAGGGAGGAGCTGCAGCCTGGCCCTCACATGGTTCGGTCTTCTCCATGGGAACTTGGGATCATCTTTTTCTGACTGGAAAAAAACCCAGTTTCATTGTTAGGTGGGGAAGGAAATCCCTTTGGAGAATACCCAGGTTCTGATGTTTCATACAAACCTGATTATACTGTCTGACATTATTGATGTTGACAGCAATTGTAAAGTGAATTTGGAGACGTTAAGTGTATAGGGGTATTGTCTGTAATTTTTAATAATCCTCTTCTCTTAGATTGTAAAGGAACATAATTGTTGTGGATGTATTAATGGAATCTGCCTGTCAAAATAATGAAATTGGAAAAGCTTTTATTGGGTATGTATATCATACAAATGTTAGATTATATATGTCCCTTGTGCCAAAAGTATTACCACAGCAATAAGTGGAGAAGCATCAACTTCTTAAAAATCCCACATATATTGACACTGGTATAAAACTAAGCAGGTCAATGAGCCATTTCCCACCAAATAAATTGTAACACTGTCCATTAGTGTTTAATATTTAAATTTTTCTTTGTTTTAAGCATTATTCTAGTAGGAAACCAACTGTTGCTCCTCTTTTTTAATGACATGGTGGCAGAGAGCAGGGCCTGCAGCCTCTGTGGGCCAGATGGGCAGCGTGGCTCCTCCTGCAGCCCTCGTCCTGCTGACCCCGAGGAGCCGTGGAAGGCAGAGCCATGGGAGAGCTGGGTTTGACAGACTCTTTCCAGGGAGGAGAGGATGGAGGACACACAGCAAGCCCTGGCGCTTTCCATTCAATCCGTGAACATCCCCACCGCTGGCAACAGGGATGAACTGGTACCAAAGAGCTGAGCGGGGATGTCACTTTGCCATCGGTAGACATGTACAGCCAGTTGTTCTCATGTACGGGAAGATTTGAGAAATGCCTAAAATACTTGAAATGCTTATTCTGCCTCAGCCCCACTTCCGCTGCTGGCAACCATTAGGCTGTTTGTCTCCTCTTTGCTGAACTGGCATTGTTGGGAGCAGCACGCCCGGTGTGACAGTGACGGACAGGAGAGCTGCACCGGGAGGTACTAATTGAGAGGAATGGGAGCACTAATTGGGAGTATGGGAAGCAGCAAGTGGGGCTGGCCGGGCAGTCTCCAGGAAAGGGGATGGGACTGGTAAAGGGACCTGGGCTCCGCGCTGGTGGGGACAGGGCAAGGCACGAGGGCTGAGATAGAGAGGAAGAAAATGTCTGTGTGAATTTGTAACTCTGAGCCATAGCACAAGCTCGTGTTACCCAGTCAGCTCTTCAGCATGGAAAAGAATTATGTGAGTGACTATTCTTTTTGGATTAAAAAATGAGAATTACTGTGATGCCTAAAAGCATGAGAGACTTATTTGCATGCCCTGTCATCTGGAATATGTTACCTTCCTTTCCGCCCTGGGTGTCGTCACATTTTTCATGCCATGGCTCATGGTTCTCTTACCAGAAAACCTTCTGATGGACCACTTATTTCTTTATTTACCCCTGCATAGACTATATTTTTGTGTTCTCTTGGGAAGATACTATTCAGATCCCTCTGGCAATTACAGCAGCTGCTTAAAAGCAGCCAAGATGGTACCTCTTAATCCAGCTGTTTCAATAAAAAGATGGACTCTGCATTGCAATGATGAGTACAAACGCACAGAAACAAAGGAAAAGAATATCATAACCAAGAACGAGGCTTTGAAAACCTCTGTACCACCTCATTTTAAACATAAACCTAAATACTTGGCTCGATCCCTGACGGGTACAAGTTACTTCTGGGGAGATTCTGGTTGGACACACAAGGAAAATTTTTCACACTGAGAACAATCACCCACTGGAATAATCTTCCCAGGGAAATGGTGGATTCCCCAACATTGGCTACTTTTAAGATCCAGCTGGACAGGGTGCTGGGCCATCATGTCTAGAGCGTGCTTTTGCCAAGAAAGACCAGATGATCCTTGAGGTTCCTCCCAACCTGGGATTCTGTGATTCTATGACACAGGGGAAACACTGTCATTCTCCAGTATTGACAATCAATTTTCTTCTGTGTGGACATGCTTTCCTCCCACGTTACCTCCATAATTTCTTTATTCACTTCAGATGGTAAATGTTTTGCAGCAGATATTGCATCTTTGTATTTGCTAACTAGGTAGCAGGACAGATGGCACACCTAAAGTGTACCATGAGACATATGCGTTTATTTAAGTACTTGAGGATTTTCAGTACATAGGATTGTATATTTATTTTTGTTAGCAATAACATTATGTGACTATTGGTCAGCTGATGATCTGGCACAGCATCAATAAAAATTCATGAAGCAAAATTTCTAAATTCCAAATGGCTACCTAATTTTTAAAGGCTTAAACTAAAATTAGCTATGCTACTCAGTACCAGGAGGTTGACGAGGTGTTTGTGGTCTTGTGTTAATATTTAGAGACATGCGATAAGACTTGAAGAATGAAAGATTCCTGTAAATAATTGGTGTTCAGACAATGAAATAAGATATTTAGCCTTGCCAGTCAGATCTCAAATACCTCATAGTAGCTGAAAAACATGAAGGGCAGAAACTCTGTAAAACGCACTTGTAGCTGAGGATGAGATAGGAAGAGAGGGAATAAAATAAAACAAAAACGTAACATGCTTTTGGTTGGGGAAAAGATCAAAGGTAAAGGCAGCGCAGTTGATTTTGGAAATCTCTTCTGGAGCAGCATTTCGTGCAGACACCCGCTGGGCACCGGCTGCTGCTCCCTGCGTTTGTACCCTCTGTGCCAGGGAGACTTTGGGGTAGCGTTCACAAAAACGTGCGAGTTGCTGATATAACACACCACAAAGCAAAAAGTTCTGTTATTTTATTCACTTCAACCTTTTCTTTGCACGGATCATGTTTTCCTACGTACTCACAGCACAACCAGCACACTGGAGCCCGAGGGCAGCGGAGCCTGGGAGTGCTGCTGCAGCACAAGTCATGACTGAGCATAGGTTTTCCTTCCCTTATTCTTAAAATGAAAGTAATGCCCTTCAAAAGGGCCTCGGTGATCTCTAGGCTTCTGATGGTTTACAAGTGGGAGATACTGCAAACGCTAGCCAGAGTCACTGGCTTCTCACAGACTGGTTTTAGGTATCTGTCTTCCAAGCAGAAAACAGAAGCATCTCTGGAAAATCTAACTCCGGACATCATGTGAGATATTTGACCTGGATGGCTTGCAATCGAAGTGGCAAAACTAATTTGTCTTATACTTTCCACATACCTAGTTTATCCTACAACTGAAATACATAATTTTAAATGACAAATGGTTAATAAGAAATATCTTTTTAATTGTTCTTTATCAGTGTCTTGATTGTGATTATTACACAGTATTTTAGAGACAATGTGAGATCTGGGAGCTGTAAATCTTTTCAGCTCCTGGATGAAATAGAGACGCTCCACAACAGGGATGCAATGCATAGATACAAAGGCTCTTTTAAATTATAAAACAAAAGCTGGCCAAGCACCCAAGCCTCTTTTTCATCTTCTTGTCAGTCCAGCTCAAGATGTAAATACCCCGAGTGAGTAATACATCCTCGGAGTGACAGCATGAGGCCATCACTCACTTGTTGAAGCCACACAAACTGCAGCTCCCACCGGCTGCAGGAGGAGGTTGAAGCACGGCAGTTCTGCTGAAGGCAACGCGGCAAAGTGGCATTGGAAGTACAGAGGAATGGATTCTCAAAGCAGCGTTAAGAGT
The DNA here is from genome assembly GCA_028565335.1 of Limnodromus scolopaceus. Classification (NCBI taxonomy): domain Eukaryota; kingdom Metazoa; phylum Chordata; class Aves; order Charadriiformes; family Scolopacidae; genus Limnodromus; species Limnodromus scolopaceus. The sequence goes on from JAOXNO010000005.1 coordinate 1,160,375, forward strand.
TTCAGGTCTTCATGTAGACTGCCACAGAAGGTGTGGGAGATGTCTAAATCCACCAGAAGGACAGGAGATGCTGGTGGACTCTCAGCCACTAGGCCCAGTAACAGGAGAACTACGCTACTGAAAGGTGGTGTACAAAGAGGAACTAAAGGACCTAAACTAAATATGAATGGTCTTTAGTGCAATTTATTAGGGCTCAGGAGGACATATGAAATAGTATTTTTTTTTAAATACAATTGATTGTAAAAATGTGCTGGAAGATCTAATGTGTTTATCCATAGCCATAGGCTGCCATTAGGACACATCTGATCACAGAGTATAACACTGAGCACTCTACCTCTTGCTGAAGGAACCTCTGTTACTAATGAGGGAAGTTTCTTCAAGCTGGTCTTCGTTGGAAAGATGTGAAACAGGATCTGTTTGTCTGCCTCTTCAAGGATAAGGTTTAGAATCATAGAATCGTAAAATTGTCTTGGTTTGAAGGGACCTTTAAGATCATCAAGTCCAACCATTAACCTGACACTGACAAAACCCATCACTAACCCATGTCCCTCAGCACACGTCTGCCCGGCTTTTAAATCCCTCCAGGGATGGTGACTCCACCACTGCCCTGGGCAGCCTCTTCCCATGCTTGATAAGCCTTTCTGTGAAGAAATTTCTCCTAATATCCATCCTAAAACTCCCCTGGTGCAACTTGAGGCCACCTCCTCTTGCCCTGGTTTGTCTGGATGTACAGTACTCAAGTGTCTCACCACCAGAGAAGTCTCAGGGTCCGATGTGTAGTTTATGCCAGCCCTTTCAAAGCAGCAGAAGAGACACACACTGCTGAGGAAGATTCCCCTTTAAGGACTGACATGAACAAAAGTTAGTCGGCCTAAAGGAAAGCTTCAAAATAGATGAGAACGTTCTTCTGCAGGACTTGGCTGCAGCTGCACAACTGTCATAGAGGGAACACCTAGCCAGATTCAGATTCACCAGCTGATGCAGACATCAGAAGGTTGAAAGGCATTTGCATCATACAAGATAGATTTCTTGTGCACAGTTTTGCCATCTTAGATATTTTGCTGTGTTTTCCTCTCCAAAAGAAGCATTACAGCTCTTCCAACAATCACGGAATTATCTAAACAGTCACCTACAAATAAATCTGTGAGGCCCCTAATATCTTTCCTTCCTTTCGCACAGCCCCGGCACAGCCCCTCTGGCTCTTAGACTTTTGGGCTTTACAGCACCTCCTGCCTGCTTCACCCGCTGCTCCCACCCTGCTCCTTGGCCAGCCTTGTGCTCCCATCCGTCTTGCACATTTTGGACTTCCTACCAGAGCAGACTAAGCAGAACAGCTGCCTCTACAGGAATCAGATTGATGCACATGATTACATGGACTGTTAACTTTGGTTTAAAAAAATTATTTACCTGCCAACACTCACAGACACCTTCACAAACCACTTGCTGATGACACTTCTGTTCACCTTGGAAAGGACGTGAAATGAAGAACACAGTGTGACATTCTTAATAGATTGCCTGGGATTTACCGCAGTGCTCGTGCTGTACGACTGGTGTCATGTCCAAGAAATACAACTTTTCTAAGAAACTGAAAAGATTTACTAAGGAAATTAAGTCTATATGTCTGTATTATTAAAGAACTTACAGATCTTAATTTTATAGTGCTTCTCTCAATTCCATGTACAAAATATAGAAATTTTAAAGAAGGTCACAAAATATCTACTCTGCAGTGCAAAACCACTTATGACTCAATTGTTCCACACTTTGTACAATAGTTTAAAAAGCACAATTTTGGCAAATAATTACGATCTGTCAGTGCACACTTGTATAAGTGGACAAAAACTCTCAGAGAATTCAGCGGAGAAAAGAGCCCAGGTGAAAGAAATTAGCCATTTTCACTGGGGAAAGTACCCAGAAGTCTCCAAAGCTGTTGAATTACTCTTAACCAAGAGAGCACCCACTGGAAATCCTGCCCAGCTTTGGTAGAGTTTCCTGACTGAGAACACCCACCTGAGAGGTTCCCTACACTCTCCAAACCTCCTGCCTACTCCTAGGGGACTTCTGTGGACTTCATTCTTATTGCCTATTCCAAGCGGTACAAATTCCTTGAGGAAGCAAAAAATAACGAGCTTTAAAAAATGAATTTCAGCTTCTCAGTTTTTGTCCATATGGACCATATTCTCAAGACTCTGAATCTGTGGAGATTAGAATTTTTTTTGATGCAAGCTGATGAACCTCCCCATTCACTTGACTCATGGGAGTAGGGATTGAAAAACCCCCAAACCAAAATGATGAGTCTCAGCCACAGCAAGAGTTGGTAACTCCGGCTATTCCGTTGAAGGGGAAGTGTAATTACTCACCTGGAACTAATTTAGCATAAATAAATAAATACACGTAAGTTAGTAGATGCTCTGTAAGCCAATGGAGGCGAATGCATCAGTGATGACCTCACAAACTTTGTTCTAGTAGCGAACTTACCAGCAGCTAAAGATACTGTGCCCTAAAATGGGAGCTCTGCAAAGAACAGTTTCTACAAAACTGGAGTGAAAGATTCTAAAAAGGTGGAACTGATGCTTTCCAAATGCACTGCATTTTTAGCACTATTTATTTTGATCTTGTAAGGAACAGCTCTATTTATGGAAACTTAGTGATCTTCTAAAAATGGGATGCATTCATTGACTATCTCAGATAAAATGTGCCATGTTGGAAGATAAATGTCTCGGATCTCTCTAAGAGAAAACAAACAAACAATTGTTTTGCCTTTTGAGAACACTGTTTCTTTGTCACAGAGAGATTGAGCTCTGTGGATCTTTTTAATCCCCATGAAGAATTTTGCAAATATTTGCAAGACGTCAAAAATAATTAGACAAAAGCAGTTTCACCATCTCTGGTATAAATAGTACATGCATTGTAGAGATCAAAGGACTTTAGTTCCTCTCTTGTAAATCTAAAAAAAAAGTTTCTTTGAAGAAAAAATAGGAAAAAATAGTAAAGAAAAAAGAATGCAATGCATTAATCTATGAGAGTAACTGATTCCATTAAAACTGTGTCAGAAATAGGTCTGGACTAAAGGCAGTTGGTGTTAAACTTTGCGAAGTGCTGAGCTCCTGCGGCGGTGCTGTGTGCTCTGAGAGCTGCTGCTCCTTGGCAAATGTTTAGAATCACTCAAGATTTGGCCACTGATTCATTTGTTCAGGGTTAATACCACACAGTATTCTTTGAAATACTGTGAAATATTTCAATAGAAATGATTAAAAGTGCATTTCTTTCAAAAAATATTTCTTTTACGGTTACAAACAATGTCTCCCCTAAAAGGAATTGAAAAAGGGGAAACTGTCGATCGTGCCCGAAGGTGAGGTTGTCCCTCCGACAGCACGTTGTCTCTCGCTCGTGGTTACAGCGCAGTCAGGCACACTCCCTGCGTGTGCCGCCGCACTGCACAGCCTCACTCGACATAACCCCATTTTAAATAAACAGCATCACGTTGTTTATTCCTGTTCAGCGAGGTACATACCATTAAAAAAGACAAAGGAAGCCCAAGGGTAGATAAGGCATCTGAACCCCCTTTTATACTCTTGTTTTTACCCCTTCAGCTCACTATCTCCTCCCTGGACTGTCAGTTTGCAATTGGATTCCATTTAAATTTACCAAAACATGGTTTCTCCTCATCAAGGCATGGCTGCTACAAAACCTGACAGTACATTTGCAGTCCTGTTTTCATAAATCAAGAAAGTGAGACCACACAAAGAAGCAATTAAAAAATACACACTTTGCACAAAAAAAATCTCAAAGAAAATGAATATGAAAGGAAAAAAGAGAACATACTACCTGTCTCTGAGGGCATATTGGCTACTGACAGGTGTTGCATTCTGTGCACATATCAAGGAAAAAGAAAACCCTCTTTTCTTTCTCTCCCTGATCCATGGTCATATTGTGGAAATCAAATGGGAGTATCCTCTGCTTAAAGTTAAGCGAGGTCATGCCTAGAAGTTTGCAGGAGCTAGACCTCAAACTAGAAGGAATAAGCAGCTCTTTATACAGTACATGCAAGTTCAGCCAGACAACTCTTGTGTAACAATCTTCACTAGCAAAAATATCTTATAAATATATTGAACTGCAGTGTCTTTCTACGTCTCTCTCTGGCACTACCACCTCGATGCTCAAGGTCAGCATTCTGTGTTTTCTTTGTCTCCCGGGTATGGACAATCTATCACTGTTTTTAATGGAACATAATTTCTCATGTTCCAAGTACTGTGAAGATGTAAAGGGCAATTTAATTGCTAAGTATTACTACAAAATATAGAAGCTTCCAAGCACCTACAGCACAATATGCTAATTCAGACACCACCCATTTAAGCAGTGTTAATCACACACACATCTCTCAACTCAGCTTCAGTACATGGGTGGAGATGCGTCAAGTCTGTCAGGATAGTAATTTATTACTACATCTGCTCTACTTATATTCTATTAACTCACCTCTCACAGCAACCTTATCAAGACAGAACAGAATCAAAATATCCACTACTTCACTTTCTATTATCAACAGCAAGTAAGGACCCTTTAAAAGCTGTAGTTATTTGAGTAGCGCGGGTCTAATGTTTCTGCTTTTAAAACACAAGAAAAGATAACAAAAGTGAAGGACAGAAGACCAGTAGCAAATAAAAATTGCATAGATCTCTAAAGCCTTAATACAAGATGACAAGAAAGACATTTCATTTTACAGGAGAGGGAAGTGAGTCACAAGATGGTCTGTTGGTGGAGCTACATGACAAACCACTAGGACCTCAAGGCTCTAACTCATCTTCTCCTCCTAAAGGTTCACTTACTTGAAACCTTCAAATACATTTATTGCGCTTGGATCATCATGTTTTCATGCACAACTGGGATATGAGGCC
>JAOXNO010000005.1:1165366-1252029 GCA_028565335.1 Limnodromus scolopaceus
TCACTTACTTGAAACCTTCAAATACATTTATTGCGCTTGGATCATCATGTTTTCATGCACAACTGGGATATGAGGCCGTGGTTTAACTCTAGCTAGAAAATACCCAATTCATGGGGGCAAAAACGGATGAGTAAAAGAACGGATGGCAAAAATTGCTGAAAGTGCCCTAAAGCTCTACAAACAACCGCTCTGCAGTCTGAGGAGTGTAATTCCAAATGACTCTTCAGAACAAACTCTACCAGTCCAGTCCAAAGCCCAGTTAGCTCCATATTCTCACAGCAAACAGTAACAGGCAGCCGAGGAATGGGGTAAGGACAAGGCAAGACAAAGACACTTCCCCAGAACATCTTCCGAGCTGCCAACAAGTGATATTCTCTACCTTACTCATCTGTCACACTCTGCTGAAATTGGAAAATGGACTTAAAAGTTACTAGGGGTCATGAATTACGTGTGGGTAGGATGGAGTTGCATTAGCTGCATTTCCTCAGGAATACCTCACTGAACACGCAACCTCCGTAACGTGGGGAAATAACCATGTCTTGGGGCCTGCTCTGTTAGAAGGGGGAAAATAGCGATGTTTAGGCAGAAACTGTGATAGAGTATCCTCTCAGACCTGGTATAACCACACGAGTTATGTTCTACCTGTAATTTAAGGAAGTGTCAATGCCATAACAGTATCTTAGGAACACCACAGGATCAAACAAGAGCAGACAGACTTGGCAACTGCATGCAGCTACTTAGCAACATTTACAAACATTTATGGAAATTCTCACTAGGTGCACGTATGCTCATTTCAAGGCTATTCATTTATCCACACCAGGTTATCCCTCACGCTGCTCTGCTGAATGTGGGTTTGGCGCAGGCGTGACTGAGAAGCACTGCAATAATAGTAGTAACCGTGACACTCACTACTGCCCTTAGTTCTGGCATCTTAATTTATCTCTACTTGATGAATTCTTAAATAGTCATGTAGACATAGATTTCCTATCTTGGCACGCTATTAAAGCTATAGTAGTTGGTTTTCCCTGTCCTTCATTTTCATCTTGTTTTTAGTACCACTTCTCTCCTTCTCACATCCTACTACCATGTAAGTGAAATCCCCTTTCTGTTTATGAAAGACACTTAAATTTGGACTGAGGATGTGACCCCACACCTCTGAAGTCATTGGGAAGCTCCTGGAGAAACACTAAAAAGTTTGAAGTGCAGGTCAGCAGGTGGCTGGTACTGTCCAGAGGGAAAGGGAAAATACTGTGATTGTGTCATAATTTGTATCATTTTTCTTTCTTCTGTGGAAAAAGTAAACTCTGTCAGTTCTTCAGCCAGTAAAGATTCCTGGGATGTTCTACCCTTTGGATATAAAGGAAGACCAGAGAAGATTTATTTTAGCGGCACTTGCACTAATGATGAGAAAATCTTCTGGATTTTTTTCTCTGTAATTTTCTTTTAAACAATCATGACTTTGTTTTATTTGAAACCTTACACTACTTTGTAAAATTATATGAAAATTGCTGTTTCCAAAAGCTTGCTTACCCATTTTCTCAGTGGAAAGTAGGTGAACAAGGCAAGTGACTGACATTTTTTTCTAAGCATTATTTTGCTAATTTCAGCACCTGACAAAAACATTTCTGCAAAATATGTTTTTATTACAAGCAATCTTTTTCCCCCCAAATAAACTGACCAACTCTAATTACACTTTTTATATTAATGAGATATTTTTCTAGGTGTTCATCCTGCTGGCACCATTTTGTATCTTAGGCAGAGACAGTCTGGGACCTGTGTCTCACAGTGAAATATCAAGATCCACTATTCTTTTTGCTTATTCGCAGTACCCCAGGCCTATAATGATGGATCAATTATTAAAACAATTCAGTTGAAAACTACAAACAAAATTTAGCAAAACCCCATGCCATTAGCAACCTACTTTATTTTTTTTTAGTCAATTTGGTAAATCAGCTAGTAACAGAGTTTTTAGTACTCTTTTTCACTGCTGTCCTGTTTCTGGAGCTTGTCCTTCCCCTGTATGGGTATGACAGCCCTGATTCCTCTGCTTTTCACTGACACTGCAGGGAACTTCAAGCCAAGACTTGTAAATCCTGCCTGGCCGAGGTAAGATGGTGCTCTGTTCACGCAGCAGTCTCTAAAAGATTATGTTTCCATAGTGACATTACTGGTGTTCTCTATTAAACCTTTTAAAGGTGTCCTTTGGCTACTTGGGTAAGCAAAGGGAGAACTGGAAGCATGTCATGGTCACAATCTGTTCAGACTGGGGATGTTCAGCCTTGCTGAATACATCTATGATATCATTTGAGAGCTTTAATCAGAACTCCTAAAGAGGTGACTATGTAAATATTATGCAGTGTCAAACTAATCTCAGAGTCAGATATGAACTCACACCATGGTGTTTGATCCTCCAGGGCACGCTGCCCTTCCAGCATGATTTCATATCCTATAAATGATCTCTGGTGTGAAAATAAGCTCCTTGGATTCCTTCCAGTCCTCCCTTACATATTACACTTGCTGTAGAACAACTGTAATTTAGCCAAGTCTTTATAGACTTTAAATGTCTTCAGAAACCATCTTGATTTTTGGCAACAAAAGAAAAAAAACTGAAATTGCTTAGCCATCTACTGATTGCAGCATTTGGAGTGGCTTTAGTTTTCACCCTTTATTCAGTCAATATCTTAGCCGAGCTGCACACAAAATATAATTGTCTCTGCTTCGTTAGAACAGCTAGCACAGGACCTGTCTGCGTGCAATGGTCTCTACCAGCGTGTGATTAACTTGGAATAGCTTTAAAGTCAACCTGTCACCACGGCGCGTTTAAATGGTATGTCAAGGCAAAGGGGGATGGTGCGGAACTCGTCTGCAGGAAAACAAGATGGAAAAAAGTTTGCACTGTAATTAATACAGTTCATGTAATTTTAGGGCTTATCACTAAAATTTCTAAAGATAGGGACAGTAATGATACAAATAATTAAACTATGCTATCTGCAGTATCTTCTACCTGCAAGTACCACTTACTGCAGGATTAATTAATTAATGAAACCTCACATGAACCTCAGTGAAAGGGAAACGTGTTCAAGACCTTTACTGACACACAGGGAGTTTATGTGGTTGCCATGGTTCTCTGGGAGCTTGGTGGCAGAAGTGAGAGCAGAAGCCAAAAGCCAGGGCTCCCAGCCCAACTCGCCACTCCAACGAGCAAAGGCCTTTCTATCCTACACGGAGTATTCAGTTTTCCAGAACCATCAGTATAACACCGCTGAATGTTGACTAAGAGATGAAATGCCAGAGCAGGTACATCTATTTGGTTGCACTGGAGTTGATTACTGAGGTTGAAAGACCATTGTGTTAAGAAAGCCTTGCAGCTCTTCAGAGGAATGGAGCTCTTTTCCCATTTCCATCAGAGATCATGGGAAAATATTCTAAATAACCCAGTGCCTCCACAGGAATAATCAAAACCCTGTCATGGTTTTACATAAGCAACGTCCTCTGAATAGTGCTAATGCCAGGTAAAAATCTCGCTACTAACTAATACAGAAGAAGTTTCTATTTAAAAAGAATTACCAGCTTCCTAATTTGATTGTTTTAAAGTAATGTTTAGTGATATCTCTATTTGCTGTCCTCCCATGAATAGTTACCATATGTTGGAGTTAATAGAAACATTGCATCATCTTTTATGAGTGCATCAACTTATCTGCAATTAACTTTAGATTGTCTAATAAAATTCTGTGACATTTTAGCCTACAGTTTATTTCCCAGTGAAAGGCTTCTCTGAATGTTACTGCCATAAGAATTCATGTAATGACTACAGATAAACCATTTTACTTCAGGCTGGACAGATGAATATGTCAGCAGAAACCAAAGCAGGTAATAGATGAATATACAGTCAGGGAGGAAACTGAGACAAGGAACCCTCCGAATGATGCTCAGCCAGAACTGCACAACCCAAGCAGCTCCAGAACACTTTAACAATGAAGGAGAGAAATCTACAGAGTCAGCAGCTTTAGCTTTGTGTGACTCCCAGTCTCCGCAGAGGTGCTTACTGCAGACGAGAGAGAAAGACAACGAAAGACAAAGACTTTGCTGAAGAAAGACTCGGACTCTCCTGGCAATTTAACAGCTGTCGTGTCCACACCTTTAGTTGCAAGAAATGAGAGACTAAGACACGTAGAGCTCCATCTGAGTTCCTGTGCATTTGGAATTTTGTTGTTAACTCAGAATCCAGTTTCTTGGAAAGTCTTACCACAACCTGCTAGATCCAGCCTTTTTGAGCAGGGGGCCTGATAAAGACTATAATTGGTTTTGGCTCCTGCCCAAATCAGTAAAAACCATGCATCTAGTGTTTTCTTTCCCCAAACAGAGCACTTCACGGGAATGGATAAAGTCAGTGTTCCAGCTGATCCCTGGCCTTGTCAAAAGCATTCCCAAAATTGCTAATTAATGCTTGTGCAGATGAAATTGTATTTCTGGATATGGATATCAAACACAGCAAGACTCCCAACTCCCCTAAGGATATTCAGACTCTGAAAGCACAGACTGCTGTAACAGACCATTCCTCAGCACTGGTCACTCTCCAATTCAAAAATTCTCCCCCTTTGCTGTGAAATTTACATTAGTCTACCTTTTCCTGAACGTCACATGTTACTTATTTAACTTAAACCCCTTGTCTTCAAAAAGAAAAGGATAAGGGAGGAGGAAGCTGGAGTTCTGGAAAAGTTGATAGACAAGGATGGATTGCAGCCAAAACATGATTGAAGAAACTAAAAGCAACTTTCCAGCTGAGGATTCATCTTCAAACATGAGCCTAGTTCTTTAATGAAAAAGAGAGCAAAACACACTTAAAGAACTGTCCTAAGAGCTTTAAAACACTTTGAATTTGTCACAACAACCTAGATTAACAAATGTTATGGATGAACCCTTTGTTATAAGACAGAACGTATGCAAAATCCTCCATGATTTGGGGTTTTTGAGAGTCTCTCTGAAACTGTTTATGAAGCAAGTTCATACATAAAATACCCTGCTCCTCACACTTTGGTATTTTTACTTTAGACAACAATGTCCAGAGGAATTCTAACCTGGGGGGAAGTACAAAATAGTCAAGACACTACAAACAGTTTAGGGTCATTTTTGCTGTGGTATGTTCATCTAGAGCTCAATTAAATGAAAACAAAATTTCCACACCATTTTGGGAGTCTGCAGGCAAAAACCATGTCCAGATACATGTGTGAACTTTCCCATCAGGGCACTGTGTGTTCATTACTGCTCTGGCTCTAGAAACTGAAATGGCCATGGTACAGGTTCTCTCTCTTTGAATCAGCAGAATGGACTTGAACGACCCTCTCAGGTCACTTTATGTTGTATTTTTTTCAGAATCCTATCCATTTCCCTGCTTTCAAGCACAGCTATAGTGAAGCGCACATTATTTTGTATGTAGACCGGGAGCTTCCCTATTTGAAATGCATTATATGAGAGTAACAATTTTGCCACCTCATACAGACCTATATATGAACTGTGGCTGGTTTGTTGAGAGAGCCACACAAAGACCAGGGTTTCCCTGGCTACAAAAGTGCTGATTTAATGCTAGTAAATGATTTAGAACATAAATATTGAATATATAGTTGTGTGAATTATGAACACATTTTAAAGATGGAAACTGTATTGGTATTTATCTGGTCCTTCTATATGATTTCCCTGTAATGTCCTGAGATATATGGCAATTCCTAGAAGCCAGTCATGTCAGTGCCACCATGTTCGACTTCTTTTACAAATACACGTAAATACTACTCCATGGAAGAAAGTAAAGTGACTCCAAGCTCATTAGAATAAGAGTAGTTAGAGGAAGCAAACCAGCACAATAAAGCCCAACCTTCCAGTGTTTTGTGAGAATGCTTTTCTACCTTATCATTTCGGAGAGTTTTATGGCGGGAAGTAGCCTGACATAGCGTGGCACGAAGAAAACATCACTGGAAACTGCTCATTGATGCCTCCAGGTGCCTTCAAGAATGAACTCACAAAAAAAAACCAAAATTGGAGGAAAGTTACATTCCCAAGCAGTCTTTAAATGGAAACTGGATGTAATTTTAAAATATCTCTTACTTGAATGAAACGATGTATTATTATGTATCCTTGTCGGTAATTTCGTATATTTACTTTAATAAGGCATAATAGGTGTTTGAATCAGATACGGACTTTAATAATATTTGTTAACAAAAATGTTTACAAGGTGTAGCCATTTAGAGGGAAGAAATATTAGCCATAAAATTAATAGATAGTCCCTTCCCCTTGCTTTATTCAATACAAGATGACAAAGAGAGCCTTCCTTTAGTTCTTTATCTGAAATACTCTGTTATTCAATGTGGAATAATGTATCCAAATGATTTTTACACAACAATGAGCTGCATAAGCCTATCACTAATATTTAAAAGTGATGGATGTAAACGACCCATCCGTATTTCATCCTCCTGCAATATTTATTCAGCAGAAAAGAGACATGGGGTGGGAAATGAACTTTACAAAGTAATTACTTTTGATCTTGACAAAATCTATTCAAAGGCCTTCAGGTAAACATCAGCTTGATGGGTGCACTGTGGTTTGCAAGTTATGTGTCACGCTTAATGGAATTGTGATGTACGTTAAAACTAACAGCTGGTCCAGGGAATTACAGAAAAAACAATGTGAACCACTCGTAATCTATCCACCAGAAAAGCAGCAGGAGTTGCTCTCTACTTGCTTTTATTTCTGTGAAAGTAAAGAGAATGACTTAAAACAATAGGAAAAAATATATCAATTCTGCTTCTAAATGCAACAAATACTAGATGGGGAATACGTGAATTAAACCAACAATCAACAGTAGGGCTAGATTCCACAACAAAGCAGTTCCCACATCGAACACATGCCTGTATTTGGCCCCGTTGTCTACAAAAGAACTATTTATATGCTTGTATATAACATACGTTCAAATATTTTGAAAGACAGCTTGAAGTCCTCTAGAGCTCTAGATATAATAGTTTTGCAAACAGTAAGCAAACAACATTGCTTTTAATATTCCCCAAGCCCTTTCCCAAGAGAGAAAACAGGTGCTGTTGATGTTCAGAATATGAACAGTTCTCAGCCTTTGTGCGCTGAGAAAAGTCCTTTTTTACCACTAGTCTTATTAATATTTCCATTAATTTCCATAGCTCTGCCTGCTCATGTGAATATCTGATCTTGTCTTAGGAAGAGTTTGCAAAAGTTGTCAGCTAGATATGGCTATTAGAAAATCATGATTTTATATAATAGCTTCAGCAGAACTCAAATTTTACAAAGATAAGTGATAAATCTACATCAGAGTGACAGTTTGCTCCCTCAAAAAACTACCTTCATTTTACAAGAGAAACCAAAATACCATCGATATTACTTTTTCATAAGGCCACAAAGTGTATTCCTTTTCACCTTCCACCCCCCAGCCACTGCAGTACTGGAATTCTGCACCAGCTTTGCTTGGAGTGGGGTCTCCAGATGGTTGTGGTTACGAGTAGTGGACTTTAACTCTGAGAAGTCACACTGTGGTTCCATTGCAGCTTCTCTCAGCATCTTGCAGCCAAAGGAGAGCAAAATCAATCTGTGTACTGGGATCTCATGAGAAAAAGACAAGCATGCTGCAGGAAGCAGTTTGGGTGCTTTTTAGCTGGGAATGTGACTGCCCAATTTCTGAAGCGGGTGCTCAAAGGGGACCTTGCTGCAGGGACCCTCCCAGGCAGCCTGACGTCAAGAGCAGGGCAACTTCCCCATTCCCTGCTCCTGCCACGTGTTGCCTCCCCTTCCCGGCTCCCAGCCACACACACAGGCTCAGCTTCTCATGGCTGCGCTCCTGGAGCAAGCCCAGTTCACTTCACCAACAGAAAATCATACTTCTTTTTTCTTTCCTTTTGGGTTGATTTTCTGGATTAGCTCAGTGAACCTGCCTGGCTCACCCAAGGGGCAGGGAGACATCGCAGCCAGTATAAAGGCAGCATCACTGGAGTATGTGATTAGGAACAAAGACCTGTCATTAGGGAGGTTTCTGCTTCCCTTGGCAGGGAGTTTTGGGAGTTCAGTCCTTGATGTAAAGCCACACCTTCAGTGCCATCACCACCAAAGACTTATTAGTACTTCTATTAGAAAGGCATTGTGTTGGAAGTGATGAGACGCTGTATCGTCCTGCACACCCCGTGACTTCGCTACTGGACACTAGTTTTCGGTTTGAAACCACACGTGTAACACTGCCGGGTGTTATCAAATAGTACAACAATACGCACAAAGTTGGCTGCATTCTACATTTCTTCATATAAAAGTCTGAAAAGCACATTTGGATCATCCAGAATGAAAGGCATTCTGTAAATGTGATTGTAAATTGGTGCTGCTGAATTTGAATAAAATTTACACTGAACACCACCAGCCGTTACATCTCTCTCACACATGCAAGCACATACACATGCAAAGAAAACTGAGCGTAATGGAGCATCCTAAGGGGAATAATTAGTGTCAAATAGAACCACAAAAAGTTGAAAGCTCCGTATTACAGTAAGCAACACTGGAGAAGTTAGTAGGAAATGTTTTATATGCATATTCTCCTTCTTATATTTTAAGCACATTAAAAAAGTGAAGTAAATTTTGTTGCAGCAGTAGATTTGGTGTGGTAGTTGTTCTACTGCTCTAATGAACTGATCTTCTCATTTCTTCATAGATAAGCAGCAATAAAGAAAGATTGGTCAATGAAAACATTACTCCTTCATTTTTTGCATATGTTGCCTACTCTAGATTACATTCTCTGTGTTCCTAAATAAAAATCTAATTTAATGATTTCTGTTATTGGTTGTTATGTGAGGAAACAGAGCTGAGAATTCCAGAATGAAGAGTCTTCCAGATGGAGCTTACACATTAACATTTAATATTTATGACATGGAAAGGCCACCATATCGAACTTTATACCAGCTGAATGAAAGTAAATTTAGAAATTAGGACTCGCTGATGCTCAGTTCCTGCTGTGGATGATGTAGTCTGTGGAGTGGAAAGGAAAATTTGGGTTTCAAGGAAACTGAAAAAGATTCACACCTGGGATAAAACTGTTGATGAAAATATTGTTTAGCAATGTGAGCTGCGCTGGGGCAGGGACCCTGCCACGAACTACAACACTGTCACACTGGCTTTGCACAACTGTAGTGAAACCACCTGTGTCCGAGGAGTCTGCGATCTAAACAGTGGATAAAAGAAATAAGAAGAGACAGGCAGATGGCAAAGCTCAAGGAAACAGTAAAACCACTGTTTAATAAGAAAAGTAGAAGACTGTGCTTACTCTGCTCAAAGAAACACGTATCAGTCAGATTTTGTCAGCTTCTCTGTATGAAAGCCACAAATATGCACAAACTGCACAGGAAAGTTCTCACCTTCCTGCTTTGGTCCTCCCGCAGCAGCCCAGAAGGGGCAGAGTAAGAGTAAGAGTAAGAGTAAGAGTAAGCAGCAGGAGGGAGGGAGGGAGGCAGAAAGGAAGGATCAGACTGTAAAATTACGAAATAGGCTTGATATTAATTCATAATTCCCCCAATATCAAATATTACTAGGTAAACACTGCCAGGCAATGAACAGCAAGCCATTCTCAACTGTCATTTTTATGACTCAGACAAACCAGCCCAGCTTGATAATATGGTTTTCTCTACTTGCCGGCTCAGAAATTTGCCTTTTTCCATTTAATATTCTCTTAAACCCGGTACAAAAAAGGAAGAACATATCTGTTTTGCCTTTCAGTTAGAATCAGAACTCCTCAAACAAGGAGACAGAGTTTTGCCTACAGAGTCACATTTTCAGAAGGGTAGCACTTTGAAGGATAAAGAGGTTTTCTCTCTACCGGGGATGTAAGAGCCTTGTGGGGAGAAGCTGCAACGTGATGGGATCAACCAAAGCGTCCCCGAGCAGGGCCCCAAACCAGTGCCCCTTTAACCTCCCTCTGATGGGCTCTCCGTCTTGAACGCTGCTTTGTTCCAGTATCATCAAAAGGTGAATGTGGCCTTGTGGACATGGAATCCTCTGACAGGGGTGATTATGATTATTGCCATTTTCACAATCTACACTAAAGGCCATGAATTTCTGCTCATCTGCTTAAAAGAAACCATCTGGGGGCAAATTTTATATCATGAAGCAATTGCAGTAAGTGGGGATATCCTGCTAACGCCATCCTTTCTGCTATTTAGACACCCTTAGAAAACAGCTTTTAATTGTAATGGGTTACCTGGTATGATTTTAGAGGAGTTTTGGGAAATCAGCCACATCTAAAACTATTTCATACTCTTGTCATAGTTTGTACCTAAGACAATGAACTGAATAAACTCTATCCAGAATTGGCTTCAAAATTCTATAGCAAATCAATCAATAACTTCACTGCAGTCCTCTTTTCCGCACCAACGTTGCATTGACATCCCCAGGTTCTGCTTGAAGAGCGTAGAGCTCAGAGCACACACAGAGCATCCCCCCGGGCACTGCGAGAGCCCCGTGGCTGGTACGTCAGAGCACAGAATCCGCTCAGGCCCAGGATCAATATGGCAGCATTAGTAAAGTAATAACTGCAGATAACATAGCAGATAATAACTGCTATGATGTCCAAATATGGAGAAGCCTCATTTTAAGGTAACTCCCACTTTTCAAAAGATACGAATAGTAACAAAATACAGAAAATAATAGTAAAATATTAAGCTGCAGTGCTGCTCCTCTCTCAGGTCTCCCTAAACCTCTGGGTAGTCTCACAGGTCACCTGCTCCCACGTCCCTGCCCAGACTCACATTTTCCACCATTCCCGCTCCTATTGCCACGGTGCTTATCCCCCTTTTGGCCACTGTCAATATCCTCACACGCTCAGCTCAGTGTCGGAGCAGAGACTAAAGCATTCAGAATCTGGACCCAAGTAGAGATGAACAAATGTTCATGGGTGGAAATAAAAACTTTTTTTTCAATATTCCATTTTAACAAAAAAAGTTTTATTTAGGGTCAATCCAAGCAGAATTTACTTTTCCCTCAGTTTGGCAGCTGAACCAAAAAAAAAAAATAATCAATTATTCACAGAGCCCTAAGAGCCTTGCTGTAGCCACCAGGGAACAGTGCTCCACTAACGATTTTTTTGAGTTATTTTGGTTTAATAGTAAAAAGGCTGCATCTGAGTTGAGCCAAGAGCCTTTTGTAAGGTTTGTGTGTCAGCATTACCCTGCCTTTATTTTTTCTTCTCTAAAGTCAGATTGTTTGAAGCCTAATACTGTGATCATTTATTTACACATCGCCCAGAAGGAGGCAGTTCTGCGGGTTTAATATGCAATTCAGAACTTCTGCTAGTGAGTGTCTCTGGGCTGTATTTTCCACATTAGACATATGCTGTAAGTTTATTGTGCAGAAAAGGATGTTGTTTTCACCATGACATTATAATTTTGTAATGAACTAATTTTCATCTTCACCTACTCAAGGATGATCTATTGGTAGTGAATATAACTGTCAGGCCCTTCTGGGCTTCTCTAGAGCTATCACAAGAGCACTTTCCAAGCACTGGGACTGCTGTTTCCATGCAAACCAAGCCCGCAGAACAATCAATGCTGGAAGAGGAATAATTTCCCAAGGAAAAAAAAAAGGTCTTTTTAAGAAACATATTCATTTGAAGACAAGAAACTGTAATGAAAGACTCCTAAAAGGTATATGACCAATATTCTATCTAGTATAGGCTGAAACCAACAGCTCTGTCTT
Organism: Limnodromus scolopaceus; assembly: GCA_028565335.1. Classification (NCBI taxonomy): domain Eukaryota; kingdom Metazoa; phylum Chordata; class Aves; order Charadriiformes; family Scolopacidae; genus Limnodromus; species Limnodromus scolopaceus. Next base: position 1,177,106 of record JAOXNO010000005.1, read on the forward strand.
GATTAACTTTATATGCGGGACTGAACCCCAAAGTTACTGCTCAGTTTGGATGGATAACACAGAGCAGGAGAGGCTGCTGCGACTGGAAAATACCAGCATTGTACAAACTACTGAACACAACTGAATTCAGCTGCAGAAGATTTCCCATAGATAACACACAAGAACTCCTTGCAAGGACACATATACCTATATTTGATGTTTACAGATATATATATAAACTCTAGGAAACAAGAATTTGGGCAGTAAGTTAAGAAAGTATCTAGAGAGTAGGTGAAAAAATGGCTTTGCATTTTTGTACTGTCTGTAGGTTAGTGACATAATGCAGGTTTTATTGCTGTATCATTGCTAAGATGTGCTAATTTATCTTGAATCTTTTTTCCAGTGTACTTGTCTCGTGGTATTTCCAAATGCAAAAATTGTCATAGTTGATGCTTGCTAAATGCAAATTACATGCAAGCTGTTAAAACAGAGCCTTAAGGCACGCATCAGGGTGTAGAGGGGTGTACATGTTTCCTTTGGTTTGAAAGAAAGGAGCAATTATGTATGGGATTGATTCAATTTATATACTACACTTAATACAGCATAACTGACATTTTATCAGCTATTTCAAGAGCGCATCTCACTAGTGAAAACAATGTGAATTCTAATCCCAAATCTTCCCCGCTTTCACTGGAGCGCTGAGTAAATCCTCTGACAAAGACTCTAAACTGCCTTTTTCCTTGGTGGAGTTCAGCAGCCTCCTGCAACCTGACACTCGGATAATGTGTCTAAACAGCCTCCTGCCATTGAGGTCACAGACAGACTGGAATGATATATATTAAAAAAACCAGCTTTTTTGTTTGCAGGAAGAAAGTGGAATTAATTAGCTGTTACAGGAGTGCTGGGAAAAAGAACTGTCTTTGTAGTTCTCTGTTATCTTCACCTCGTGTCAATAACCACACTGGTCTCGGACATGTAAGCCTGTATCAGCATGTTCGTGTTTTTACTTTACATAATTATGTTATTTCTCAGTAAAATTATAACCTGCATAAACCAGGAGAATTGTGGTTTAGCTCAGGAATAAGTCAACTCCTTGCTAGACATAACCAAGGAATGCATACACTAGAACTGCAGTGCTGGGTGAATTCAGTACACGCAGTGTCACCCGTGATTTAACAAGAGGATCAAGGTCACAAACCAGAAATCAAGTGTTAGGACCATATTTTAAAATCTGCAAGCATTTCGGAAAATGTTATGACTTTGAGGTGAAGATTTAGGTTAGTCTGTATCCATTCAGGTGCTACGGATGGCAATCTCTTGAGTAACCTTTTGCTAGTTCTGGTACAAACTCATTATTCAGTTTCTCTTTAACCTTTTAAATGCCATTTTAATTTAACTAAAAATAATGTTTTCCTCACTTTATCCCCCAAGCCATGTCATGCCCTCCATCTCTTTTCCATTCATGCCAAACAATTATTTTAACATATATCTGTTGAGGATCTGGATCATTATCTCCTGAAGAACATCTTTTTCTCAAATGTCAAAACAAAAGTTCGTCTGCTCAGCTGTTCTGCAGAAATCTGCAAACTAATGGACCTTCCACTCCAGAAATAAAGGACTGTAATTGACTATTTTAATGTCGTTAGGAGGAAGTGGAAGATGGATGAATGAAAGCGATACGTCTTTTACCAATAAAGAGGAATATTGAAAGAATGTAGGGGGAAGTGCATAATTAGTTTCCGTTTTCATCAGAGAAGATGCTTAGTTTCCAGAAGGTCTGAACTAAAACTATCTGGGTATGTAACATTTTCAAAAGAAATTTTTAAGGCTCATCTACTGCACAAGCGTGGTGAAAGATGGTTTTCACGACACATAGTAAAAGTACAATAAGTTGAATGTATTTTTGCGAGACATTTCTTTGATCTAAAATGTTTCTATTTTCTTCTAAGGGTAAATTATTTTAAATTATATTTAGGTGCATTCTTGTGCTAATAGCTCTCAGGAACAGCATCTTCCTAATTTCCTGCTCTGATAAGTCTTTGTCATGGGATCTCCTGCCCATGAAATGAATCATGTTGTGTGCTGCTACCAGCGGGCTCGATGTATCATAGCAACGACCATTAATGTGGAAAATTCAAACAGAAAAGAGGCACTTGACAAGCAGTGAAGTGATGTTCCAGAGGACCTCATAGGAAGTTCCTCAACTGTTTAAGTTTTAAAAAAAAAATATTTCAAAACCAATTTCAGCTCCTACTTTCACAGAAATCTTATGTCTAAATTTTAAGCCAAACATCACGCTTTCTGTAGCGAAAATCTGAACCCCAGGAACTTCACCTCAGGTGAGGGAAAGAGGCTGCCCATGGCTGGAGAACAGGCTGCTTGTTGGACCCCATCCATGCATGAGTCAGATATCTCAATGATCAAATGAATTTTGGGGAATAGATAGCAGATAGCTAGTTAAAATTTCCTCTGCCCTTTTCACTGTTCTGGAAACCATGCCCAAATTCTATAAAGCTCAAACAGGTTTTGAGTTTAAAAACTCAACCTGTTTCTCCCTTATTTTTTGCAGATCTTTGTTCTGAATTAAATTCATTCTGAATTCTGAAATAAATTTGAGTGCAGGTGTGCTGATGTACAGCCAAAAGAAGGATTTTTTCTATGTTACTTCTCATCTATGAGGATAAAACAATTTTCTTTAAAACTAAAATGTGATTTCTGCTGTATATTTCTTAAAAAATACCCCACAACTATTTGAACCCATTAGTGCTCAAGTGACTTAACTAGTGGTAAGAAACTGGCAGAGGCAGAAATGGGGATCTTGTCTCCTGTGGTCCAAAATCCTAACCATTAAACCTAATGCCTATTCATATATTTTTCTGACTTATTTTGTAGTCTTTATATTCCTGACTATTTTGTAGCAATTCAGAATCCATCCAGCCATAGGACCGCTAGAAATGAAGGGAGTTCGTGGCTGATGCTGTCAACTAAGACAGCAAATACAGCAAGAAACACAGTCTTTTTCCAAAAATCTTGCAGCCACATCCCATGTCATCAAGTGTTTCCACGATCATTCCCAGCAGTCCGGCAGTAACTAGATAGACCATAGAACTCTGCTGCAAAATCCAAGGAAATGTAATGAGAGACCCTTCTCACCAGTGCACCATCTGTTCTATCTCTGCAAGGATATAAAATTGTTTTGTTATTTACATTAAAAAAACCAGCAAAGATCCAAATGATGGTGATTTGTGTTTATTAAGATCTGATGTACCATCAGGGGGATTTTCCACATAACTAGAATGCAGATGCTCAAAATGTACTTTAGAAAGAGAGAGCCCTGTCTGGGTCAGGAACACACTGCACAGAGTAGAAAGAGTCATTAATACATTTGGCTGGTTTTTCATTACAACATGCTGGTTAAATAAGCTTGTTTATGCCTCATTCCATTTTAATTTAGTGGGGCTTCTTTCCCAATCACACAAATGCCTTTCAGCTGATCTACCATGGGTCAATACTGTCAAGTGGCCAAAAGTACGACATGGGCAAACTGGGACTCCTCTATTCCTTGGACTATTCTGTCTAATTCTACTCTCTCTAAGATCCTATGATCCTAAGTCCTGAAAATGCCCTGAATACTAATTAAAAGAGCTGCAGCTCTATTTCTTGGCTTAAGAATTCTGCATTAATGAGTTTGTCCCTCATCCCATAGCAAAGTTTCATTTCTCATGCTACTGTCATTTTGACAAAGCAAAACAAATGTAGAATTTTGCTATTTAAATCTTAAGTCTCAGGAAAGTTATGGCAAATTGAAAGTGAATACAATTTATTCATTAACACCTAATGTTTCAAAATAATTTATCATATAAACATTTCCTGGAAAACAAAAGCCACTTATGTGCAGGCAACCTATAAAATGTTACTTGTTTATTTAATAAACTACCCTGAGGCCAACAAGTACATTAGCATTGCACAAACTTTCTGACTTATTCATCATCACTATTTATTATTAAAACTTTATCTGTTTCAAGTTAGTGAATAGCTGCCTTGGGATACGCTGCTCAGAGCAGAAGCAACAAAATAAAGTTTACGCAATTTGCATAATATTGTACAACGGATATTAGCTTAGAACAATATGAATCCCCTGGATCATTTGCACAGCCCCTTTGGTGTTTAATGTTGGTAAATATTTAAATAACAGCAAGCCTATATAATTATGAAGATTCTTCTTCCTAATCCGCACAGATTGTACAAACTGTTGTAAATCATGTCTATTACACAGTCTCAGCCAGACCAAGAAGAGAGAGATGATTTAGAAACACTTGGTGCTTTTTCTGGGAATTTTATGACCCATCACTTACTAACACGTTGGTTCACAAGCAGAGTGTACACACGCTGAGCACGGCGTAGCACGTACACACCACAGGGCTCCAGCTGAACGAGCTCCACAGGCTTTAAAAGCTGAGGAGCGTTTCTTCATTTTCTGTTGTGGTTTTTTCATTACTACAAATCATATGTAAATCAGTGCTGTTCAGATGTAGGAGAGTTTTGTACTCTCTCTGCATTAATGTTACACTGGTGTGCAAAGAGCTGGATAAAATGAAATAGGATGAGGCTTTTTTCACAGAATTGGGATCACTTTTAGAAGGGGATGTCACTATGCAGCGTAGATGAAACTACTTACTACTGGAAAAATACTGTTTGCTTGTAGATACACATTTAAGGGCCTGATTCTTAAAATTGCAGAACACCTTGGGATTTACAATGTTCTGTGGAATGGCAGAACTCTTGTAAACCTTAAGATCCTTCCTGAAACTTTGATTATGAAATTCATGGCCTTCATAAATCACTGGCTTGCACATTCACATCTTTTTTTTAACATTTCTTTCTATGTTATGTTCAGTTGAAGATCAGTTCCATCCACTACTGACCAAAGGCACCTTCCACTGATGTCAACAAAGCTGGGACATTGTCTGCATTACTTAAAATGCTTAGTACCCAAAGGAGCAAGATCAGTGTTAAGGACCTCTGAGAGGGTGGTCTGGTGGGTGATGCACTGGATAAAGAGCATGAGACCTGGAATCTATTTCTGACTCTGACACCAATCCACCATCAAGTGTTCTTTACTTTCCCCATCTGGAGAATGAGATCAAAAATTATAGTTTAAAATCTTCAGTGTAGTCAGGCATATGCACCTTTTTGGGTCTACAGATAATTGAACATACATCTATCATTGTAACAAACAAAATTACAACCGAATCAAGATAAAACCAAATCAATCCTTATTGTGTCAGTGGTTCTAAACCTGTTCAAAAAGCGAAAATAAAAGAAAGGAAAAAAGAGATGTTTTGAGGATTCTAACATATTTGTCACCCTTTCCCCTTAGAGACAGACATTGGGATTTAAATAGATATTCTTCTTTGTTGTTGTTTTAAATAGACTAAAATGAATATCTGTGGAGCAAATACAATATCTCACCCTTGAAGAGTGATTATGTTTCTTTCACTCATGAGAAAGACCTTCATAATTCATTCATACCTGAGGGTCTTGTGAGTTATGGGTCCTTCACACTTCTGAAAGAAACATAATACTCCCCCTTCATGGATGATGTCTCCTATATGTATTCAAATTGTAAAATTAAAGTGTAGAGGTTATGAAGGCATGTTCTACATGTCAAACATGAATGCAAGCACAGGATGTTTCCCTCTCCTCTTTGGAGGGTCTGTGAGACCTCAGGAGGATGTGACAACATGAAATATTACAGTGGAAGCAAACACAGGATGTGCTGTATCAAGACAGGAGAAGAAATAAGAAATTAAGTTTTGCATTCATCTATGTCAGCAGGATGCACTATTATAGCCTTCTTTGCAATGATTTAGATATATTTCTTTTATACTTTCACTACTAATAGAATATGAGAATTTCACCTTAAAGTATCAGCATTATGTCAGCAAAATATCCTCATATTGAACAAACATTTGAAGCACTAAAAAAGATAGAAATTCACATGGAGAGGAGAGTGAGGGGACATAATAGAGTAATAAGAATTACATAGACTTTGCAAATACTATACTGAAAATATCACACAGGTGACTCATTTTATTGAGATTTGAACACAGTTCACCAGATTTCCTGTGTTCTACCTAACAGTTACAATTAACTTTTAGTTATCTGTCACGACACTATTTAGATACCTAAATTGGTACATTGTCCTTCAAACTAATTCCTGAAAGCCCTTGTAGAAAATGAAGAGAATGAAAATCCACATTTTAAAAAGACCATCCCACAGACCATCACACAGACGTGTCACCACCACCATCTGCTCTTCCTGAGGATTCGACATTACATGGGCATCAGAAGTATTTAAGTCATTGGTTGTTGGAGCAGCCAGCGCAACTGTTCCGGGAAAAACATGCTTCATCCTGTCCACCAAACACATGTAAAGTTGTGTGTACCCAGTGAAGGCAGGGAATTTGTTCCGTTGAGGTCCGAGCCCCCAGTTTCACACAGACTGTTGCAGCCACCCCCTGGTGTTTCACCAGCCCCTCACCTGTCATCTCAAGGGACTTGGTTACCCTGAACACCTCCACTGACGTCAACTGACAGAAAATAAAATCCACACAGCAATTAAGCATGCCTGTAAGTACTTGGAGAGGTGTCTGAGTAACATCTTGCTGTCACCAACACATACGAATGTTTTCCGCAGACATACCTTGCCTGCTCCTGCCCCTGTAAGCATCGCTAATCCCTGTGATGCACCTGAAAATACAGTACGTAACCAAGAGACAAACGAGCACTTAGACAGTTTGGAGAAAAAGATGAAGCAAAAATAAGGGGACAGATGTTGTGCAGAAACATTTTAAATAAACGGACAAAGTGTCACAGTAGAAACAGAACTGTGAGCTCGGACAGATGCTGGGTTATGGACAGAGACGGGCTGCGAGAGCAGCAGAGACATCGGTCAGAAGCGAGGGCTGGAAACACAGGAAGTCATACAAGAATGGTGAAATCTGGAAGGAATTCCCAGTCAGAAATAAAACAATTAGAAGGAACAATTAACTCATCCATTTTGTGGAAAAGTCCTGTCAGCACACAGCCCGAGCAACGTTAAAATGGTAGTTACCAGTGATCCTAATATATTAAGGCAGCATCGAATAATTCTGTTTTATTGAGCTCATTACTGCACTTCTGTGTTCCCAACATTTCAATCTGTTACTGGCAGAAAATATTAATGCAATCCTTCAGAGGGACGAAATCGGCAGTGTCCTTTTCTAATGCCCTTAAGTCCTCCAAGTTCTCCAGATCCATGACAAACTCCAGGACCCGCACTGGAGTTTGGCTGAAAGCACAAGCCCAAACCTCTCTGGGTGGTCTCAAGCTGTCACACAGAGCTGTGGTCACCAGTCCGCGTACAGAAATCAGGACTCTGCACTACAAAATAATACTAAAATAAAGGGGTGGCGGAGGGAAGGGAAGAAAAGATGAGAACCCTGGTTGGCTTCTGCTGGTGTTCTTCCTAAAGAGCAGCACAAGCTTCTTCCCCACCTCCTTAAGATCAGGCAGAAAAGATTAAATACTGTATTTTTCTGCCTTTTCTTTCATTTATGGTGTTTTTAAACAAGAGATGAGTCAATGAGGGGCATCTCTTGATGGTGAGATAGGGGCAGAAAAAGATGGAAGATGAGTGATGTCATAGAGATGAATTAACTCTCGGACCCAATAACCTGTTCTTGGCATCGACCAGGAACAAATCGTGTTCCCTTTGTATTGAATGGCAAAAAAAAAAAAAAAGAAGAGAAAAGAGAAAGGACTGTGACGCCAAGGCTCAACATAAAAGACAGTAAATTAAGAATAAAATAGTCTTCTTTGGTTCACCTGATGGGAGAAAATAGAAAGTCTTTTCACTGAAGAGAATGACGATGAAAGGAAAGAGGAGAAATGGAAGCTTTTGAGAAAAAACAATAAGCTTTAGTTTTTTTAGGGCAGAAGGAAGTTAGATGAAGTAGAAACAAATCCTTCTTTTCTTATTTCCAAGGAAAGAAAGGCTATAAGAATATTCCATAGTCATTGTAGAGTGCCCTATTTAACTGGGGAATGACTATGATGGAGTGGTGGACTGAGATGATCAAGATCTTTTCTTTTTAAAAATAAAAAGTATTTAAAATGAAGGCAGATAGACGATGGTAGTATCCCTCCTAAATATGAAGGGTTTTGGCTCTCAAATTTTCAAAGTTTTGTAGAAAAGCTTAATCCACCATGTATGATATAGAAGATTTATTTAATTTTTTGAAATATTTACTCCTCAAACAAATTAGCAGAGTTTTCTGTAAACAGGAGAAGCAGCAAATGTTGCTTTGGCAAGATTTGAAAGGAAAATGGTAGTGATCCAGAAGCATCTTTTTGTACATATCAAGACTGTAGCAAGATGTCTCACACAACACTGGGAGTTTACTGTTTCTTAAGACATTTTGCACCTTAAGAGAACCTATGGAAGAGTTGTTTGGTCTCACCTTTTGACGCTTACTCTGTTGTCTCACTATATACTCTTTCTACATGGTCATTAGCCTTTCTCTCATGCCCTTGCTTGAAATAAAACCAACAATACGATGTACTGTAAGGAATATTTATCACTCTTGGATGTAGATTAGAGAAGGTAAAAAAAGAGGAATTCCAGAAGAGAAGTTCATTTGGCGCACTATTCTGTCTGCAAAGTTGCCAGGAGCAACTTCTTCAGACACAGAGGCAAGTAAGAGATTTTCTTCTCAAATGTAATTCACTCAAAGTTTGTTTCTTCCCAAATACATTAAATGAGAGGTTAATTGTATCATCTACCTTCTCTGTAGCAAAAGTCTCCTTGATACAGATTCTTCTTTTTTTGGTCATTTCTAAATGAGGCATATGGTAGGACATTTCAAGAGTATACTTGAGGACATACCTAGATAATTAGCATCAGAATTTTTATAAATCTGTGTCAGAAGTTCTGAAATAATATGTACACTGTAGAAAACAGAAAATTTGAACGTATCAGGGAACTAGTGCAGATATTTCCATCCACTGAATGATAAAGAAATGTAGAGTTATGGGTTCTGTTTTTTGTAATAAATTTTGTTTCATATATCAATTTCCAAAACAGAATTCTTTGCAAACATTTACTTAATAAAAATTATCGTAACTTAACTCTGAATTATATTTTTAAAAAACATAACATAATAATGGACAAAAAATGTTGGTGTGGAAAATCTAACGAAACCATTAAGGAACAGAGATGGGCTGGGAAGGATGCATAATCATGTCAGTCCAACGATATTTGTAGTGTTTTAGCCGTATCTGAATGTGAAAAATATGCCCGTGCTCCCCTCTCACTGCCATCCACGGCTGCATTCTCAAACACTTGGAAGGATCTGCTCTGAAAACCGCAGGTCTGCTCTTACTGATTGAAAACACCCAGGGAATGCGAAGGGCTCACAAAGACTAGAGGTCTGGGAAGAGAAGCTCAGCTGAAACTTTGAACACTTTCATCAGACTTCAGAACGAGTAGGGAAAGAACATAAATCACACGAGCCTTTTTTTTGGGAATCATCTTACTTTTCTATAAAAGTCTAAGGGTGAATTCACAAGCGTCCTCTGTCATCTTTTACTGAGCTTCCTGGACACATCCTGCAGAGCAGGGGACGGTGAGTCTGTCCTAGAGATGGCACTGTTGCACTTCTGTCATTACTGGTAGTTTGGGAATGGAAGAGTCCTAACTGGGGGGAAAAAGGGAAATTAAACTATGCATCAACTGTCATGTTTCAGTATTTGTAATGGTAAGTTGCTCCTAAAGATCAAAATCCCCTCACCTTTTTCCCTGTCAAACTCAGATAACTTTGTTGGCCTACCTGAACTAAGGAAAAAGGAAAAGATTACGTTTGACCGTGGAACAGATTATGGCAATTTGCTCTTTGAAAAATGAATTTCTTCAAATAATTATCGTAAGTATAATTTTTAGATGAAAAAAAAAATTTAGAAAGATGAATTTAAATACCAAGGCTCCAGTTACACTTGTTCTACTGCTTTAGACATTACATTTTATTTTTATGCATGCGTGGGAGTGGGCATGTAAGCGTTACATTCCAGGAGCAATGCCGACTGAGCACTCTCGGGCTGAGGCACAGCAACACCAGGAGCTTCTCACCTTGGGGTGTCATTTAGTGGCTGACAGAACAAGACTTAAAGCAGTGCAGAGTCAAAACTTAAAACTTCAGCTCCTAAACCCCTACAAATCCCAAAACTAACAGCTTAGATCCTTGTTCTGTGAGCTGCCCGGTTCTCCAAAGTGGGAAACCCTCCTTTTGGAAGCAGGCACCTACTTTGCTGTGACACAGAGAGTCCTGACTCCGCCTGAGGTGACGTGGGGCATTCCCAGGAGAGCCTTGCTCTTACCTCCGGCTCCTACTCCTTAGTCCATCAGGCAGGAATGGGCCGATTGATAAATACAGCTATGGAAATGTGCCAGAGTTAGAAACCAGTAGATAATAGAAACGGTGGGGGGAGTCCCCAAACCCAAGCTGATTTCTCAGAAAGAGGAAGGATCAAACCCAGACCTCTGCCTCTTGGCTGGCGTGAACAAAAGCAACAGCAACCACCCGCAGCAGCTCATGTGAAACCTTGCTTTTCCTGTTCTCTGGGAAGCAGCGTCTGACCTTGTGGCTTGTCTGTTAGTTACCTCCATAAAACTGAGTTCGTTCACTAAGTAGAAGAGATGTGTTGTGGGCATGAATTGATCAGCTCAACTGTCTCAACCCAGCCAAGCTGTCTGCACAGCTACAGCTCTTTCAACAACTTTCTTCAAATAAAATGTACCACTGTAGGCTCATATTTAAAAAGGAATTCAATGATGAGGTGACCTTGTACAGCCAAGTCAAGCATATAAATCAGTTAAGAGTTACTGAAATCCTTGGAGGACACACTTTTTCTCGCTCACATATGCTTACTTTTTTCCTAGATATGATTTAATGGGGCATTTACAGACTGATAGCAACTCTTTGTTACAAATCAGCATACAAAAATTAAATACCTGATTAACTGCCCTGCAGGACCAGACCCTCACTTTCATACTATTTAAAAGAAATAGCTCCTGTGGAGTAAACACACTAATTCAAAGGTTTATCAAATTAAAGTTATTAAAAAATATGTGCTTATAAAATCACTATGCTAGAATTATATATGGTTGGCTTGTACAATTTTTAGCATATGCCTAACACATTAAACACATATAGTGTTTTAAAAGTGATGGCTTTGCCAATCAAGAAAAATCTTTTGCCCAAAGAACTTAGAAAAATGACTGTATAAATAAGTACAAATACTGATATGACAGTAGGGTACTGTCATTAAAGCTGAAATGTATCGTGGAGAAGGCAGGTACAGGAAAGTAATCTGTGGGTTTTGGCAGACAGAAGTAACAGGTGATTCTTCCGTGCCCTTATCTTGGGTTCGTGTTGGAAAGCAACTGCATTGCAGCATCGAACGTGGACTCCTGAAGCCTCCAAAACAGATTGTTGGGCTCTAAAATGTAACCCTAACACGTTACTCAATGTGTGTTGCATACCAAGGAGGAGACACGCTTCCATTATAGCAAAGTTTGGAACAATGTGTTTGCAAGATCTTTCTGAACAGAGTGTCCTCTCACAAGTACACAGAAGAACATGGTCTTCTACAAACAGCTTCTACAAACAGCAATTCTATGTGCCATGAAAAGCGGTGCTACAGACTCTGCTTATGGGTGGAAGAGGGACCACATGTGAACATACGCATTAGAAAGCTTTGTATTCTCTCCTTCATGTACACAGTTCCATGCGTGCCATGCTTGTATTTTAGGAAAGATTAGAGCTGAAGTTTCATAACAAATTGTGTAAGAAACTGCAGCTGAAATTACATTTTCTTTAAAGACAAAGGCAGATAAATAGCTTCAAGGCATTCTGTCCCCTCTAACCTATATTCCCGTGTTCCCCTTAATGCTGTAGGCTATTTTGTCCAAAACAGATAAATACAACTAACTTCTTAGTCCCAGGAAGCAAGCACAATTCAATATCGCACCTGTAAACAGTTATGTATTTCTATAGCAACTAATGTTTGCCAATGTGACCAAAGAATTCCCTTTAGTATAAAAAAACCAACCAGAACAGTAGGGGGAAAATCCATTACTGAAGAAATACCCAATTCCAGGTGGAAAGGTCAGAATCACTCCTGGGTTCTCAACATCGGATGCACTTGCCTTTGGGCACTCCAGCAATCCACTGAAGTGCTCAAACTACTTTTTTTTAATACCACCCACAGGCTGCTATTTGAGGAACAAAATTTTTCAGTCTTGTAAAGAATGACATTAGACTAAAATCCAATGGACTGTAATGACCATGTAATTTTTTTCTTCTCCTTAATGTTTCAGAGAATCTTGAAAGTGATAATAACAGAACCTTCATTAAAATGTGATAAAATAACCTGTGAATGTAAAGTTTCAGGAAATAACTCTCTGAGAACCCCTTATGGTCAAAACCCTGACTGCCTTGTTTGGCACACTATAAACCGTTCTAGTTTGGTAGTCCAAGTTATTAATTACGAGTCCCAGCACTTCAGCTGTTATCAATACGGTTTCCATGGAGTTTAGCACAGTGCATCCTCAGGTCCACGGAGAATACCAGGGGGGTTTCCTAGAAGGAGTGTAAATGGAAAATAATGGGGGAGGTTCTCAAGTTGAGTTCAGAATTGGTACAGGTCCAGTAAGAAATTCATGACGCCACTACAGGTTGCTCAGTAGCTCCTTGCCTCATCTGCATCCAGGAAAAAATTGCAAAGTGTATGAACCACAAAGCACAGGTCAGGGCACTTCATGCTAATGATCTGTATTGCTGCTCCTCGTAGGGTAGGAAACAGCAATTCTATTATTCATAATTACGCCTTATCTATTTCCCACTCCTGTTTTACTTAGAAATAATTTTAATTGATCTGGTTTCCTTCTTGCACCATACCTCTTAGTAGAATTGCCGGGCAGAGCTAAAATCACATTACAAGTGTCTGTCTAGAGACTACTTATTTGGAAGGCATTGCATATAATGGATGTGAATAATTTTCAGCACTTTCTGTGTTCAGGATTCAGGTTAAAATGGTATTTGTTAGGAAAAACATTAGGGCAGAAGTGTCTGGATTGTCATGATCTGGCCAAGAACTGTTGATAAATTGGCTGGGCAGCACTCGTCAGAACTGACTGACCCTTGTGGATCTGGGCACGGCTTGTGCCGCTCAGTCCCCACGATCCCAGAGCGGGGAGGCAGAGGTCAGGGCTGGTGCTGGATATTTGAGCTGGAAGTAGATTCATTGCTGAACTAATGATGGCTTGTTAGAACATGATGAATGCTGCTCAGAACACTCTCTTGTGCAAGACCCCATCAAGCCGTATCTGGAGTCAACAGGAGTGTGAACACCCCTGTGCCCTGCAGAACATCATGGTGTAGCTACAAAAGCAGCATGGTTAGGTCAGCAGGGTGTCACCAGCAGCCTAATTTGTTTTATCAAAGATGCCATCATGTCCTGTGCTTCTGTATTTGAGCTAATTTGGAGAACTGTAAGACAGAAACTCTTTGCACAGTATAGATAAATCTGGAACTTCATAGTTCCAAGTGATTTTGGAACTAGGAATCTGGAGAACACAAGTGTTTCCTTCCGTTTTCATGTTAACCGCTGCCATGAATTTGTTCAGCAATCTCAGCGGTGACACCACCCCCCGCAACCCTGCTGAACGCTCGGGGACTGCAGGTGGGATGTAGACTAGGAAAGGAATTCAGGGTTATTCAGGAATCTAGAATTCCTGAATAACCAACTATAGAACGGCAATCAAAATCCAATGTACTTCACATACTCAACTCAATATCTCAAAGCTGGTGATAAAGACAAAATTCTCCACACAGATAAAGTTGTATAGAGAATTCTTGAAGGTGAAGGATGAAATATTGAACATTAACTGGAAATAGCTTATAAGTAGGCTGTTTTGCAAATGCAGCCTGCAGGATTTTCAGCAGGAAATACTTTGGCCCAGATTTTCAATGGTGCTCAACACTCTAAAAATCCAGGCATACTGAGTATGCTTTGCTAAAATGCATATTTGTACAAATTTTAGCACATCATGTCTCCTTCGCTAATAAATTCTGTTTCAAATCTAGAAACCTGAAATAATTCCATCTAATTGAGAACAATTTCGGGATTCCCTAACTGCATGATAACAAACACATTACAAATAGCCAATAGAGAGAAAAAACCCCAAATCTGTCAATGAAACAATACACAAGCTGTACTCTGAAAAGGTGTTCCCATGAAGAACTACTTTGAGTCTAATACTGTGCAAATACCCAGCATCTGGATCCATATAAATTGCCATGAAGATTCATCATGCTTTCTTGAAACGTCCCTGTAAGAAACTGCAGTTGTAGGAGTTGTCTGGTATGAGATACTGCTACAAATAAATCTGACAAGCAAACAGCTACTGCAAAATGGATTGCATCTGATAGAGTGTCAGCTTGCTCAGTAATCTGCGGCCTTTTATGGCTGAAAAGAATGAAAGAACAATTTTTGCCAAAGAGTAAGATACCTGATACAGTCAGTACTTAGGTACAACTATTTTAAAACACCCCCAAGTATTCAGTATATTCTTCACTGCCTGGTCACACAGTATGAGCAGTGAATCCTAATAGCACTGAGCTCTACGATTTAGGAACAAACCTGACAGATCTGGGTGTTAGTCTGTGTATCCTGAACTCTGTTTTTGAGAATGCTCTAGAGATACAGCCCACCCCCCCACGTAATTACACAGTGATACCCAGAGTTTTATTTGTAATAACTTCCCAGGAACAGTAATTTGAAAATATACTTTAAAATATTTATTCAAGTGATAAGCGGTCTCTGACTCTTGGTTATTCTGTCTCAGAAAGATTAACCACTATCGTACGTATGGCTCTGTGTGTGAGAATTGTCTTCTCTCCCCTTTTCCAGGGAAAAAATGACTATTGGCTGATTGGTTTCTTTAATGAAATACGCCAACTGAAAAAGATATTTCTATACTGGATTGAGTGTATCCACTCTGCAGCGTTTGATATAACTGCTGTAAATTCACATCTCACCTTCTTCTGAAATAACCTTCCTGCAAATCCCAGGAACCTTCCGTTATACTGTGGTACTAAACCAGATCCCTACCCCAATTAAGGATAACACATCGACTTTAAAGTAAAATATTAAAGATACTTTTTAGACTCGATATTTTGGTTGTTTCATTTGCTGTCTGGCTACCATTCCTTCTTTCGCAGGCACAATGCGAAATCTCTGCAGGTTGGGAGCTATTGCCCTGTTCACGAGTGACAACCCAGGGAGCTGTGTTTCCGGAGCCACCAGAGCTGGTGGAGCTCGTCCCAGTCACAAGCCCCAGCCTCTGGGACTGTGCCCTTCCCACAGCCCCAGTGCTCCTGACTACAGCCGGGCAGAAAGGAGAGCCACGCTGTGACTTCTCTGCTTTCAAATAGGAAGGAAATCTCTAGCCTTCCCCTGCAGGAGAGCTTAAGCTGGCTTTGGCTCGGCTCTCACCGGTCTTGGCCCGTGGGCGAAGGCAGCCGCCCCCTATTCCTTTGGACTACTTGGATGGTGGGATGCTGTGAGCCTCATGTGTTTCTCATTGTATCTTGACCCTAGCACAGCAAGGCAATAATCTTGGATTAATGACACCATACTATAAATAGATAATACTTAAATATTGACTCTAATTAATGAATTTAAATTAACTAGCTTGATTGAGCTCGAAAGTCCGTTCCAATATTAGAGGCACGAGCAAATACTCAAACTAGCAATTCTTAAAGCTATCTTATTTTTCATCTATGCCCAAGGTCTAGTACCAAGGAAAACAGCACATATTAAAATGTCTTAAAATACGTTATATAATAAATGTTGCATGTGTTCATTCATGCAAAGAAAATACTTTTCTAATAATAAGAGTATGAAACAGTCAGGCTATTGGAATATATTGGCTGTTTATGTAACACTTCTTATACCACAACTGTGCATTTGTTCCTGAGATTACTGTAAATTATTTAAATATATGTTAGATCAATACAAAATATTTAAATAAAGATCAAGGAAATTCAACATCAAAACCATTCTTTAAAAAAAAACTGGAAACATATGTATCCTCACAGAAGATTAAGTGTTCAAAAATACAGTCCATAAAACCAATATAAATTCGTAGCATAAGATCAAAAGTTTTGAGTATACCTAATTTAAACTAAATAATAATTTAAATATTTTCTCATTGTGTCTATTAATATTAATTCAACGTGTGCACATCTGCAAGACTATTTAACAAGAGGCAGAGAAATAATTCAAATGACAGACAGTGTGTTTTACTGGTATTTGTGTGTAGCAAAACTGTGTGAGAAACAAACATAGGGAAAACATAGGTCCCCAATTCTAGTTTATTTAGAACAATTAGTTCTAGATACACAGTAATCTGGCCTTTTTGTGTTTTGCTTCACAAACAGAAGCCTCTTGCACACAATGCTCTTTGAAAACAAAATCTACTATTCTTAAGTACTAGAAAATAACACACTTATTTCAGAGGCAGAACAACAGTCACAAATATTGGCTACTTAACAAGGGGTCTTCAACATAAGCTACTGAACTACTTTGTGTCATTTTTCCAAAGAAAAAGTACACTCTTCAGTAAACCGCATAAATCAGATTAAAGGAAATGTATGAAGAAAGGAAGAAAAAATACAGTCCAATTTTATATCATTATGTAGCTTTTTATATTACAGCATATACATAAAAAGGCGCCGTAGTGACTAATGTTTGTATCTCAACTGAAAAAAACCCACCTGTCGCCTCCCATTTGCCCCCCTGGAATGAGAGATCACCTGCTCTTTAAAAGGCAGGAGAACACTTTTTCAGCTGAAAAACTGCACAGCCCAAGCTGTTTCTCAGAGTTTGGAGCAGTAATTCCCCATTCTTTCCCCCCTTGTATTTGCTTACAAGGGCTTTCTCTGTCCAAGGAATACCTGGTGCAGAAGGAAGCCGGCAGCGTTAGGGTTATTTGTGGACACCACGTGGAGTTTGGGGTTTTACTTTGGGCTGAATTTACTCTGATCGTTTGGATCCCTCCCGTTGCGCAGAGACTGACGCTGCCCGAAGGAGCATCCCCAGTGACGGATGAACGGCACGCGATCCACTTCAGTAGCACAGCTTCTCATTTATTTTTCTCAGAAAATAATCTAGTTTGGACTTTCCAAAACCATTCTGCAACTGAAGCAAGAGGGGGCAATGGCAGAACTCGTTTATGCACTGCACTGGTGCTCTGACTGGGGGGCTAACGGAGACACGGCCCGTTAGTGGGAGACGGATCCTTTTCTGGAAGGCTGGGAAAAAGCAGAATTTATCTGAAATTACATTTTATATCATCAGCTGTGGCCAGTTCAATGAAGCAACATATACAGTGCAAGAACTGAAACCACTGGGGTATATTCCAGGTTTGGAAAGTGACAGGAAAGAACACACAAGATGAAAGTAATGTCTTTGTGTTAAAGTGCTCACTCCTCTGGCAATGAATAGGAGATAGCTGGTGACTGAGCAGTGCCATGCTCTGAGCTTCAGACCAACATTTGGAAGCAGGTGAGGAGGATCTCTTTAAAATAGAATAAAAAACAGCTGGGAAAGCATTTCTGAAAGACACTACATATAAGTATTGGAGTATAATACCAATCCGAAGCATGCCCTGCTTTTATGTAATAAATTAAATCTGTGAATGGCTTAATGGCTTTTTCTGGTTTGGTTGGTTGCTTGGCTGTTGTTTCATTTGTGGTTTTTTTAAAAAATTCTTTTCTGTTTGTGGGATTCCATATGCATTCCACACCTCTGCCAGTATTGGGCTTAGATTTGTGTCTTTGGTGCTGATGCAACAGATTTTCCATTTACAAGGTTAAATTTCCCCCTGTATAACAGAGCAGGAATACAAAAGTCTCTGGGAACATTAAGACGGCACTGAACTACGACTGCTCTTGGTAAGTGTGCTGCTTACCAGCGCTGAGGCTGTCTGCCGAGCAGAGAATTAACATCTGCTGTCACAGGCTGATTCCAGAAGTGACAGTAAGTTGCAAACTGAAAAATGCTGGCACGATTTCTCTGTATCCCTTACACTGAAGACAACTTATGGAATTCACTGACTGTGTGCAAGGGAGGCAGTGTTCGGTAATTAATGGCATATTTAAAATCTGTGGCACACATTTGCATTTGTCTCTAGAGAAAGAAGATGACAGCATCTAGGTAAATACTAAGCAGAATTTCACACTCTCAGGACTCTTCCGTCTCAGTAATCTGTAAGCTTGCTGTAACCAACTGAAGATTATATTTGCCCCAATGGGAAAAAAAATAATCTTTATTAAAAAGTTTTCTGTCAGTTTCTGCTGTCCTATTTTTTTTCCTTTTCATTAATCAATTTGCAGTTCAGGAAAAGAATCTAAAATAAGATTAGGACCTCATCCTCAGCTTCCAGGGGATGGCATGAGGCAGAGAGCTGGCTGATTCATCCTCTGTCACTTTTATTTCTTATTTTGAAATCTGCTGGAGTTGAGCGGATACTCAGTTCCCTGTGAAAGTGTCAGGTTTTCAGAGGTCAATAAAACCTTCCCTTCTTTCCAGGTGAACAACTGATACAGAACAAGAAGTGACTGAAATGATCAATGCCCAGAAGTAAGAGCCAAGTTCGAAGACTGACATGTTTGTCTTACTGCTTTTGGCTCATTGATGCCACATGATAGGATCTCCAGATATCATTAATAATTAAGTGCAGAGAGCCATCTGTTCAGCTGTCCATAGGAGATGAACCAGTACTCTTCAAGCCCAGCTGTATCTGCTCAAAACACCTACATAAAACTTTTCTTAAAGAAAATGAGGCTGTTGTAACCCCCAATGGCTTCTCAACCGTGTCAGGAATACAGGGGTGTCTCACACCAGGTATCCAGCAACACCAGTGACCAACCTGACTGAGATCGAATCCCACCTCCTCTGCCGGCCCGGCATTTCTCTTCGCTGCAGCTATTTAAGGAACAATATGGAGAGACACCCCGGTCACTTGCGTGGCAAGAGAAGGGAAGTCCAGCTTCATCTGTTTGCTCTCAGAAGACATGGTGAAGCTGTCATTTCAAATCATATTTTAAATGAGTGTGTGGGAGTATGTGTGAGACGGAGGAAAGATGAGAGAACTTACACTTAAATAAGACAAAGACAAGCTTTCCATACACGAAACCTAGTCTTTTGTTGCTCCTACTAGTTCTGCCTCCTTCTCTCTGAAGTTTCTGCTTCCTTCCACTTGTTAACGTTTCCTACAGCCCCAGGTAACAAACGCTGTGCTAACCAAGAGCTAAACTGGAGACACACAGAACACACCAGTAATTTCACACGGGAAAAAGCAATTCAGCAGGCAGCCTTCGACAGTAAGTAGCATTAAGTAACAGCTTCTGAAACCTTCCTGGAAGAATAAAAAACCCCTGACTGACAATTCATTCCTCATAATATGGTAAGATTGATTGCCTTAGAAAGCATATGAAATCACAGTCACTGTGATATTATTTGAAGGCTCTGTATAATTCATCGACCACCCTGTCATGCATTGTGCATGTGATGTTATATTTCGGACACATTGGGAAGTATTAGATAAAAAATTACTTTGTATGATGCAGCCCAGATGTAAAAAAGTGCATTGCTTAGGACTACATGATTCAGTAAGAAAATATAAATGGGAAATTACTGGAGCTGAAATTTTATTGCAAAGTTATTTGTCTTTGTTATTGCCTTCTGAATCCTTTTGTGCTTATTGTTCGCTACAACAGATAGAGCAACTCTTACTTATGCTTTAAGCTGAGGATTATGAAGGTGGAGGTCATCACTGCACACCAAAAAAAGAGATTAACATGTGGTCCAAGTTGGTGTTTATTCTCTTAGTGATTGAAATTGAATTTTTTATAAGTATGTATATATATGCTTATGCACACACAGTCACACACATAGAGATCCATGCAGTCTGACTAAACAGCTCCAGAATTACACTGAACGCAAATAACGATGTATTATTTTAAGAAAGATGTGAAGACTACCTCATTTTAAAAGAAAAGGAAGGGTCTTTTGATTGGGAGAAGAAGAAATTATACACATATATAAATGCTCTGGCTCTCTGTAGATTTCATAGTTAGCAATGCAAATGTTTATAAGAAAAACATACCCATTCATAAAGGCAAATACATATATATATATATATATATATAGCTTCCAGAGCATGCTTTCAGTCCCCACCATTGTAATGGAAGCCTGTTTTAGGACTTCAGTCAAGGTGCATCCCATGTGCAATTTAGTTTGTCAAACTAATTCCATGATCATGTATGTAATTAGAGCACTGATGTTCCAAAATTTCACAAATGGGCTTGTATTTGCACCCTGAGCGTAACCACTGAGAGTCACACCTCACCTGTACATCAGCCACGTCCTGGCACTGCACGGCCAAGGGGCAACTGGGTGCGGGCAGATTTTAGCTTTGGCCTGTGCCAGCTTTAGTTTCTGACCACTTAAACTTCTGAACTGGCTTCTCATAAGCCTCTGAAAAATGACATGCAAAGAGCTTGGACAGAACGAGTCATGAGAGACACACGCACACAGTTTGCAGCGAGAAAACAACCAGGCATCGGCCGACTGCAGCGTGCCACCGTAAAACATCTTTGCATCACTAATTCCAAACACATCCTTATTTCTCTCTTACAAAGGTTCCCAGCATGTGATCCATCCCTCTGGAAGAAAATGGAAACGAAAAGGACATTCTCATTTAAATATCTAAATCTCCAACTGGATTGCAGTACTGCTAAGAGTAAAGGGAATTAGGGATTTACAGAGGACGCTTCAGCACGATATAAATCTCCCAAGACCTGCCCTTTGCTCCAGCTCCTTCCCCAGTGGAAGCTGCACAGACCGTAACTCCTGCTGCTTCAAACAGTGTCTTCAACAAATATGAGAGAACGAATTAAAAACAGGACACAGAGAATCCCATATGAGGCAGACAGCTGAGCTTCTTGCATTATTTCTTATTCTCTGTAGTCTTAAAGGATTACAATAATGCTAATTTTTGTGAAGCCTCATCATGGCAAGTAGAGAAGGAAACACATACCACACAGGGTTGTGTGGCTGCAACAGAACTTTCCGTAGTTCAAAAAGAACCTAAAGATTCCATAAACTGCACACAGCTGTTCATATACAGGATAGCAGCAGAAATCCTAAAATACATAAGGAACCAGGTTTGCCAGAACATGGTAAATATCCCGGGCAATGCAGGATCTGGTAGGCATGGAAAACGTGAATGCGGTTAAAGAAGAAATCACAACTGTATGTGTTAAACAAGATACTTGCAAAGCTGTGCTTCCTTATAGTTTCATAAATCAGAAACTTCCAGCTGGCAACTTTATGGTATATTAATTAACCTTCGCTCAATGCATTGCTCTTAATTGCAGCTACATGACAATAATGTCAATTAAATGATGCTGTAATTTATCTCACATAGGTGTTTCTAAGAATCTACATAATAACATGTAAGTGCAATTGCATTCCTGCTAGTGATGTCTTGGAAATAAATATAAAATTTGTATTAATTCCTCACAGAGGGCTCTCCCAGCTTCAGGGAGAAGAGTTTTGAGATGTTCAGAAATAGGAACTTTTTTTCCAGTGAAAGGGCCAATGTGCTGATTCACAGCAGTTAGTGAACAACTAAACAGATTCTGCATGTAAGCAGGGAATGTATATTTGGCGTGAGCCGGCACTTTGAAGCTAGAAAGTAAAGGAAAATTTTTGATTTGAAGAAGGTAATATCAGTTAGTGCTTACTATATAAAAAAAAATAAATTATTTCTAGTGTTTCCCTTGCCTATCATTTTCCCGTGCACGTCAAGTTGCGTGCAAGGCTCTATAAATCAGCTGTAATAAAATCCAACTCATAGAAATAGTACCAAGTGACTTAAGCGTGCCCAGAAAGAAGGCATAGGAATGGCAAATACTGCTTTTTAACAAGGTAACATGTTTGTATTGCCTGTTAATTGGTGTGATTAATTTGTATTTTCATTAAAAAGACAGACTTACAATGCATTTTCATTGCCCCAAATTCAAGCGATATATAAAAAGACAGAGAAATACCTACATTTGCCCAGCTCTTTAATTGACTATAAGCATTAAACCAGAATTTCTTACAATGCAGCGCCATAGTCATTTTTGTTGAAAAATTAATCTCAAAAGTTTTAGCCCTGCATGTATCTGCTGGAAAAATGCCTTAGTACACCGTTTAACAAAAGGGAACTATTTTAACCTCTTGTAAAGTTAAACCCATTTTCCAAAGTTTAATATTCAACATGGAATGAGCACTGAACAAACGAAGCCTTTACCCAGCCACCGTTAGCCAAGTGTTTAAAAATCACCTTTTCTGCATGAAAGGATGATTCCAAGTGACCATACCCCAGGTTTTCAGCAGGTGTTTAAGTACTTTCTTCCATCTCTCTTTACTGAGCAAGAACTGAGACACTATTACGCATGAAGTCATTTTAATAACAGACTGGTCATGGTGGTGGGTTGCTGGATCGGGGCTCTCCGCACTCATCCCAAACTACACCTTTATGCCCTCACTGATACAATTTTTATTTGAACTGAAAAAACCCACATCTCCAGAACAACTTACCTGTTTATTTTATTACAGCAAACTACGCTTCAGTCTCCACAGGAAACAAAAGCTGGCACCTACGTGGAATTGCCAATACTGTAAATACTCGTTGCTATGTAAGATTGATTTCTTTTCTTTGTCTGTGCACACAGAGCCCTTCAAAGCACATGCAAGCACTGTGAAACTAAGAAAAAACATAATTCTCTTCACCTTTCCTCTTTTGACTTGAATTTATACTTTTCTTTTCCCCCCTAAAAAAGACAATTTTAATTGGAGTGTCTCAGCATGTCTGGTTTTTAACATGTCACTGCAGCCATGCAAGTGGTTGCCTTGTGAAAAGGTGCCCTAGACTAGTCCAGCCTGAGTCTGCACTAACTTCTCCTGAATCATGAACTAGACGGGCACCTTAACCTGAAGAGACATGTCCTCTAAATACGTTCTTGCTGTTGATTTTTTAAAATACCACCCTGTACAGAGAGCTCAGTAACACACTCTTAAATCCCTTCCAGCCCAGACAGACAGCCTCATAAACTTTGACAGTTTTATGAAAGAGCCCTAACTTTTCATTGTCTATCTACCTTCATCTTTCTTCATAAAAAAGGAAAATCTTTATCTATAATTCCTATATTTTACAAAATGTTTTTGGGCCCATACCGATGAGTACCAGGATTTTAAAGTAAACAGAATTTGAAAAACACAACTGAAATCTTTATGTTAAAAAGTGCTCCATTGCAGCATTATAAAGTTTTAATTTTGAGATTGCCTATAATGGAAGAGCCAAGAAGCGGGGCTGCAGGCTGTGCTCCTGGAGGTCACAGCCCCGTCGGTAGCTCTGCCCCCGATTTAGCAGCTCACCAGGAGAACAATTTCCTTTGCCCACAAATTTCCCATTGCTGAACCCCCGAGTCAGCAAGAACCCCTAATTAAAGCAGGAGCAGAACTACCAGCAAGCGCAGGCCAAGCTACTACTGCATCTTACACTGCTAGACAGCCTGTGCCTCATGTTTGAGACACTGTGATTTTATGCAATGAAAAGCAATGGTTGCTCTAATTATGCTCTAATTAGTTCATTATTGACTGCAACGGTAAGTGCGTGTGTCTGTGCATGTGCTCCTCTGACAGGTATATGAAACACAGAAAGAGAAGAGCAGAAGTACAGTATTTTCAGATATTCCCAGACATACCAGCCAATATATCATTCCAATAAATTTCAGTTTTGAGATGAATATAAAAGCTGAACACATTCTATAGAATAGCTCTAGACAAACTGCCAGAAATAAAAAGATCTTGAATTCACAGTGTTTAATATATGATCACATCTCCAAGTACAGTAACTCAGAAGTGGGAGGGTACTGAGGGAATGTTAAATGTAGGGCATTATATATTAATATAATTTCTTTCTTTCCCCAAGATAAAGAATATTTTTGCTCACACAGCCTTAATTTAGATGGCCTGTCAAGTCCTCCTTTCTGCAGTATCATGATGAAAGACACTGATGTGGGCCAGCAGAGGCAGTACTGGGGCTTTTCAACTATTACTGTATAAATGTTAATGAATCTCCTCCAACAAAAGGGCTCAGCAAACTCCCTCATCTAGACCTTCCATTATAACATCCATAAATTATCTGTTTGTTTGCTCGTGCTAAATCTCAGAAGATTTTGGGATCTGCTGAAGTCAACATAAAGACTTGTACAGATTTAGAGGGTGCTGTAGTGGTCCTTAATGCCTGGATCCTGCTCTGAATCCACCTTCATTATCTGGTTCTGCTTTCAGGTCCATGGACTCTGCAGGTTCAGCAGTTTGTTTGTGCGGAGCCTGAGCAGCAGCGGAAGGGACCTTTTAGATCATCAAGTCCAACCATCAACCTAACACTGACCACTAAACCATGTCCCTCAGCACCACATCTGCCCAGCTTTGAAATACCTCCAGGAATGGTGATTCCACCACTGCCCTGGGCAGCCTGTTCCAATGCTTGATAACCCTTTTGGTGAAGAAATTTTTCCTATTACCTAATCTAAACCTCCCCTGGCACAGCTTGAGACCATTTCCTCTTGTCCATCTTGTACATCTTGCTGTGGAGGCAACAACAAGCACTGGGAGGGGGCTGGGAGTGACCAGTGACCACCACCAGCTTTCCATGGGTCCCTTCCTCCCTCTCAGCACCGCTCCCACCAGGAGAAAGCCAGTGTCTGTATCTACCCCCAATGGGTCTGATACAGCCTTAGCTCCTCTGGGGAGTCACAACCCAGCTTTGCCTATGCTGCTGAGAAGACCTGAGCCTGCTCTGCACCATTAGTGCTGGCACACCAAGAACTCTGCCTCTGTCTTCGGTTGTGATCACGCAAGTGTGGTATCAGAGTATGTTACAATCACAATGTTTTTCCTGTCGTATTGCAGTAGAAATTTGCTGGTTTGACCATCGCAATTAAGCAGCTCTTTTATAGCCACACATTTTCCCAGTAGAAAGCAGTTTTAAGCTCTTTTACAAATAAAACAGTTTATCATAATTAACTGCATGATAGGATAGAGCTCCCTAAAGACAACTCTAAATATTGCTTCCTTGCTACTGACAGGCTGGCAATGAGGATTTGCCACTAGGTGAAAGAAACACCCATTTGTTACCACCTCAAGTAGTGGTGTGAGCTAAGCAGCGCTGTAATTGCAATGATTATACTCTTTACCTATTGATTTGATTGTGCAGAGAAATATGCCGTGACATCACTCGAGAGCGGCCTCCACTGAGCAGGACCAGTGGTGATGCAGAAAGGACTGGAATGTTAACAACTTGCAGTAAAATCAGCCTATTTATGTCCTCATCAATCACTATCTCCACAGACACCAGAAATGCACTAAAAGAATTTCCACTGAAAGCCTAGCTTTAATTAACTAGCGCCCTCACTCAACACAGAAAAAAATGTGCTTGATTCAAACTGCTCTAAATGTGCTTTCCTACGCTGCAAAGCGGTTGGATTTAGCAGCGTGCATGTCCCAGGTGGCTCGGGCAGACCAGTGCTCCCCAGCTGGGAAAGCCACAAGGAGGAATCAGAAGAGTCAGGAAGCTTTGAAAATTTTACTGTAATCTAAATCAAAGGAAACCATGTTCATCCACTCCCTTTACATCTTCATACTTCAGGGTCAATTATTTTCTGTAAACTTTTCCAGACACAGCGAAAGGGTTATCCTTGCCACCGAGCTCTCCCATGGCAAACGTACAGAGTGCAAAGAACAATGCAAGGAGGGAAATGGGAAGACCGCGGGATCTGGGGAGCTCAATCAATATGCGGAGTAACAGGCATTTTCAGTGTGAACAATTCCAAACCAGATCTCTCTGGTTGCTGGCACCTTCATTTCCAGACGAAACTCTGAAGCCTCATTCCTCCAGGATTCGGAGGCAAGGAGTTACCTCTGCAATGAGGGTCAGTGTGCTCAGACTTGGAGATAACGTCCCTAAATGGTCACTCTGAAAGAACAGGAAATCTTGTGATGAACTTGGCCCAAGAGAGTCAGGAAGACGGACTGACAGACAGCAGAAGAGGCAGTAGCCTAAGCCTGGGCACAAACCACAGTGGTGTTTTACCTCCAAGAAAGAAAGTACCAAAAAACAAATAAAATCTTAAGAATGAGAAAGCCATCGGCTCAAGATACATCACATCTTCACTGACTCAGATCCTTTTTTTATTTTCATGCCACAACCCTTAATCCCTGGTGTCAAGAAACTCATCTAATTCTTTCATCTACATCCTGATGCTTCTTGAATATATCCTCTCACCTTGTTACGCAGGGGCACATGCTTATGACTTGCTACATGAGCCTGCTCTACACTTTGTATTTGACTCCTGATTTCATAAGCCTTCAGATTAATTCCCCATATTGTTAGACTCTTTTGGATCAACTTTATCAAGATTTTTATTTCTTCCTTGAGTTATTACTTTATTAAATTTAAATCTTTAATAAAGTCTTCTTTCCCCCATGACAATAAACTTAACATGAATAAACTTTTCTCACAACTTTTGCAATTTTCTGAGCCTCCTATTTTCTCATTCTAATCTGAAAGATTTCTACATAAAATGCATTGTTTCTTTAGTGTACAAAAGAAATAAAAAATATATCTCACCAGTCGTATGAATTGTGGGTGAAACTCAACTCTTCAGCATACAGTGTTCTAGGATTTACCTGTGACACTTGCCCCGTTACTGGAACGCTTGTACTAGATTAGAGGCAACTACCTCTGTGACAATACGATTCCAGTTCTTACTGATTATATACACTTGTGTAAGCAGAAGCCAGCTCCTCAGTTAGGTTTTGCTTATGTGTGCTTACTGCAGAGTCCTTGTCACAGGCTCTAGTGTTTGTGCTAATTGACAATGGCTTAATTTAGATTGTGACAGAACAGAACAAAATAGCATCCTGAGTTCTTCTTTATCTTCTCTCCTAAATACTGAACCAGGGCTTTTCTTTGTCTTACGCCTGTTCTTTCCTGGCTCCAGCTGCAGAGCTTGGGGACTGAGTCAGGAGGGACGGCTCCCGATCAATCCGGGAGAGCAGGCAAAGGCATCCCTTTTTAAATGGCAGGATGTGCTTCTTTGGGAGCAGAAAACCCATGTAAGGTCACACAAGCAACACTTGCGGTGCTGGGAACTCCATTATTCTCTGACTAGTTTCCCATCAGACTTGCAAGTTAACCTCTCAAGTATCAGCTAATTAGAAATCGCCCATGAAATGAGCCAGACTAGCACCTCACATCTCTATATTCCTCCTTCAAGCACTCTTGAGAGTATGTTGTCTAGATCTAGTGGTTTGTCAATTGGAACTCAAGACTTCGTGTCTTTAATTAGGGATGTGCCAAAGTACCTGAGTGTAATGGAGGCGCCTGGCAGCCAGCTCACCCTCTGCCCTGCTCCTGTTGTAGTTGTTTCCTTACAGAAGGACGTCCACAGCAATGGCCTGGGCACACCTTCAGAGCTGCTGACCTCTGGAAGGGCTGCTGATTTACATTTGGGTCCCCGTTGCACTGTGCCATGTTAACACACTTGAAAATCCCTTTTTTTGCTGGGCCACACAGAGAGCTGACGTGATGTAACGTGGCATGAGACACTGCATAAGCAAATTAATAGATTAATAACATGACACCTGGTGTCCGCAATTACAGTGGCCACTGTTCATAAGTTTGGCTCCTGGAAAAGGCAGGGATAATGAATTATTCATCAACTGCTCTGATCATCAGATAATTCAGCACTCATACCCCCTTTGCCTTCAATAAGCCTTTTCAATGTTCTTTATAATTATCCTTTTGCTTTGTAAAGATAAATGCTAAGCAATTGTTAAATATCTCTGCCATTTCCCAAGTAAACTGAAGATACTGAAAAATAATACTAATATCTTTGCAATATATTATTTTTTCGTATTTGAATTAAACTACAAGAAAGAAAAAGAGGGAATATCACTAAACAAGAAACCAAGAGGCCCTGATCAGTGTAGAAGTAATGCCTTGACAAAGGAAAATACTGGTTTGTTGATATCAATATTTCTTATAAGTTAGAATGAAATAGAATTCCATTACTAAATATAAATTCAAAATGCAGTGGCTCTTAGTCACAAATGAGATGAAATTTTGATGCCATTCGCTTTGAACTTCTGTAACTATTATTTGGTCATCTAAACTAGTCCATCAGACTGAGATGGGACCAGTAACTGCTATATATACAGTCCCCACCAGCTAATTTCCAGGGTCAGTTTTGCTACATGTATTAGACTGAAATATACTACTAAAAAACCTGAGAAAAGGAATATTGCATGGGGAGTCTCATAAAAGTTAGAGACAGTTGTATCTGAGCTCACTGGAGCTGTTCCTATGCTATTTGATGTTATTGTGCCTCTTACTGCACACTGTAGGCACGTGTACACGGCAGTGGAGATCCTGAGTAACAACGGGGACTGAACCACTGCCTGCTGCCCTGAAAACACCTCTTTGCCTTTTGAAAATCATATTCCTTCCACCCTCAGTCTACAGAGAACACACATAAGCCAGTTAAATGCATTTAAAAATGCACTTTCTGAGCTTTCTTCTGGCTTCTTTAAATTCCACATATAAGCAGCTACTTAAGTTGTACTGTTTTCAAAGTCCCTGGCCATCTACAGCCTCCTCTGTCTTGCTGGGAATATTTCATTCTTTGATAGTGTGGTTGACTCAAGAGTCTAATTTTCAGCATCCAAGATTCTAAATATTTGTGCAATTCTACTGGTCATGACCTGTTCTGAGTCGAAGTTGTAATGTAAACCTTAATTCAAAGTCCGTGGAAGTATAAGACAATATTTTCATCAAGTTCAGTAAGCTTTGCATTAAGGTTATTGTGTAAAATAATTTAACAATTCATAAGTTTCAACTTGGATGAATTCAGGCCTGACTGTAAGAAGTTCTGACTAATTCTTTCTTGCTTCTAAATCAACAGGTGGCACAGCAGCTCTCAATCTCTGTTAATTTGATCCACAAGTAAGAGCTTAGGAATTTGACCCCATAAGGTAAAACATTTTCTCCATAATCAATATGCAAGGCAACAGCCATATTGAGACGGCTCTGCTGCCCCAACCCCTGTTTGAGAACTGTATCACTGTCTGTGCTGTATATAACCTCGGGCTCTGTGGAATTTCAGAAAAGCAGGCTGAATTATCAAGTAGAGAGAAATGGTTTTCAGAAACGATAAAATGGTGCTTTTCATAAATAGGAACTTTCTGCAACAGTGAACTATAAATTACAGAATAATAATAGCTTCCCAAAGACAATACCTCTCATTACTGTGTGGTTGTGGATTGTTTACTTTGGTACCAGAATCAATGATGTCCCATCAAGCCCAGGAGAAAAAGAAGGGGATTTTCAGGACCCACAGCTGAACTTTTTCCAGGATAACAGCACTTACTCTCTGATACGACAAAGTAATGAGGTTCTCTACATTGATGCAAATGCACTCCTAAAGGTCACCTCAAGTTTAAAGAAAGCGTTGTGAGGAAAATCTGATTTCTCAGTGCTGATTCAATAGCACAACGTGTTAGCACTTTCACAATGTGCTAGCACTTTTTGGGAGACTTTGCCACTGGCACTTGCTATTTTTATCTACCCACCAGGCAGCTCAGCAAAACTCGAGAAACAATTTAACTTTGTTCATTCTTCCCCCTTGTGTATATAATAATATAGGAAGAAGAAATAAGGGAAAAACATAAAATGATCATTAAAAATGAATGAGAAGAGTGCGGATAGAAGAATTATGGGTAAATGGACTGTATCCTCATTGGCACATGACATTTTTTTGCTTTGTTGTAGGTTAAACAGAATATTAACTATTTGCACTGATTAAAGTGCATTATGATGTTGCACTGGATGAACACCACAGGAATAAGTTGTGAATAGGAGATCAATACTGTGGCTGCCACTTCTCCCTTGCTCCCAGGGGAAGGGAATTATCCATCTTTTGTTCTCAACCTGCTCCCATTCTGTGCTAACTCAGTTGTTACCTGGCAGATCAGCTGGAGCTGTGGCTCTCTACTGCTTGACTGCTCTTTACCCACCCACGGAAAAAGCACACACAGGGGTACAGCACGGTCTTTGCAATCTTCTTCCATGTATGCAAGGGTTTGGTAGTTCATTGACATGAACTTAAAGCCAGTGCATGAAAAGATCACTGTGTTTTACCAGTGACTTCTGTATTATATGCTGAAAGATTACTATTCCCCCACTCTTAGCACTGCAGAATTTCATCTGCAGAACAGTTCTGCTGCCGTCTTTGGGAGTACCAGTGTCTTTGCAATGGTTTGTCTCATTGCATGCTGAGGTTATAATGACTAGTTAAAAAAGGAACATAGGTTTGGAGTAGCCATCCCACACCACACTGACCAACAGCCTAAAGGCTTTCCTCCTTGAAGAAGGAACAAGGACATCCACATCCAGCCTTTTGAGCAAGGTTTTGCTTAAATTCACGCCCGAGCTCATTTCACAACTGCTGTCTCACACAGATCAGAATTCACAAAGGAATTTGGGCAATCCTCTGATAGAGTGAGGATATATGTAAATAAACAGCCTTTACGCACCTTTGTGGTAAAAAGGAAATCAAGGATGCCACTGAAAGTTCAAGTAGCTACACGTACGTTAGCAGAGAAGACTTTTGGTAAAACATTAGAAAGAGCAATTTGCACTCTAGATATTCTGAAGGAGATGGTCACCAAATGGCAACTATTTTGCTTGCTTTATTTGTTGTTTGCTGTGGGACCCTTGACTGCAAGTACTACGGCTTCCCTAAACTCACATACAGCACAAACTGTAACCCAGGGAGCATTTCCAGTTCAATCTGTTCTACAACCACACGATCACAGTTAACACCTTGCCAGCACGCACTTCTACAAAGTGACCTTGCCACAGGAGTTTCTGTGGTGTTCACACAACACTGAGATTACAAAGTAGAATTACAATTCATGGAATACACTGGTAGCTTTTGAAGGCGTTCACGAGCGCAGTGAAACAGCGGAGCAGCACCACAGAAAACTAAAATCCCCTTTAAGGCTGTTGAACTGCGGAGCTTTAAAACTACTTTAATTCCAGAATGATACTGGAACAACAGATGGCCTGACAAACGTTTTCCAGAAGCGCCGTTAGCTGACAAAGCACATTTCTTCCCCCTCCCCTGCCCACCATGACTTTCCTGTCTTCTTATGGACATGAGAACAGCAGCACTAGTGGTAACCCTGCAGAAGGAGAGCCCCTGAGCTCCACACAGCCTGGCAATGCCTTTATAAGCTATGCTCACTGATAAGAAAGTTGCCCCAAACCCCCTCTTCTGCACGTGAAGCAGGGTCCTGTACTGCAGACGTCGGGTCACCTCAAAGCATCCCAAACTGACCATGGCCACCAGCACACATAAACTACAAAATATTCTGTGTGGGAGAATTTATGCCCAGGCAGAGCCCTGAAGGAAAGCACATGGGAAAGCAGCAGCTGGGTACAGACCGCTCCTGTTTTCGCTGGGAACCAGGAGGCAGCAATAACATGGCTCGGAAATAAGTGGCCAGGACCGCTCAGTGCTAAACCTCCCTGGGGACTATTCTATCAAGAGGAGAGCACCCTACTCCTTACACATTTGTTATACTTATTTTTTGCAGAATAACAAGAAGGCACGTGGGAGGGAAGAGTACATTGTTGCTTAGCAATGAGATGCTCACAGCATGGTTGATTTTTAAAAGCTTTTGCTAAATATACACATATAAAACAAAGATAAAACCACTTCAAGTACAATGGAAAGTAAAACTGCATTCCTAAGAATGGAATTACTTGCTAAGGCCAAAATTCCATTTCTCTCTGTATCCGGTATCCAATAAAGTAAATATGCGAGAAAGGAGTATAAGAAATGGGAGGAGTATGAAAAGTGGTCATTTCCATGGTACTGGGACCTCCAGCTGCAAGACAGTGTGGCGGCACCAGCAAACGGGAATTCCAAGGCAATGATCTGCTCTCCAGACCTCCCAGCAAGGTAAGATGTAAGGTTTTCCTCACCAGCACTTCACTTGAAAGTTTATATTCACATATTTTTGAAATGCATAGATTATACATCTATAATTTGCTAAAAGACCAAAAGATCCTACTAAAACATCCTGCCAGTTGCAAAGTAGATAGGAATGTCAGGTTTGGCAAGCAAAGAGTAAAAGCAGCTGTATATAGAAAGGTATAGAAACACCCGCAAAATTTTCTCTTTTCTGCAAAATTAAACAAAGTACATAATTTTTACTCAAATGCACAAAAAAATCAATTTATACTGAAACACCAATGAAGATTTGGTTCCAGTTTGTATTTCTTTTCCCCAAAAGTTTTTTTTTTTAAATCCTAATAGAATTTACAAAAAAATCTCAGTTCATGACTTGTAATATGTTCCATAAGATTCTTTTCCGCTATGATTCACTAATATTCATGCTGATGAAAGAAAATCTTATCTACTTTTTCTGCCTAATTAAAATGTGAAGAATGCACCAAAAAATGAAGAAATAATCAAGCATATTTTTCTGGTTCTTTTTTTGCTGGAATAACATTTTGAGAAGAGGTCCTTCTTGTTTTTACGCTATTAATAATCCTCCATTTGCAAAATCATCAATGTCTGCACAATTATAAGACTGTAATTTCAATTACTGGAGTATGAACAAGTGGGATGAAAGCATGAGTTATGAGAGAGAAACACCGCTTTTTCTTCAACATTTCACTATTAAATCAGGAAACTAACAATCTGTGAGTGGTAAATGGACTTATTTCTAAACAGAACATTGGGTAAAATTAGATTACACAGGCAAGTAATTTCTGAAGCTAAGCAGATTTGAAGTGCTATCAGCTGGGTGGACAAGTTGCACAGCTGGTGTTCTTGTGGGAGATTCTAAGCACTGGCAAAGAAGAGACACTCAAGTGAATATACAGAACTTCAAGTATTTTGGCTGCTGCTCTGCTGTGAGTTTCACCACATCTTCTGGCCTCTGTGATGGAAAGAGTGAACTTTCTTACACAGATTAGCAAAAGGCATTGTTAGGAGTTAAGTGTAATTCAAAATAGCCTTCTTTTAGACACTTAAGCATCTTTTCCACAAACAACAATAAATAGTTGTCACAATCTAAAGCACAACTGCCACCAGCCTCTCTAGCTGGCTTGCCACGTGGGGTTTGGGGAATTTCCCAATGAACACAAGGGTCTGTGCACAGATTAGTGATGACAAAAGTTGTCTTTTGGGAGAAATAGGAGAAAAGCCAAGGAAACAGCCAAAACAAAACACACCACCCAGCTGTCTCTTGTTTTTCTTCAGAGTTACCTATGGCCAGGAAAGAACAGAACTATGAGAAACTGACTCTAAATAAGTCCTAAATAAGTGTTGAGGAAACAGGGTCTTCATCGCCTTTGGAAATTAGAAAGCATGGCTTCGGTGAGACTCCTGTTCCACCTCTCTCTCTCTGCAGACAGAAAAAAGTTGTCTGAAATCTCCAGAACTGTAGGAGATAATAGAAGAAGCGATAAAAATATTTCATTTTCTGTATGTAACCCAATTTCATTTCATAAAGATCTAAAGTATAGTCAAGCTACAGCAGCCAGTTTGCTAGCACTGCTTTACTTGCATTTGCTACAGCAACTTCTGAAATAGAGAGGACAAATTGTATCTGGGAGTGCAGTGAGCTGTGCACACTCATAATCAAGTTCTCTTCAAGGCAAACATCTCCTGTGGGCAATTTAAGAACAGGTAATTTGAATAGCATTTACATCTCAGACTTATGATCTGTAACTATTACAGATTTTAACCAAAAAAACCCCCCAGAATCCAAAAAAAGAAATGACAAAACCATTCATGGTTGTAAAAGGCTGCCATTAGCAGTTAGAAATATTTACTGTAACACATTTGATTTATAGTATCACATCCTAAGGACTGAGCTCTACAGGAGTAGCTGGAGCATTCCAGGAACTGGAAAAGATTTGACTGTTTCTGGAACTGCTACCTTCCATACGAGAGAAATATTAATTTCAGCAGAAAATTGTTATGAACATGATTTTCCAAAACATCCAAGTTACCAATACATCCACATTTCAGTCAAGCACAAAATGACAACACATAGCGCACAGGAACCCCTTACACCAATTGTCTAACAACTTTTTTTACTGAAGCAAGAATGAAAAAAAAAAAAAAAAAAATCACCCATGAAGTACTCCTGCAAAGAAGTTTTACCAGGTAACTTCAAATATCCCCCAGACAAGTTTCACTGTGCGGCTGCTGGATTGATTATTGCATCAGTACAAATAATCCATTCAAAAAAGATAATACCTCTCCTTAGAAATAGGGAATAAAGGGAAAAATGTGTTGGGGATACGCTTTGCATGCATATAAACAACAATTTTGTTGACCAGCAACTTTTAGGACCCGTTGCCTTGCTTTCACCTCCTTGCACTGCTTTCCACAAGAGCATCCAACAGTCTACTTCCAGACAACAAAAACCATAATCATAGATCTTGCAGAAAAACCGGCTGTATGGGATATTTCACCATCAGAATGCAGGTCTGGGGTTACACTCCCCCCCAACTGATACTTGCCATTACATCATTAAACTAGAGTGGATGGGTATTCCTGGTTTTGAAAACATGTATTGTCATTTTCTCCTGGTACGGTTAAAAAAATCCAGTTCTAAATAGCCTGAGTGATTTTTGCACCAGCTTCCATTTCCAACATATCAAGAACCTAATAAGAAAAGTTATGAGGGGGAAGCTACAGTGAATTTGTTTTAAGAGGAAACATCACTAATTTTAATCCCTTGTCCTGACAACAAAACTTTGCATGTTTTA
Organism: Limnodromus scolopaceus; assembly: GCA_028565335.1. Classification (NCBI taxonomy): domain Eukaryota; kingdom Metazoa; phylum Chordata; class Aves; order Charadriiformes; family Scolopacidae; genus Limnodromus; species Limnodromus scolopaceus. Next base: position 1,212,165 of record JAOXNO010000005.1, read on the forward strand.
AAATGAAAACTGCAGCTTTGCAAAACTGAGTTTACAACTTCCAGCCTTCTAAATTCTGCTGCTTCTGTGTGCAGTGCTAATAACCATGTAGATGACAGATAATTAAACCATAGAAATCACTGCATTTCCACCTCCCATCCCTTCTTGGTTAAAAATGTAAGAAAAACATAGCAAATGAGATTTTGTCTCAAGTGTTTTTCCCCTGCTATTAAAGATGCTTCTCTGAAAGGAGCACTTGCTGTTTTTATGCTATTAATAATCCTCTATTTGTGACATCGGCCCATCCCCACAGCAACACACTGTGTTTCAGCTACTGGCTTAGATCCTCTGGCTGGTTTTAACAAGAAGATGGGACTAAAACCATAGAAAGCTGGATCCCTTTTATATGCAAGGTTGGGAATTTGGCTGGTCTGTGTTCTTCATCAGTTGGTCAGTGTTTCATTAATAAAAGGAGCGTTCATCTATTTAATGAGGCAAATGTACATACGAGTTTACTATCTGGTGCCCATTTGCCCCCACGGGTGTAGAGATGAGTTGGATCTGCCCTCTCGTTTCCAGTTAATGCTATATATATTCTGGTAGCAGCAATGGGGAGAGGATTGATGCACTTAAGTGGGAATTTGGACAGCTTGTCATGTGCAAACCTATTATGTTCTGTACAAACCCATCTCTTGGACCAAAAAGAAAGGAGGAACAGAAAAGAACAAACCCCCATGTGATATTTAGACTATTTTAGCACTGCCACTGTTTAAATCTCTGAAATACTGTGTTCAGGAGTTCTCATTAACATGGATTTTAATGGCAGATATTTGTCTGAGCAGCTAAGTCGTTTATGCTTACATAAGGCTGCCATTTACAACAAGAAGTATAATAGCATCTTTGAGCTTTTTAATTAAAAATTAATTAGGAGATTTAAGAACAAACTCATTGGGGGTTACTGTACAATAACATGTTTACAAAATTAGGTCTGGGCTTTTTGTTTTTGTTAAGTGTTTCAATCAATTCTGTGTCTATTAAATATAATTACGTATGATGCTTCCTCAAAATTATAATGTAGCATTTAAAGAGCAGCTGGGAAAAGTCTGTAATTTTAACTTCAGAACTAGGGTAACCATTAAAATGCAAATAGGTGGAAACAGCAGTCTGTTGATGAAGAGAACCCTCAGCATAAACATTTTATCCATTAATCTTGAGATTACAGAGATTCCTTTTGGTTTATTACTACTTGCTACTTTTGCCAGTCAGGTTTCCTAGAAGATGTCAGATCCCCTCAAGAATAAAAGCCTGTTCTTGCTACATAGGATGACAGATACAAACATTCACTTCTGTACATACCCATATGCTAAGAATGTTATAGGGAAATGTTTACAGCAAATTAAAAAGGGAAATAAAAATAAAATAAAAAAATTTCCTTCCTTTTTTATAATAGACTTCCCACTTTGAAACTGCAGCGCGGTATTCCACTGCCACCCCAGCTTAAGCAAGTAGCTTGAAAGGATCAGACTTCAACCTTCTGCCCTGATTCAGGAAGGCATTCAACCATTTGCTTAATTTTATTTTAAACAAGGAAAAGAAAGAATGAGCTCAGGTTTCAGAGATGTATTTCTGGCTTGGGGATTTATTTATGCTAAATTTATTTATTCCAAAGCTTTAAATGGAGTTATTCTAATTTGCTACTGCTTCTGTGAGAAGAGAATTGGATCCCCTGCATCCTTCAATGGAACTGTATGGATGAGCAAGTAATGACTATCTGTTTGAAATAACTTATTCTGCAAATTTAAGTAAATTCAGTTTAGCATCAGTTTATCCAACAGAACTAAATCAATACCGAAGTTTGTGTAAGATTACAGTTATGGATGTCACACTGTGCTGATATCTAAACCCAGAGATTTTCTAAAAGGTGAAGCATAAGGAGCGTGCACGGGTAACGAACAGCCCTGGACGTGCAGGCAGAAAGCAACACCTAAACCAAACACCCCAGTTTTGGGAGTGGTACCAACACACATAGGGTATCAGTCACAGGGACACTCTTGTGGGCACGGGGAGCTTTCCCCACATTCTGGCTTTGAGCTTTCCCTCCAGCACAGGTCAGGAGAATGTACTGTTCCATGGTTCCAGCAACCAGCTCCTGCTGTGGGGTCCCACTGTCACCCACAGAACTGCCAACCAATGCCCCCCACACTGCAGCCCCTCGCCCGTCAGTCACAGAGGGTGACACACCTTGGGTCCAGATTGTTTCCACCGCCTTTTACCCTGTTAAGCCCATTTCTGGGTATCCTTCTGTTAAAACCATTGTTTTAACGCCCTCATTGTTACCAAAAAGAACACAAACCCCCTACTCTTACAGTTGATCAAAGAAGGGTCCCAAACACTCTGTTTAAAAAAAGATGATAACTTTGGATTGCATAAGGCGGGCTGTGACGTATAACCACAGTGGCTTAAACACTGGGAAAAAAGAACAGGTTATTCCCTTCACCCACACATGCTCTGACCCAAACCTGTACTGGTCAACGGACTCAGCCTAACGGTATCCTTTCTGCTTCCCTTTTATGTAAGTGTTTTCTGTAGTTATTTGTTTTGTTTTTATGTAAATATTAGGCGGTTCAACAAACACTCCATCCCACCGTATCACGCCATATCACGCCAGGCTGTTCATTCCTTGAGAGGTCACTTCCTTGAAGGCATCACTTGGACTTCTGACATGCAAAAAGCAAAGTGAGGGTTGTTCAGTGAACAAAGACCTTAATTACTCAACCACCCCCAAAAGGATTCATATCTTTTCTGGTAAGTTTGTGACTCAGCCAAACAATTCATTAACAGACAGATGTTTATATTAGTGCTTTCTGGGGATGATGAATCATTATTACACTTACGATGACACCGCTTGGCTTAAGGCAACCAGGCTTAAAATTTCGTGAGTTCTAGATTCAGAAAAATGTCACCCAAAACGAAAACAGATTTTGCTGATGGATACCCAAATTTAGACTAACACTAAGACAGACAAACTTGGTCAGGGAGAGAATGGAACCATAAAGAAAATAAAATTCATTTCACTGAAGTCACTGGGAGCTTTTCCTGACTTGCCAGCATGAAACCAGAGGAGTAACATTCTGGGATTGATTTCTCCAACCCCTTTTGCCCCAAAGACATAAATTTTCGTGAAATTCAAAACATGATTTCAAAGTGAAGATCAAGAGGTAGCATTGTTACACTGAATGAAAACCCTGATCTATCAGTAGAAATTGTCTCCAACAGAAGTTGGCTACTGATTCTAAAGAGAAAACCCAGAGGCTGTGGAGGTTGCAGGGGGGGAAGGGGGGACCGGTTCTGGGGACTAGGAGAAAGCAAGAAGGACTGGGAGGAGGAGCTAGAGGGCAGTCAACTTCACCTCCACAAGGACAAGAGCCCAAACTGAAACACAGGAAATTCCATTTAAACATAAGAAACAATTTTTCCCGAGAGAGGTTGTGGAGTCATGAGGTTTTTTCCTTTCTCTTTCCACCTCTTCTCCTCCTTCCCCCACAAGGGCTCACTCTGTGAGCGGCTGCACGTCCCAGCCGCCGGCAGGGGTTACACCACCATAGCAGATAACAGAAAAGTACAGTGAAATTCTACATTACTAAAAAATGGCTGTTCCCTTTTTTGGAAACTGGGTTTTTTTTTGTTATTTTTCAAACACAGCCACTACCTCCTTAGTGTTCAAGGAAAACCAAAGCTAATCAGAAAAACATAAAAATAATTCTAGTTTTAATTTTTTTTTCTTTCTTTAAAAGCAAATAGTACTACATTTTGCCTTTTTTGGTCTCTTTACACAGAAAAGACTTGCCAAAATTTTCAGAAATTTGGCAAAGAAAACAAAGACAAAAATTCAGAGTTGTTCACGTGTGAAAATGGATTTTTTTGTTCTAACTTACTTCCATAAAATAAAGCTGATTCTCATCTGGCTGTCACCTGAGTACTCTAACCTCTGAAATGAGGATTCATGGTTGTGCCCTTAAAATAGCTGTAGGAAGCCATGAGTGTGAAAGGCTTAGGAAATCTTGCTCAAGAAGCAGACCAAGGTAGGCGAGAAGAGGGAAGAGGAGGGAGAGGTTATGTGCAGGCCTTGCGTCGTGTGAAGCGAGTGTTTTTTAATCACAGTTTCACCAGAGGATGGAGTTTGTTGTTAAACATTCCCTTTTCAGTGCAATATCTTTAAACCACAGCTGCACTTCTCAAGGGTACCAAGTGACTTTGCCATATAGTCAACTTAATTTGTCACACTTAAGTAGCTACCATAATTAATAGTTTAATTATAATTTGTAGAACCACAGAACAACAAGGAAAAAGCAAAGTTTAATAGTTTTGCTACCAAAAGGTAATGAGCTCCAGCAAGTATTCAGCTGATACAACCTGTCATGGGAAAATAGTCTTCTAGAACAAATCACTGCATGCAGAAAATTCTATACTGCTCTTTGCTGCAATTCTGATAGTATGTGGGAGTAAGGGAAATAAATCACAAGACACTGCTAATTAGGGTAAAGTCTGATCATGCAACATTTACTGAATTAAATCAGACTGCGGTGGTTACGTGGCAGACAGTCTGTACTCCTAAATAAACACAAGTGCTATCACGCCCTGGGCGTGAAGCAGATGTGGCCTCCATGTCTAATTAGACTTAGTCTGAAAGGAAAAATCCTATCAGATGATCAGAAAATACATACACCTACACAGATCTGGGAGATTCAGGAACAGTAAAACACAAGTTGTACAATATATATGTGAAATATTAAAAGAAAAATGTTCCAGCTTTCACTCCCCCAAAGAAAATAATTTTAACTTCTTATTTTCTTTCCCATATAAGTTTCTAGGTCCCACCTTTTCTTTAGCACTATGGCAGCTCCACTAAACTGTTTAGAGTCAAGTTGTCAAAAAAGATCCTTTACGCCTCATCTCTAACTTGCATTTAGATTTTGGGGCTAGAGAGAGAGAACGAATATTAGACACCCCAGTTAGTGTTCTGGAGAAAGTGTTAGCCCCAGTGAAACTTAAGACCGTCACCTCATTTTCAGCAGAGTCTGTGCAAGGAGAGCTGTGTTCTTATCTTTTACTTTTCAATAGTCTGCCATAATTTAAAAGAGTTATATCTCTTATTAAAAGCTCATTTTTCAGAAGTAGAACATGCAGCCACAGAAATGTTTGCAGCAGCCAGAATCTATTCATTTGCTGTTATTCTCATAAGTCAAAGGCATGCTTTTATTTAATATTGTGAAGATAGAGTTGGTCAAGAGAAAGGTATTTTTCACTCTGAATAACCGAAACTTCTGCGAGAAAAAGAAAAGAAAAACCTACCCAGAACAATCTTTTATTATGTGTTGGAAAAAACCCCAAAGTTTTGGCAGAAAACTCTACAACTGTTCCCACTACCTCTGGCAAATAATTTTGGTTAAAAACGTATGCTTTCTGAGGTCTGGAGACACTTTCTGCAAAACTCATCATTACTCCATATTCCAGATTTTCCTCCAGAACAGTTGAGCTGAGGAGCCTTCAGCAAGAGCCAGCTTTACGGGGCGCTGAGCACCTGCAGATTTTTGAAATTAATATAAATCGTCAACCCCCTTTGAATAGCAGACTTACAGAAACAGTCATGTACCTGCTGAGATATCAATTCTTCATCCCTTTTACTTACATATTTGGTTCCCCAAACACCACTTCTAGGTACGTCATCATTAACAATTTTAAGAAGGTTACAGATGCAAAGTGGTGGAAGTACCAAAAATGCATTTTACTTGAACAGTATTTGATATACATTTCACTTCATACAGTTTTGCTACGGACAAAAACTGTGAGGTTAGAAAAAGACAAGACTTAAGAGCGCAGATTTATATGCACAATTCACATTTTTGGGAGTGCTTAGCAAATGGTAGTGCCACTGACCTCAACACAAGGTCAGCGCACCGGGGGGCTCGTCTCACCGAACTGCTGAAACGCACCATCTACAGAAGGATTAGACTCCTAGCAAATTGTAATTCCTTGAGATTCAGATCTGAACTGTTCAGAATTTGTTACTGATTATATCCCTCTGCTAAATTCCCAAGGGAAAAACTGTCCAACAAAGCTTTAAAACCTTAATAAGCAATAAGATCTCAACCCACATTCAAACTGCACCAGCAGCACAGTCACCGAGTCATTCCGGTTAGCAGCTGTGCTGTTCAGTTCCTCCATCTACCCTCTGACAGCCCTTCCTACTCCTCCTGCCATTTCTGCATACAAAGACATGACACGAAAAATTTCAGGATGCGTGAATTTCTGTCTTCTGTACTCCAAAGTATCTGAATTAAAGGAAGCTGCTTCCCATACCTGCCTCTAGATCCCGACACCCACACTGCTGACCTGCCAATACAGCCTTGTAACCATTACTGTAGGAAAAGGGACTCAGACCGGTGGTTTCGAGGCGGACGTACCTGGTGCTGAATAGATTTGCATTGCAGCAAAACGCGGAAGGAAGAAGCTGTTCACCCAAAGCTCAAAGCAAGTGTCCTGCTAGTTGAGCTAAAAGGACTTGTTGGGTACAGTTGTGAAGAATGATTTACACTTGATCTGGATTTAATTTCTCAACTTCTGCAAAGAAAAATAGTAAGGGTATAAATTAGTTATAAACCCTCAACTTACAAAAAACCAGCTAATTATCTATTTTTGATCTACTGAGGCTGTTAATGAGTGATTTCAAGGGACTGGCATATCTTGTAACAAACGGTACTCCTTGGTATCACATTTACCACAAAAGGGCTCTGACAGTGTCACGTATGGCAGCCCAGAAGATTATCCAGACTCCCAGTAAGGAGTCAGGAGAAAGAGCCACACAAGGCAGGCACCTTTGCTTGCCTTGTAGTCCTTTGTTTCTGCAAGATGATGTGACAAAGTTTAATCAGTACTCTTAATATGTGCTCATACCCATTGTTAAAGGAACAATTTTAACAGAATTTGAGTTTTATCTCTTGAAGTCACAATAATATTCCACTTTCAGACCTGATACAGCCTAAGTGTCTCCAAGAATTAGTTTTTAGGAGCTGAAATATTGCCTATGTTGATTATTTTTTTTTTTTTTGCTTCCCCTATAATAAAAAAAGATACAGACAGCATTGAAATGCACAATTTATGGAAGCACATAAAAAGAACATACTTTCCCAGCAAGTCACTGAAGTTTAATTTAGTGATGGAGAACTATATCAAGGAATATATTTTAAAGCCATTTTTCCCCTCTTTCTCAAGATTTACACATCCTTTTCTTTCTGGAAGCAACCACGGTCAGTGCAAAGCTGTGCTTTAGCATCCTATATAGAGCTGGAGAGAGTTCACACAACTGCTTATATTATAACCGGGATAACTTCTAATCACTGAACATTATGGAAATGCTGCATCATAACGTAAGTTCACTGCATAGTGTTACCTGGTAAGAATTCTTTTCAGCCAGAAGTGCTAGACTGACGGTATTATTCAACAGAATTTAAAGAAGACTTAGAGTCTGGCTGCCCCTTCTTTATAACCTCCCATTGCCAGCTGTAGACAGCAATAAAATCTCATTCTTCATATTTTACAATTTTTTAAATTTTTTTTTTCCATTTACATCCACTCCACATATATATATATCAAGATCAACACACATCATAGGTCACCATTTATGAATCTCATTAGGGCTTGGAATAAAGACCTAAAGAGAGCTGAAAACTCAAGCTCAGGTTGAAACTCTGTAGAAACACTTTTAAAAATTAAAACTGATGAAGACAAAAATAGGAGCTTCACTGAAGAGCAGTAACAGATACAAAAGCTTCCAGTGGCTATTCAGAGGTTCATTCTATAACCAGAACACCACATGAGTGCAGAGCATTTACTCTAGCAACTGACTGTGAGAACACCGTGAGATATGACTATTCAGAAAAAAGGTGACTATGTTTTGAAGAGTTCAATGATTTGTTACCAAAAATATCATGTGACTGTGGTAGTTTCCAAGTTCAACTGTTCTCTCTTCTGATACATAGCCTTCTCTTTGCCACTAAGTTAACAGAGAAATATATTTTCAGCATGCTAGAAGTGACACACTCTGCCACCTGCTTTAGCGAGGTCAGAGATTATATCAACAGAATCAAATTAAGATCCGGTTTTGGAGTGGCTTAGACAACTAGTCAAGTTTGCTTAGATAAGTCTTGTTTTAATAGGTTTATTCAGAAATCCAAGTTGAGGAATTAATGGAAGGAAATAATTCAGATTAAGTACACATCACACTAGTGAAGTTTGTAAGGGTATTAAAATTCGTTTTGCCATTTGAGCCCTGCATATATATATTTTTATATATTATTCAGTCTGAATAAAAGCATACTAAGCCCTTGTGTAAACAGAAAGCTCGTGCCTTCAAAGAAGTCATCAAGAATTCCAGATCTGCAATAATATAGAAGTTTTGACAGGTGCTAATAATACTGTTTTTCTGAGCTGAGAGTAGAACTTTGAAGAAAAGTGCAGTGAATTAAGTTGGCTTGAGTCATTTGCAAGAAATATGAAAATAGGAAACAGTTTCATGACTTCTGGGTGCTTGATGGCTTTATTAATTTCATATAACCTTTCTGCCAACGTGTAGGCTGGTATAAATCCAAGCAGTCTCATAGCCACACTGAAACACGTTCCGTTGCAGAGAGCCACCAAAGGTCCACAGAAGGGAGATGTTCCAACCAAACAGCTCTTTCAGCAGCCTCTGCGCTCGGGCTGGTTGCGTGCAGAGAACCAAGGAAGATGCTCGGGTGGGCTGTGACACCAAATCTCAGGGGATTCAGGGAAATATATGCTGGTTTATATCTCTCACACTTATTATTGTCCAAGCATGATAAATGAAGAATGCAGGAGTCACTCTTTCCACCTTTTTTTCCCCAAAGCACATTGGGGAATGTGACAGAAATCCTGGCACATTTCTGTCAACTGCCAGGACGGAGACTTCACCGAAGTTTCCAAATGGATGTGTCACTGCATCAAAGGCCATCACAGCTCGGCCTGCTCTCATGTACCCTTGAAATGCCACTTCACAGACTCTTGGCACGATCTGTCCTGTGAGTTCAGCCCATGGCATAAATAAGCCATTAAACAGCTCAGCCCCAGGACAGGCCACCAAACCTTCCAAGTAGCCATTAGGGCGGATTGTGTCAACCTGCCCCGTGGAGACATTTATCAAAGGCTCTTTCTCAGCGTACAAGGTAATGGCTCCTTCAGGGAGTGTAGAAATGAATAAGATTAGTCACAGTATGGAGCCTTAATAGTATGAAAAGGTGATATATATTAATACATTATGATGAATTACCACAGAGGAAAAGCAGAGAATATCTAAACATGGTTTGGTTTATGTTACATTTTGGTAAAATAATTCTACAAGCATTAATAAAATCACCTACTTACTTACAGTGGACTAAATCCTCGGCTTTGGATTTTGTTTTGTGCTTGTTGTCTTTTTTTTTTTTTAATAAGTTTTTAAAAGCTAAAATTTTGCCTTTTGAAAATTTTTTTTCTAACCCTGAATATGATCAGAGAATAACTAAGAAACCTTGGGAGAGGGGAATGGGGACGACAGGGTGGGAATTGTTATGTCAACCATCGTCAGACTGGTTTATTCAAAGCAACTGAGTCAGTAATTGCAATGAAAGTAAACAAAGAAAATCATAATTTGTTTGCTAGAAAAGCTTCTGGCAGTGGTCTACTTGAGAATTAAGGGATTAACTGTGTGTAAAAAAGAAAAAAGCCGCAGTGTTGGTCTAGTAATTTTGAATGAGGGTTTTTATATGCCATTTGCAGAGAAAAATGTTTACTTTAGCCTAAAACTCTCTGTCACTGGGATGGAACTTTTTCCCAAGGAGATTTATGCATGAAATTCAAACATGGTAAAGAATTTCCTCTTCCAGTTTATATAAGCCACGTACAAAAACCTACATTTTCAGGTGTTAACTTATTCATAGCCATTTTAGCTTTTCATTGGATGTAGGGGGAAGTTCTCGGAGCTACAAGCAAGGTTTGTTTAAAAATCCACTCAAGACGTATCACTATGTACTTTTCTGGGGTTGATGCAATAAGCAATGTGCCAATATCTTTGTGTGAAAGTATTTTAGCTTGAAATATCGCACAGAATTTCCAAAAGCCAGGAAGACTGCCCTTCTCTACAATATGTGACAAAGAATCTACCCTTGAAGACGCAAGGTGGGGGGGGGCACAGAGGGGAAGGGCAACTTCTCATACAGTAGAGGAGATTAAACCGCATTGCTAGATGCTACCTAAAAATACTCCAGACATAAGACAGATGGCAAAGGTGAGGCATCTTCCCTTTCCTCTGCAGAGCCACCCCGTAACATTAAAATTCACAATGTGCATTTTCCTGAAACAGAGATCCTACACATACTGCTAAAATAACAGTCTCTAAAAGAAGGAACAGAGAATCTCATCAGGCAGACCGGGCTTGCGTAGGTTTTCTTTGGGGTATTCCTTACCCAAGCCCAAACCTAGGAAATACCTCTGTGCAGAATAGGTCTGAAACAAGAGATTTTTTTAAGGAAGGAGACTGGCTTGACACTCAGGGAACTAGTCCCTCTGTACCTACTTTCCCCATCTAGAACACTGAAGAAAAGTGACAAGAAAATAGGATGTGAAGTAACTGCAAACATTAACAGACATTGTCCTTTCTCACAGGGAGGACGTATGCACAGCATTTCCACGAGACATTTGAGCAGTATGTTTTTAAAAACTGGCAGAACTTGTAACCTCCCCACTGAGGCCATTGCTTATCTATTCTTACCATTTAAAATTTTTTTCCTAATGTCTGTTCCTTGCTACAATTTAAGCCCATTATTTCTTGCTATTTCCACCATGCCTGTGGAAAAAGTTTATTTTTCTCCTCTTTGCAGCATGCAAACAGTAAAAACTTCACTTTCTACACTAAATAATCCCAAACCTTTCCATCTTTCCTGTACATTTTTGGTCACTCCTGTTCCTCTCTGGCTTATGTAGATTTTGAAGTGATGTGACCAAGTTCCACATATTATCCCAGGTGAGGCTTTATTAAAGTAAATCCTATCAAAGTTCTGTGAGTATCAATAGATTAAAAACAGATGGGCTTTACCTCAAAACACATATGGGAGCACACACACTTATTGTTCTCCTTTCTGAATAGAGGCTGAGGATGTGAAAGCTGCATTTCTCTGCAGTGAGAACACAAGGAGCACAAAGGCAGAGTGTGCCCCACGGGAACCAGTAGCTGCTGCTGGTCCCAGTCTTCCTGCAGCCTAAGTGTGGTATTTCAGCCTCCCCACCCTTTGCCTCCCCGGGACACAACTGCTGTCCCAGCACATCAGACCTGACCCCTGCTGCTCAGGCCTTTCCCTAGCTAAAAATTAATTCGTACTAAAATGAAGCATTTATTTGGGACAATGTTATATCAAGTTAGGAATCAGTTTAGCCACTGTGCCATACAGAAACAGAAAAGCAAACAATGCCCCATTATCTTACTCTCAGTAATAAAACCAGTCAGATGGCCTTTACAGTTCCTACAGCTACAATTAAGGTGATGGCAATCAGGGTGAAAGACATCTATCCCTGTATTGCTTCAAATTAAACAAAAATCACTTATGGAAAATTGTGAACAGAACCCTGGAGAGCCAAAGAGCAGCTGAGCACATTCCAGAAAGTAATTTTCCACAAGAATATTGCATGGGATAATAAAACTGCTGATAAGAACCCCATTTTCGTGCATATCTTTTGCCTTGGCTGTGTTGTTACTTCAGGATGATGGTGGTGTTTTGGGAAGATAGGAAACAAAAGAGAAACACCAAAGAAGAAATGCGTCCTCATTACTCAGAGAGCATGATGAGGGGTTACATAAAAACACCTCTACACAATGAATGAGGTACTTGGTGGAACCCTTCTGCCATGTGTTGCCAGGTTTAGTTACCTGGAGGCTCCAGCTGGAAAAATTAAACAACTCTGGTGCAAGCCCCCAGCGAGAGACCCAAGAGAACTAAATTGCCTCCCCTGGGTGCCCTTGACAATTCGTATTTCTGAAAGCTCTGGCTTTACTGATTTAAAACAAAGCATGCTGTAGTGAGAACAAAAGAAATTCCAGATAAACTACACATAAAAATTAGCAGTTTTCCCCAGGTTCCTCAGAGTATCCTCTAGCAGCGTTACACCCCCCCTGCTGCTCACCCTCTGGAGCAGATAACGAAGTAATGCTTACGTGGCAGTTGCTCTCGTCACACCTTCTCCTGCCATTGCCTGGGTGAGGGACAGTGTGTCCCAGCTGGAAGTGACCTGCACCCATGACAGCCTACATTGCTGAGCCCAGCCAGTGCTCCTGGGGGTCTGGGCCAGCTCGGCCAGTCTGGCCCTAAACACGAGCGAGTCCCTGCTCACCACCAAGGCCCGGGCTGCCTGGGGAAAAGGAGGATGCTTTGATGGGTTTCTGCTCACAGCTGTAGAGTTTAGTGCTTGATTCCACTTATATGAAAGCTCACAGCAAAGCCTTCAATTATTTCAGGTGTGTAGAATCAGACTCGTAATCTCTCCACTCAAGAAGCACCAGCTCCAAGAATAAGGTACACACATAAGGACATTTAGAACAGGAGTGGGAGAAAAGACATGATGTTTGTCTCAAAACCACAATATAGGAAAAGATTACGAAAGAGGTGTTATTTTTGCTGTCTGTGCTCTACCACACACCAGAGGGGGTGATGCAGAACCCACAGGAGCCTGAGCTGTGCTGGAACACTCTTTGTCTCTGCAGAACCTTTCTTCCTCATCCTTCAATCTTTTTTTTTCCATCTCAAGGAATCGAGGCAGTACTTTGGCAGAGCAGGACTGGCAGGAAAGGCCTTTGAACATGGAGAATGCTGACTGACTCAGGACAATATTATTTCAAGAAATACCCTTTTACTGTGCATTTCCACAGCGGCACTGGGCAAACTGGCAAATCCTCACCTGAAAAGCCTCCAGAGTTAAACCTCACAAAAAGCACCAGCTTTCTTCCTGGTGGTTTGAGTCTTGATTCAGCTGTTGTTGTTAGTGAACTGTTTAAACTTTAGTGAAACAGAGTGCACAAAAAAAGCATAAGTCTCCAAAATTATGCAGAGAATCGGACTGTTGAAGTTTAACTTAAAGTTCCTGCCCAGAGTGCCCCATCTGTGAGATGTTTAATTCCTTTTTGGCTCTCGCTGCTGTCCCTACATCTCACAAGACGATACATAAACCACACTAAACTTCCCATGTTTAGGCTTGGACAGTGGATTTTGCCTGTTGCTAGTTTATAGTCTTACGTGCAAATCTTGAGTATCTAAACAACACCTCTGACAGTATAAATCTCAAAGTACTGACAAATGTTACACCTGCCCCCAAGGTTCAGGGAACTGAGCAGCTGCGTCTTCTGAAAGAAAATGAAAAGCATCCAACACACTCACTTTAGAACTGTATTACAAAATGCTAAAAGAAGGGTCTGACAATAAGAAGGGCAAGTAAGTTTTAGTGACAGTGAAAGTTCCAAAGAGAAGCTGTGTCACAATGGCACCAAATCACCTAATTTTACTGAAAGTAATTTGATTTTGTTTTTAAAGTGATGGATGCAGTAGAAATCTAAGCTTCAGTGAAATGACATTTCCAGCTCCCCTTGTTGCTAAGAAAGGCTTAAAAAAAAGATAATGAAAACAGAATAATCATAATAATCATAAAACAAATGAGTGGAATGCAGACAATAGAGGATATATGTATTAATTTGAAGTACAGCTGAGGATTTAAGGGAAATTTGGCTGGGATTATTAGCTTGTTTCAGCCATGGTGTAACTTCATGGAGCAATACCTTCATCTTTGCAGAGGAAACTACAAAATCTGCATGGAGCAAAGCTCCGATGTGGCAATAAATAATCTTGCTGGACTTGGCAGAAATGTATAACTCTATAGCACAGAGGCCTGGAAAGTGAGCAAATCTTCACTATCCCAGTAATAAACAAAATAAACAGTGAGCGAGGCTACTAGTTTCCTACTCTGAAACACCAGAACCAGGGACTTTACACAAATGACATAAAGCTCCTACATGGAGGGGCAGGAGAGTCACGCTGCGGCCAAATCCTGCACAATAACTGGGAGGTGAATAGGGGTAAGAAAATCTGGCCCTAAACAAAAACTCAGGATTTAATTTTAGGTGATGAAAATAATTCAAATTCAATGAGCAGTAAGGAAGGAAGCAATTTAATGAATAAAGGGTTACATTACAGATTGAATACCTTTCAGAAAAAGCCTAAAAATAATATCCCATGCATTAGTAGACATCTGCTTTAATTTTTGTTAAATGAAATACATGTCAGATTCAGCTGACTTGATCTCCTGTTTGCTTTGAGAGCTGCTTAACTTATAGGAAAAATAGTCACTTTTTGCATGTCTGCTGGCTTCTATTATCAGAGTAACTTATTATGTCAGGTTACATTGTACCCCATCTATTGTGCAACTCTGTGCAACAGACTGTAGCTTAATAAGGTAAGTCAGGAAATTCAAGATACAGGTAAGGTCTTTTGTGTTTTGGCAACATCTATCTGCCAAGTTACTGGATATCCAAGCTGAAATAGAAATGACAGGGAAGAGAAGAGTGTAGGACAAAGACAGGGTTTCCACAATACTGATTTAGTAACTATCATCCTGCAAATTGCTCAGACAAAGTCATTACTGTCCCCAGGAGCTGTAGGTTCAACCTGCCAAAGCACAGGAGAAAACCCATGTTGCTCCTGTTGCTGTCCGTAGCCAACAGCCAGCATTGGGGACCACGTCTGGAACGGAGGCGCAGAGATACTCCCAGCATGACCTCAGTATCCCACTCCCTCACCCAGCACCCAGGGGTGCTCCTTGAAGAACGCGAGGATTAGGGATGGGATGCCCTTGGATGTCCACGCAGCAAGGATGTGCCTTTCTCTCTGCCAAGAGAAAGCAGAAACCTTCCCAGAACTGGTAATTTGTTCTGTGACTGGGATGCAGCTTTTAGGGACAGTAACCACCTGTAGTCCTCTTACTGCCTGAACACCCGCAAGCTGTCCTCACCCACACACAGCCGGCAGGGCAGGCGGGGCATTCAGGCCATTTATTTTAATTTATAGCTCAGAAGCAGATCAGTAATAAACAATGTGCCAGCCTTAACAGAAAAAATGTCTGAACATTCACATTCTCTCCTTTCTCCTCTAGCTTCGTTTCCCAGCTACGTCACCGCTGCTGGCTGCCTGTGTGAGGGGTGCTGGAAAGGGTACGTGGGGCTTTCCTGCTGGATCAGCATCCTCTAGTGTATAGGGCTGGCTCCATTTTATCACCTGGCTCAGGGCAGAAGAGATGCAAGAAAGGAAGGTGGAGAATAAACTGGCAGACAGATCAGGGTAACTACAAAATAACCCATGATATAAGCTGCTGAGAGGAAAAATATATCATAAACAATTTTTTTGTTAATCCAGAACTCCGTGATTATGTATCAGAGATTTGTCCGTTAAGCCTATAGTTTGTCACTGAATGAATGCAGCTTGTTGATTTAGCAAATTGTATGTAGTCAAAGCTGTGCTGTATTGATCTCACACCATTATTAAAGATAACAATTTCTCCATCTCTCACAGTTTAGAGACATTTTTCCTAACATGCACTAATTCTTTATTTTTATTTATTAAAAATTATATATTCCAATGTGTGACATATCAGCATAACTAAATAAGTAAATTCACTCTAGCACATATGCCAGTCTTAATGGAAAACACCTTTGTTATGCATAAAATACTTTCAGAATATGCTTTAATGATACCCTAAAAAGCATTTTACTTTCAATATGAGAAACACAGTTTTTCTTGGTATAAATTCAAATTAAAGATTAGTGACCAGCATTGCCAATAAAATAAATGAATAGTTGTGGAATATTTAGATCTATTGGTGTAGTGCACGCTGTACTGAAACAGCAGTATGTCCTTGCAGGTATAGAATTTTAAATCAAAGTAACATTATTATCAGTGTCTGGCTTCATGCACTTTGCTTCACAGACTATTATGCATTGAGCAGCAATTAAGTGAGTCACCAGGGACACCTTCCTAGACTCTTCAGGTCAGAAAAGCTAATTAACCTTCTTCCTGTATTCTGAACAGACTAACAATAATCAGTGCCAAATCTTATCCTTCTTTTTTCTTTTTTTAAAAAAACTGTTTTAAAATATTGGTGGCAAATTAGGAAAAAGTATAAAGAAGCTCTCCTGATAAAAACAGAAAATCCACTAAAGAGGTCAAAGAGCTGAAACCGACCCAGGTTTGTTTGTTTATACCAGTGATTCTTTGTTTAATAGATCTTTTTACAAAGCACTATGAAGGCAATTTAATTAACTACCCGTTTACACTACAGGTAACAGCAGACTCGCTGTGGTGACTGACGTGTGAAAACAACTGTATTTGCATTGACCCGGTGAGGAAAGGCGGTGACATTTACCCCAGCTGCCCTTGGGAAGCAGCGGCATTAGCCATGGCTGGCCAGGCAAAGGGACACAGGCGGCACACGATGTCACTAGGCGTGATGTTACGGCGGGTCAGGGGGGACAACACCTCCAGAGAGGGTCTAACTCGGACCCCGCTGTCCTGCTGCACCCCCAGTTTTGAGGGGACAGTACTACGTTTGCAGGGATTTACCAACAGTCCAACGGCAGCAGCCAGTGCTGCCAAACAGGCGGCCAGAATGTCACTTCTAAACTGATGGGAAATACTGGTTACGTGTATTGGTGCCAAGTGGAACATACATCAGTTTTGAGTAGTTTAATTCTCTGTTTAATACCTCATGCAAGGAAATGCAGCACAAAAGCATGAGACTGCACAGAAGCAACTACTGCAGAGAAGCAAACTGACAGCCTGAGCCTTCTCCCATGCAATGCCTGTATGGTGATCCTCGTGGCCTCTTCCCTTGCAGTTCCACTGAAAATGATGACACATATTCTTTTTTCTTGTACAGTTGCTGTTCGGGGCACCTTGCAGAACTTTCACTAAACCTATGACCATAATATACAATGATCTTCCTGACGTGAGAAGGGGAAAACCTCCCAGTGTTTCAGGAGCAATGCTACGCTGCTGTAAAAGACAACTTGCGTATGAATCTCATTCTGACCATCATTTCAGCACCTTTTGGACAAACTGTTCCTGTATTTTATTTATTTTCAAAAAGCAGAGAGACAAATCGCAGCAAATCTGGCCACACTTGTCATCTTGGCAAGTCAACTTCCTCACGACTGGTGACCCAATCCGGCTGAATGCGTGAGCACAGGAGAGGAGCTGCACTTTCCCCCTTTCCTACCACGCGAAAGGACCGTAGGAAAGCGTTACGTGGCAGGGCAATTACATTACACCGATCCCAGCCAGGTCAGAGCATGTTGTCAAGATTTTGACAAAAAGGGAAGGAAGGAGTAATGCGTATGTGGGGAATAGGTTAGACGAGTTTTTCTGCAGCATTTAAATACAGGAAAACATCTTCAGGTCCCAGTGAAATGTGCCAGGTGAAGCTAAGTGAGAGAATCAATTTAATGTTTCCAGTGTTCTGCTATGCATTGAGTAGCGCAAGTCTCAGGACTTGAATTATATTAGAACAGCCTGGTGTATCTGTAAAACTAATGTTTCAAACTCCTGTGTGATAAATTAAATAATTCCACTCATCGTACTGCAAACAACTAGCTGTTCAGAAGCCTTTGAAAAAGTACTTTCAAGATAAAATATGTGCTTGGTTTTTTCTGTGTCTTAAAAAAAACACCTTGTATCTTCTTCACAACTTCAGTGGTAGAAAAACATTTCATGTAAAATGTGTTTTTCTCTGACATTTAGACGTCTTGCAAAGTGGTTTATTATAGATCTTGTGGACGTTTGGGTATTTAATTAAATGTCAGAAACATATTCTCTGTCCTCATATGAATGAATATGAAGAGTTTATTTATTCATAGTCTATTTGTTATTCTTTTTCTGTTTCTCACACAAAATTATCAGTTGGAAAGTAAGTCATCAGAGACACTTAAAATTTTTAGGGGTCAGAAATCTAATTAACCTCACCAACTGTGCTTAAAATGGTGAATAATATTAGACAAGTTCTTACAGGATTCTGTAGAACCATTCAGACTTGCAGGTATGTTTGCAGCTGGTTTTTCAACTGACCTTTAATGCAATTTTCAAAACATCCCTGGAAGAAAGCATGATGTAAGAGCTGGGAATACAGAAGCCAGGCCAGTGTTAATTTTAGTTCTTAGCAAACACATTCAGGACTTTTCACTGTAGGCCTTAGTCTGAACTGGGCTTATTTGCAGGAATAATTCTGTTCAAATTGTGGGCCAAAGCTGAAAGCCCTGCTAGAGCAGAGAGTGATACACCCGAGAGCTGTCAGTCAGCTGTAGTAACATGAGATATTTGATGGTTTTTGTATTTAATGAATGAATGAAGAGAGAAGAAGCAATAAATCGTAGAAGACTGGAAACTAATAATCTGGGGAGACTTACTTTTATTTAAGCTAGGTAGGTATGAAGTAAATTTTCTGTTTTGTCTTTATGAAAATTTTGACCAATTTGGATAAATTCTAAATTCTCTAGCACTGCAGAAAGTACAGCAGGAAAACATTCCCTTTATTTTCTGTTTTCATCATAATTGATTGATCTGTAATGATGGCATGGGAGAATATCTGTATTTTTTACTATTAGCATAAAGAGCGGCCTCTGGTTACTGCAGCCTGGTACCATCCTATAGGGAAGAGCACATATCTCAGACCCAATAAACTGACAAATATTAAATATTGAACAAAGCAGACTGTAAGAGACCATGTGATTGTAAATTTCCCAGTAGACTAGTGAAAGAACGTTTCTTATAATTTAAGGGGAAAATGTGCAGATGGAAAATTGAGCAAAGTAGATAAATGGTTTTAATTGAGGAGAAAGAGATAACACCATTGAGGAGTGCTTGGTTTTGTTTCTAAATATCAGATGTTAGAGCAAGATAACACACGCTCGTGCATAGAAATTAATAACATTGTATGTGAACTGACTCCAGGCTTGGGCTCAGAAATGTGTTTAAACCCGAATGTACTCAAGCAAAGTATTTGCAGAACCATTCTGTGGCTCGTTAAGAACATCTGGTGGAAACGCAGCCCTGCATTTCCCTGCCAATCGGCCGTGATCCCAGCTTCCCAGACCATCAGTTCTGGACAGTTGGTGTACGGGACCTTTTCTGTTCTATAGATCTTCTGCCTCATCACATGGTGTGAAATAGGATTAACCCTAAGGAGAAGAAACAGATACATCTCCAGACTGAAAAGCTATTCTGATGCGCTTGTCCATGAGTAAAGATTTACACAATTTACATCGAGAAGGATACCCATCCCAGCTGGTATCACCAGCATTAAGAAACAGAGATGATCACTCTCTTCATTGATTGCTCTGGATCGAGAAGAAGAATGTTTGAAAAATATTTTAAATAGTATACAAAAATTGTGTCAGAGGTCCTGAAAAGAAAGACCATAGTATTTCTAATAATGTTAAAAGCCAAGAGGTTCTTCAGATTATCTAGTTAATGTTGCACTGGGTTTTCAATATTCGTGAGAGAAACTGTCACTGAAAATGATTTCCACATTCATCCTTCTTTTTACTGTCTGTAATGAAACAAAGTTCATTCTAACTTATGCAGCTGCACCCAGAAAAAGCATTCAGAGTCTGCTGGGAATAGTTGACGAGTTTTTGTATTATTTTTCCCCAGCATATTCAGTAAAGTTTACAGCACAGCAGAAAGCTTAATTGTATTGAACATTAAAATCTTGTATATGTTATACAGTAACCTGCATTGGGTTTTAAGAGGAGATAATCCTTCAATATTTGTTTATGTGTGGGTTTTTTGGTACTCTGTGGTACGGTAATTGTTTAAGACTGACAATTTTTAGTACTCGCTATTTTTATTACAAAAGTACTGAACAAAACCCAACCAAGCTAGACATTCAACTAGGTATAATTTTATTAATTCTTTTTTCTGCAGCAGTAGATGAAATCATTAAAAGTAAAATTCTAACCAAGCATCTAATTGACTGGACACTGGAGTGTGTGTGTGAAGAGATTCAGCCATAAGGTAGGCATGTACTGCCTGAATTCTGTTCAGAGGGGAGTTACCCATCTGGGATGCTCTGAGATTCCTTTATCTTTCCAGGGGTAGTTAAACCCCGGACGTTTCAGGCGAGTCGGACCTGTGATCTGAGTGTAGCTGAGGATCAAAGCCTGAATCAAAAAAGCTTTCCGCAAATTTTCCTTCAAGTCTATCATCATCACAAGCCGTATCTGTTACGGTTTTGCACCTACTACCAGTGTGGACATCAGATTGATACCACTACATTGCCTCCCCTGCATATTTCAAACAATAATGTTAATTATTAAACAATTAGCAAAAGCTATAATAGCGCATGTTCTTTTTTAAGGAATTCTGTTCACTGTATCCTACTAATTTCAGATGTGAAATTTTTTCCCCATATTTTTATAAAATAAGGAAAATAGAAATGATAATGTTGGTAAGAGTGTTTGAAAAAAATCAGACCTAATGCACACATTTCAGTGGTTGTGTCTGTTCTGAAGGCAGGAGCTGATCTTTGCCACTGTACCAGAGCCAGCACAGGTTGCTCTGGCAACAGGATGCACAGGCAACAAGATTCCACTCAAGGCAAAAAGTTTAAGAGGGAAATTTTACCTCTGATATTTATAGCTAAAAATTTGAGCACACATTAAGCATCTAAGAAGTTACCATTGATTTTAGCTCTCCCTTCTCACCACACTGGTCATTTGCTGTAACTACACCAGAATAAAAACTACCCATAAGAAGAATTTATTGTACTGACTCCAGCAGAGTTACTCATCCACTCAGGCCAAATGCCCAGTTAGGGAGGAAGATCCCTGGCGGAAATTTTTTTAATGGATTAGTGTCAGGGCCCATTTTATTTAACATTTTAATTGCTAAGCTGACACAAAAGCTTGTGACAACACTTGGGACGTTTGGTGCTGAAATGTAGTTGGGAGCCATCATCAACGGGAAGGAAGCGTGGAATACCCAACAGGACAATGTGGATGACATTTGGAACTGGAGTAATGGAAACAGGATGAAATGTAGTAGTACAAAATGCACAACCATTCACTTAGGGATGAATAACAAGAATTACTGGTACAAGTGGGGAGCTCATTAGCTTGAAAATGCCAGAGGTGGAGAAAGACCTGGCTGTACTGCCCGATCACAGAGTGACTATGAACCATCAGTGTGACCGTGGCCATAAACCGGCAAATGTTATGTCAAGACGTATCAGGAAAAAATCCCTGTTGGAGTATGAAAATGGGACTTTTAATGGTAAGATGTTAATCATAGTGAGGAAGTGTGCCAGAATCTGCTCCTTTGTCAACATCTTGTTTTTCTCTTTTTCATTGAAAAAGACATTTATTGATGCCTGTCTTTATCATAGACAGATATTTTAAAAGACACTAGACTAGAATAAAGCTACAAAAAAGTTAGCAAATAAGTTTCATGCATGGGTCTTCCACAGACTAATGGAAAAAATTGCAATGAATGCTAGTTAATGTTGCCCATTGTCAAACACATCCTCAGGGTTTATATGGCAGGAAAGAGCACCATGACGGTCCTCTCTCACAACACAGCCACTGTATCCAAGCCCAGTGGCTGAAAATAAGACGAGGAATCCAGGCCGACCCATGGCAAGTTAGACATTTCAATACCTTCACTGCCTTCCAGAAGAAGCAATCATGATTCTAGTGCGTGGCTGGGCCTTCAGTTCTTTATTTGAATCTCTTTATCAGAGCACACATGCACCCCCTGCATATACATCATTCCACTCTTCCATCAGGAAATGCATTCTGAGGACAGAATTTTCAAGGCAGATTTCAGCACTGCAGGAAAACTGATACTGGAGTTGATCCAACCTTGCCAGAAAAAAACTGTATTACCACATGTTGCCCAGTGACACACTGAACATAAATATGAAGTGCTGAGTACATGAGCCAAGCAAATTATTACATTTCTGCAAATGAAAATGGTCTCTGCTTTTTCCAATTATGGATTTTGAATTCTTGATTATTTTAGGTTTTTGTTAGTACAGAACAATGATCATGCTAAAGATCAAATTACCAAGTTTCTTCTATGCAATTTTCATACACTTTGAAACATTACAAGGTAATGATAGAACCCTGATGATGATGATTCATTTTGAGTTTTGATTCACAATGTTTATTCATTTGACCACTATTTTCTGGGTGATGAACTAAATAAAAAGCAACCATAAATAGCTGAAAACTGCATACTTTAAGATACAGACTAGGAAAATAAGGCCACAATTAAAATAATGATGGGAAAGCTAAAAAGTTTAATGATGCAGATTATGGGTTAGACTGTTGGACTATTAGAAGATTTCTCTAGATACAAATGCATGTAGTAATGAAAGAAATGGCACTTAGAAGCATGTAGTGTGCTTCAGTTTCACCATATCGCTAACATCTGCTGTTGCTGTCCATGGCCAATGCTTTTCGCTATGCATTTCTTAGCATCAGTGTTACAAAACCCTTACTTTTTAGGTTCATTACAGACACACGGAAAACAATCAAGCATTCAGGGAGTACACCGCTCGGTATATATAATGGCATCACAGTTCATATTAGAAAATTTAGGACTACATATACAAACAAATTATCTATGCAATCTTTTGCTTTTGAGTTTTTTTCCCTCTGTTCTCTCATTTTGAAAAATCTTCTGGTGAAATTCTGACCTAGTGGCCCAACAAGTTAATGCGATTTGCCATTTCACTAGGCTTGGATACCATTTTGCTTAGTGTGTTATGGTTACATCAAGTATAACATGAACTAAACTACCAAAGTCTTCAGATCTGTTTCAGTGACCCAGCTTTCTATAAGAAGGCATTTTTATCCTCTTTTTGCATACCGTTTTCCTACTTTGTATACATAACATTGCCAATTTAACAAATGTTGACTTTGATCACTAAATTGCATTACATGCTCATTCCTATGTATTAAGTAGCAAGAATCAAGATCAAAAACTGCTTAAAATAATGTAGACTCACTGATCATGCCTAGGGGTAGAGAATTCTATTGTTTCTAACCATGGAGATTGGAGTTACAAAGGGAGAAGAAGCTTTCCAGGTAACTCCAGTCTGTGCCATGGAGATCTGCAATAACCTTGATACTGTGATACTCCCAGTGAGGAGACGTTGCAGAAAGTGGAACCCCAGGGTTATGTGCTCATGGGCACCCTGCACTGAAAGATGAGTAAGAGGTGAAATCCACCCTAGGAAAAACAGGCTGTGCAGAATAGCAAATTAAATACAGTCTTTTTAGGAAAAAAACCCAACACAAAACCCCCGACCTCAGGATTTAAAAATAAATGTCGTCAAAATATCAAAATAAAAAGAGTTCATTAGTGGATAAGATGAGAATGCTTACAAGCTAAGTTGAAGAAGGGTGTAAAGCTTACATGTTGTTCTCCTAAAGGCTGCTTGAAATGCTGGCTAAATACTTTCTCCCAGTGACATGTATAAAAGTGTTTTACTCCTTAAAAAATACAGCATGAAAATAACGTTGTTTTCTTTCCACACAATAGCCAAAGCCACAATATGCTCTGAATTTTGTTGAATAGGATGAGGATTTTCAAAAGCTGGATTCAACATTCTGTGTGTAAGGTGATACTTGGCTTCCTGGGGCTTAACCTTGTCCCAGAGCTGCAGAGGTTATGGCTACACTAAGACCGTAGCACAGGTTGCTGATGGAATACAGTAGATCTAGCTTTAGTCAAGGACAGCAAGCGAGCAGCAGTACAAATACTTGTGGAGTAAAAAAATATATACCCAGGGTGTTGTGTGCTGAAGCCCACATCACCATCATCAGTGGGGAAGGACCTTTCTCATTTCCACAGTAAACATGCAGCAACCCCGTGCAAGGATGAACATCTGCCACCAGAGCTGAGGGGCTCTGACTCGGGGCAGTGATCAAAAGCCATTCTCACAGTAACCAGGGACTGAAGCATCTCATCCAGTAACTGTTGGCTCCACATCAAATAGAGTCATAAAAACCATGCAGAACACTGCTGAAATGGATGAGTAACAAAATTATTCATGTTACATGTTAAACAGGAATTCGCATTTGGAGGTCTCAGTAATGGCTTTCTCTTTTATGTTAAAAGAGAGGTATCTTTTTCAATGGTCAATCCACAGGCTAAATTCTCCTGCCAGCACAGAAAGGAATCTAACGGTCCAAGGGGCCGGCTCCATCTCACCTGACGGCTCCTGAGAAAGCTTGGTTCTGCAACAAGCTCTGGGTTTCGATTTCGTTTATCCTTAAATAGCTAACACACCTGAGGTCTCAGAACTTGTAGCGTTGTGGTGTCATATGAACTATATTAAAAAAAAAATTGTAATTCTTTTAGTCTAATTCTTGCATAAAAATCAAAGCAATTTTACATAGATTTGTTCAGCCGTGGTTTGATTCTTGCAGCTTATGGTCAAGTAAAATATGTAACTACCTCCCCCTCAATTAACAAATGAGTAAAGGCACTAAAATGTCTTTGATTCCACAACAACTAAATAACACAATTGGTTTGACAGCAATCTGGCAATTTAATTACAGGACATCCTCTCCATGCAATGCACACACGGGGGGCATAAAGGGGAGAACAGCATCAGTAAATCATTGTACTTGATAAACAACATCAAGAAAATCTTAATTGTCTGGTTAGTACTGATGGGACTTTAAAAAAAAGCTGCAAACAATGTTTGATCCAGACAAAGTGGTTTCAGCGCAATGTAATTTCTTTGAGAACTGTAAAAATAGTAGAGAAAATTGCTGAGATTTGTAATTTCCTGTATGATGTGTAAGAAAATGGCAGCTCGTCAGGATGCTGAAAGAAGTAACTGCAATTTCCCATCCAAAATTTTGAAAGAAGTAACTGCAATTTTTCATGTTTCTTTCACTGTCTTAAATCAACCCTGATTGAACACATTGAGAAAAAGGACATATGATAAACCACAAACAAATGACTGCACACATAGGAATAACAGGTGACAGACAGCTTTCTAGCACAATGTTCACACAAAACTTTAAAATTATATACAAAGCTTTCAATTGGCATTAGTGTATTATAGTGACAACTACACACCATATTCCTCTCCCATGACCTTCTTGTGGAAGCCACTGCACAAACAGAACAGGTATCTCAAGACCTGACTCCAGAACCTTATTCTTGAAGTAGAATAGAAATAAGAAACAGCAACTGATGGTCACAAAAAATGGTCTGGGAGAGTTCAAAGCAAACAATGCAGCACTTCATCCAGTATTTTTTTCCTCCTGGGGATTTTCTTTTCTTTTGCTCTGTTTTGCAGAAATATTCAGAAGGGGAAGCACTTCAGCTGTTTTCTGTTTAGTTCTTAATACAACTTTCAAGATCATTTGCATTATACAGTATGTTGTTTCCTGGTCTTGAATTTGGACCTCCCTTTGCTGCGTAGTGGCAGACATTGCAAAACCAACTGTCTTTACCTCAAATCACACCAGCATAAATTAACCTGCCATAAAAAACCTTTTCCTGTAATTTTATGAGATTCAGCATTGCGTACCCTCTGAAGAACCATCATCTCAAGGGGTCTAGAATGGGGAAATGACATCAATATATCATAGAATCATAGAGTTGTCCAGGTTGGAAGGGACCTTTCAGATCATCGAGTCCAACCATCAACCCAACGCTGCCAAGTCCACCACTGACCCATGTCCCTCGGCACCATGGTCTGCATAGAGAGACTATGTGAGGGTGGAGGATGTAAAAGAATGAGTGTGTGAGACAGATACCTTTAAATTTTAGAGACAAGAACTGTTAGTCTTTGTATACAAATACTAGAATAAATGTGAGTGAACATGTTATGTACTCCGTCCTAGTCATTTAAACTCAGAGAAATTGACTGGAAAATCAACTCGTGTAGTAAATTGGGTTAGCAGATAACAACAATGCAGATTCTAAATGTGTTTCATCATTCTGAACATGTCTAGATTACAGCAACTCTGTTTTCACTATAATTATAAATCTGCTTTTTCCCATGTTGCATATTGTATTCTGGGTTCTGCAGTAAGAACTGAATTGTCCCGAGAACTCTGAGGGAATTATGTGCAAATCTGTTCTTTCCTCTCCTCCTGCTTATCACTGACAGTGCTAATGTTGTGGGTTAAAGCTCTCCCTCCCACACACTCTAACAGGTAATGGTATAAATATTCAGATAGAATCAGACCTAGCAAGACAAAGCCCCAACTATTCCCATGAATTTGGACTATATATTGAAATCTTAGAACATAAACTTGGGCACCTTTACTGGTATCCACTCAGTGGGCACTGGGAGAACTCAGCACTTCTAAAATCCAAGACAAGCTTCCTACATAGGGATTAAGCATCTAAATATCATTAACAAAGTAGTCCCAGCCCATTAGAGATTGAGGTCTATTAACAATCACGTAGATGCTGAGAGCTAAATAAATATCCAGGGTTTTACCTCTTGTGTTGATACTAAGACTCTATGGATCATACTCTTCCATTGGCATCAAGAGAAATTCGAGCACTGACACATGAGTGGAGTCAGACATTTCCAGAAATTCTCCTTATAACTGTTTTAGTGGGACCAATCAGTAACAAGTATATATATAAAAGTGTCTAATAATTTTATTTTAAAAGCAAGGTATTAACAATGCTAAACAGCACTTCAATCCCTTAACATTACACTCATCTTTAATAAGTGGCTGTTATATTTTTTAATTAAAATAAAATTCAGTCCCAGACACATACGTGTTACTGCCAAGTCACAGACTAAATTCTAATAGGCAAGTTTAAGCTCCCAAAAGCTAAGATTTATAACAGAAATGCAGACTAACTGCCACGAGTAGAGCCATATAATATAAAAGAACTATTACTGAAGAACACATTTTTTATGACTAGCTCCTTATTTCAGCAACTTTTTCTTTCAAGTATCCCTTCTATAGTGGAATAATTTTGTATTCAGCAGTAATCTTCATGAATTCACTTGGTATTCATGTAGATGTCACACGTATTTCCACTGATTTTCCACTGCTGTTTAGGATTAGTTAATGGGCACTTAAACTAGAGTGTTACCCCCGTGGGAGTAAAATAACTCCAATCTTGGTGCATGTTTCCAAGTCGGAGTATAAATGATGACATTATATTGAGCACAGCTCAGTCAGTTGTTGGCTTTTTGAATAATATACCAACAGCCTCTTTAAAAATTAAGGGGAGGGCAAGTGGAAAGACAGCCTTTATCTCTGAGAAAAAACCACTTAGGAATAAAATCGTTGCTTACTCTGTAGACTAAGCAGAAGGGGAGAGACGCTGCTGTAACACAGTCTGGCTGCACTGAGGTCAATCAGGCCTTGTTCATTTTCCACGATTCGTGAGGGTATGTGTTGTTCATTACTCTCTGACTGTGATGGCTACTCTACGAGCAATTTTCTACAGTCAGTTCAGTCATTTTACTTGTTTTTCACCTTTCTTATTAGTGTGTATTGCAGTGGTGGAAAATATACTTTACAGCTAAGGCAAATGCTCTCACTTGTGATTCATTGATTAGTTCTTATCATCTGAATTCAACGATGATGAAAAATTCTTTTCAGGTAACTCAAAATAACTAAGGAACATAAGTTTATCTCCCAACATGTTTTCTTAATAAATACTGCATATGACCAACAACTACTAGTTTGCCTCAAGGTTTTTGCTCTTCTATTGAATGGTATAGCAGAACATTAATACAAGAAATGAAGCAATCCTAATATTCCTTTTGTAAAAGATTTTAAGGCTAGTTGCTTTAAACACTACAGACCCAGTCTTTAAATAGGTCATCATTAAAGATCAGAATATTCCAACAGTTTTGTGAAGTGCCATCTGGGAGTTCAATACGAATTCTGAAATAATCTTTTAGTTTACAGTTTAAGTTCCCTGACAAATACTCCAGTAGCCATAGTAGTCAGGCTTATAGAAGGGGAAAGATGGTGCAACCCCAGAGATCCTAGGGACCATATCCCTACCGGATGGGGTTCCGTGTGCTCTTGCATGCTGTGGGCTCAGAGAAGGTGATGTCCCTCCAAGGTGCAGATCTCATACAGAGGTGTGGAAGAGGCAAAGACTTGTTTTCAGGGGCTTTTCTGGGCAGGCCGGCACAGAGTTCTGATTTTGTTTTTCAACATACACTGCAAGCCAGCTCCTCCCTGCGCCCGCCCCCCCCCCAATCCATGAGCAGAGGCATGTCTGCTCCAGCTTGAGCTGCCTCAACTCTGGGAGTGCATGGGAGCTACTCGAAACATTCTGGCCCGTTGGTGACTGGCACACTGTGGTGGTGGCTTCCCACCCTGACCGTCTTTGCTCATGAGGACCTGCCTCTGAACTCCCCAGCCACCCCTTAGGATGCTACTGCAGCTCCAGCAAAAGGAGGTCACCTTCCACTCGATTGCTGCTCTGAGGACAGGGGAAGGAATGAGCCTGTTACTGCGGTAGCCAAGTTGCCCATGGCCTGATGAGGCACCTCCACACCTCTACTGCACCCTGACTGCCTGCCCTTCGGCGAGATCCTGGGCTTAGTTTCCACATTAAGAGTCACTGCTCTGTGAATAAGAAGGACAGGGGGGAATATAGCATTTATTAATGCTTTGTACTGAATTTCAAACAATTCCACGGGATCCAGATGTTAGATGCCCATTAAAATTAATAGGAATTGGCACCCACCAAGTCTCTGTGGTTTTGATGTCTCAGCTCTAACATTCTGTTTGTTTGTTGGCTTGTTTGAAGTGTGCACACCCTGAGCCACATATTGCTGTGAAGATCTAACATTGTTTCCACTGAGACATGATAACTGTTCCTGTACTTGCAGTGATCTTTTCTTTTTCATCACCCTGCACACCTTAGGTCACTTCTGCCCCAAGACTTCATTTCAGACCACAAGCCTTTTAAGCTGACTCTGTTTTTTCTGTTAATAGAGGAGCTTGGGGGATGTCATCGTCCCAGTGTTTTGTTACCAGGATCCTGTCATCAGTTTACACGTTTGATAGATGAAGCTATGGAGAATTGTAATATTATTCATGTTCACACCCCTGAGAGATACAAACTGCAAATTGAGACAGGAAACTTTGAAAGCTCTCCCAAGAGGCAAAATCACTTCTTTTTGCTGCTGATTATAAAGAAGATTGGCTGGCAGATGTTAATATTGGCAGTTACTCTCTGACAAATTTTCTCTAGGTACGGCTAATCAATTTTTGCTGCATGGAATGAGAAATGGAGCTTGAATATTCAGATGTCTAGACATGCAAATACATTACCTTTATAAATAGATTTAAATGATTAATATCTATGAAAAAAATAAACATGAAAAATGGATAAACTAGAAGTGTTGGGTGAAGATTCATGGATTACTTAGATGATGGATAGCAAAGTTTGTCTATGCATTAGGAGGATGAAATGACCTATGCAGTTATCACATATATACTTACAGACAATACCAGTCTTTCTAAAAATACTCTCTTAACTTAAAAACTCTCTGGCCCTAAAGACAGTTTAAGGGCCATTATTGAAGCAGACCTGTCCTAGGCAGCGATATCAACATAATAAAAATATGCAACTTGAGCTATTAACACTGTAGAAATAGACGCTTTGTCTGTGCAGGGTCCTACAAATACTTCAATGTGATAGACCCAAATGGGATGCTCTGAAGACTCAGGTTTTGGGGAGTAACAGAAGTGATCCCATAATTGCAACATGATTATTTCATTCATAACTGTTCATACTTCATGGCGATTGAGTACAATTCTCTGGAGGATGAAGATGACATTTCCTCCCTAGAGATGAGCTGTATCGTCCAGGTGATCATTCCCCAATGTGTTATTAACTGCTCTGATCTGCCCATGGGAGAAGCTTTGAACACCATCACGCATCCCAAAACAGCTCCCCGATAGTTTTACACACCAAATCCCATCAGATCCCCATAAGTGACTCTGACAATCCCTGGGGGACTGCCACGGAGCAATCGCATTATCTCCAGGTAACACAGAAGGTACTACCCACTTTACCGGCGTATCTGCTCACTTAGCTATGGTAATATGATTAACCTTATTACTTCTGAACCAGTCCACTGTGGGAAATGATGAGGCACCATATGGCCTTCTGAGAATGAAAGCAACAGATCTGTGTGGTGCAAGAAACTTTTCTGGATGGGTGGGTGAATTACGTATTATGATTCACAGTTAAATACCAACCTAAAAGAATATTCTTTCTATGAAGACTATTTAGACTGTTTCTATATTTTATAAAAGGCAATGGATCAAAGAAGAAATCTGAAGCAGCAATGCGTACTTAATGACCTGTTCCAAGGAGTAAATTATGGCTGGAATTGTCAGGGTATTAAACTTAGTAGAGCAGAGCTTAAGCAACAGGGATGGAAATTTTCAAAATATAGTTCATTCTTTTACAGTGACACAATAGTAAAATAAAGTAACTTCTGACAAGATGATTTATTGAAGAAACTAAACAAAAGATGTTGGAGCTGCTGTGTACCAAAGTTATTTAACTGTTCTATTACTTTTAATGAATAGCCAAGATCAGTGAATATATTCAGTGAGATAAGGCTCAGTGCATTTCTGATAAGGGGAGAAAGGTAAAAAAAGAAAACCTGCATCAATTTTTCATTCGGAGATTTATTTACTGGAGATTTATATATATAAAATCCCAAACAAGCAACAAAATGAAACATCCTATTTTCTCTCCGGTCCTTTTATTCATTTAGAACCAAGGTCTGACTGAAAAAATATATTTGTGTGGTAATGTTTCAGGAAAACGTCAGCAAAATTCAGATGAAAGTTTCAGAAATTCACAGGTGTCTGTGATATGTTTCTCTGTTCTCGATGGGACAGGAGGCAAAGACAAACCATGGCCTTTACTTGCACCAAGCGGCTAAGAAAGGCATTTTACAGCAATTCTACCTGAGCAATGACCTACGGGTTAATCAATAAAGGACTATCGTTTTTATTAGGGCTAAGCCTTCACTGACTGAACAAGCCTCAAATTGTGCTGTGTATAAAAACCATGAGGCATTCATGACCTTGGCTTATTTTGCCCACTTAAACACTTGTAGCTTTCCCACTGTTAACGCAGGTGAGGACATGACCTGCCACTTTCCCAAAGATGACAGGACTATACAACTTTTTTGTATGGGCCTACTTGAAAGTGGACCATCATTTCCTTATACCCTATTTTCTTCTTTCCCTGCATCCCAGGGAAACACTTGTTGCAGGTGCTAAGGAGAGTAACAGAAATGAAGCATTTCCATGGCTCTTAGATGCACAGCTGCATGGGATGTTCCAGGAGCTGATTCCAAAATTATTAGCAATGAAGTTTTTGGTGACAGCTGAAAAAATACATCTGTTAGAATTCATGTAAGCCTCCTAAAAATATATGTGTGTATAAACATAGTACACTAATAACTGTTTAAAAACGGTTAAAAGATAGCACATTGATGATTAATTTAATAAACTATGACATACTATCAATCTGATAACTAAAATCAGCACTGATCATAGTTTTAGTAATATATAATGGCCCTCTTTTCAGACCCAAACCACACAGTCCCTCAGGTACCATACACTTCTGTAATGAAAAGATGGTCTTTGCACAAGGGAGAAGAGGGATGGTTTTAGTGAGAGTGACAAGAGTGACAGCATTGCCATGCTCTTTACGGAGAGCCACAGTAGATGCAAGTTACCAGGAAGAGTTAGAGGAGGGCACTGCAGAAGCTTCAGATGCTTTCACAGGGATCACATTCCAGGCATGCAAGGAAACAAAATGCTTGTGGGAAATTCTACTAAAAATCTCTTCAAGCTGGCATCGTTGGTGAAACAGGGGGAGAATATGATGACAGCATGTAAGATCTGAAGAGACTCTATTAATAATCCATTAAACAGCCTCATAAATAGATAAAGAGCTACTCAAGACCTAGATTAATATAGTCCTTCCTCCAAAGAGATCATTGAAGCACCTCAATTCTTCTCCCAACTGAAGTAAATGGCAAAGCTCTCATGACTTCGTGTCTAGTCAGAGACATAAAAGGCCAAACATGATACAGTGTTTTAGAAAAGGAAAATCCTTTCTTTAAAAAAAAAAAAAAAGGCAAAAAAAGAACTCTTGGAAGACAGAACACTTCAAAAAATATCTGCAACAAGAAAAGAGAGCATGAGGTAGACTTTCTGAATCACAGGTCTGCATGAAGGACAGATCCGAAGGACAATCTGAAAGACACTTTAGGAAGTCAGATAGTTTAGAAAATTCAAGCTCTGTGGTGCCTGTTCAATGTTCAAATCTTGGCTAACATTTGTTCTGGAAGAGATTTTTTCCATCACTATGAGACCTGGGGTCAGATGTTGACCAGGCCGATACAGGATCTGACTATATTAATACTGTCTGCTTATAACAGTTCCCCTCCCTCAGCCCTCCAGCCCCCGGGAAGGAGAGACAGTGATTATTCCACTTATCTGAGACTCCTGGGGCTATATTTCACTATTGATCCAGGGCTCTCACTGACATTAACGGGAGCTTCAGTTCATCACGGATGGAGTATAGTATGTGTCTTTAGAGAATCTTGCTAACGGCTGTAAAATCTTTTAAAAACTATAGTAAAATAACAATAAATAACATATTTAACAGAACTAATTCAGTAAACAAGAAAACATGCAGTTCCTTGTCTTCCCATCTATCTTTTAAAAAAGGCTGACTTGATTCAAACAATCCCGTGGTTATCTTGCTTCTTTAAAGAGGTGTATATTTCACACATTCTGCTATAGTTGTGTCGTTGCTTATGGAAAGCAACACAGAGAGAACACATCAGCTGGAGGTGTTCACTATTGGGCCACTATTTGCTCACCAGCTCACGAGGTCTCCTGAGCATTGCTTGGGTACCAAAGGGAAGGGTGATGCAGCTGGCGACGTCACACTCCACCCATTTAACGGCAGGAACACAGGCCTCTTCCGTAATCAGAGTGGTAACAAGTGGTAGTACCTTTGGGAGGATTTGGGGTATGTTTGGGATTTACCCGAGTAGGTCCATTGCTCTGATGCTTTGATGTTTCAACTTTTGGAACCTGCAATGTCCTTTTGGCTCATATGTCTTTGTACAATTGCCTGAACTGTTGCCACCAATTAATGACAGCTAATAGGACCCTGACTACTGACAACACTTGAAGCCAGTAATTACAGCCTGATCACACTGGTTTGCCCTGTCGGAGCACGGCTGCTGCTGACTCTGCTGAGTAACATTTTATGACCCCTTTTAGAGACTTGAGAAGGCTGCGATTGAGTATTTGAGAAAACATTGATCTAGTATTTATACAAAGGTATTTTGTAGGAGTGTGTAAAACATGTTTGGTGTCCATTTACACTCCTGCATAGTACAGGAGCTGAACCACATCTTACAGTTTTATTTTTAAGAAAGACTTTGGCATATCTAAACTATGCCTCTTTTTCCTTTTTGTCTGAGGGCATAGAAAATAAGCCGTGGTGTCAAATACATCATCTCCCATCACTGAAGAAGCAGAGAAGGGGAAGCTCTAGTATTTATCTCTTCGCTGCTTTCAAGCCAGATCCTGAACCCTGTGGTACAACTGTACTGGTCAGCAAAGCATTTTCTTCCTGCCCTGGATTTAATTCTTGCATGATAGGATGATGTTTAAGGGAGCAGACTGCGGAGTTTTATAAGCCAACCTCCCCACAATGGTAGCCATCTCAGATGGAGCAGTAAGCAGCACTAAAGGTGTTATTGTCAGAGCTTATTTCTCCTGCTACAGCAAACTAGAGACTTCATGGAATCATGGAGTCACATAACTGCTGAGGTTGGAAGGGACCTCTGGAAGCCACCTGGTCACCTGCTGAAGCAGGGTCACCTGCTGAGGCAGGGTCACCCAGAGCCAGTGTCCCAGGACTGTGTGCAGACAGCTTTTGAGTGTCTCCAGGGGTGCAGAATGAAACATCCCAATTTTACTTAGTATCCTGGGTATCTAGAATATTGCTTATTATATATCTGAAATAAGAAACAGATATAATTTTTTGGTGTAATTTCTCTGTTGGTTTGAAGGTTGGGGAACTTAGCTACAAAGGAATTCACATACAAACTCTCACTTTGTTCTTGGTTTTACAAAACTTTCTCATTTGCCCAACACAATGATAGACAAAGTTTCCTCTTTAAACAAAGGTGAACCCGATAAAGAGAAGTCAGGATGTACTGACGTTACCCCACTGCTGGTTTTCTCCCCTTTTCCCTGCCATCATTTATCCTCTCTTGGACTTCAGAGAAGCATTGTCCAGCTATATCCTCTGAATATTACACACTGCTTTCATTCTCAGTTGCACCATGATTAAATTGATAGTTTTAAGAATGTTGCATGGATTATAAAATAATCCATGTTTCTGTTCTTCCGGGTTTTTTTTCCTGTTTTCCTTTTCTCTGTAGGTAAGAACTTTCTGAACGTTAGGAGAATACTATCAAAATGCATTTATTTAACATAGGTGCAGTCAGGCTAATGAAAGCAGTAGGTGTCCCATTTCCAATTACCCAAACATGTTCTGCCACAGAGGGCTTTACTTCCCAAAAACACGCAGAGAGATTCGGAGTCCTGAGGCTTTCGACAACCTTTCATTGCATGCTCTTTTCCCTCCATGTAATTACATGCTCCAGCAGCCACATCGCAGTGACTGCGAAGGGAAGCGGTTTCCTTCGGGCTTATATTATCCTGCCTCTGGGTTCTAATGAGAAGAGGCAAAAGAACAAAACATCTTCTTTCTCATAATTCATCTCTGGCCTCCACCTTCACACTGCTCATAAACTTTGGTGTCCAACACTACAACTGTTCACAAAGAAAACAAATTATTTCTCACCTTATGCACAGGGAAATTTTTAAACCCTGGACACAACATCTTCAGGAGACTACAGGCACTAGTTAAAACTCAGAAAATGCTCTGCAGAAGGAGAAAGACCACAAAAGTCACTTTCAGTTAACCAGAAGAATTAGCAAATGACTCAAAGATACTCACTATAAAAAGTCGTCTACACTGAGGATACATTTCTTACTGCCTCAGTGCACATATTTCATCTTCATGATTCACAAATATAGAACTCCGGGTAATTCAAAGTACAGACTGGGCTACTTCTGATTTAAACAATTTTGGCAGATTTATGCTGACTTGTAAACTTTGGAAAGTGGTTCGCAGGTGAAAAGGCTTTTAGGAGGTCAGGATGTTCTTGGGGAGGTCTAGAGAAATAGATAAAAATTTGAAATAATTTTCCAGCAAGGCTGCATGGAAAGGTGCCTGAGGGTGAGCAGGCTGCATACACCCCTGCAGCAGCCTGTCAAGAAGGAGAAGCTTTCTTCTTTACATTACCCTGTTTTTAACAAAGAGACAACTCTATTAAGAAATCAATAACATGCTAATTACCACTCGGTCATCTCTGCTTTGCACTCATAGTAATGATAATTAAAACTTCCTGTAGCCTGAGTTACGCAAGCTCTTCAGAAGCAATTGTTTGGGCAGGAGTTGTGTGTGTTCCTGGGGGATTGCTCTTGGGACTGCGACACTGAGGAAGCAGCTGCACGATCCCGTCTTACAAACATGGCAACCCTTTCACTCCAGAAACACAACCTCGTACAGCTTGCTGAAGAAAGGAGTACATAATCCAACAATTCTAATTCCATCCAGGGGAGAGCAAATACACACACAGACCAGTTGCCTGGTTTCCTCTCTAATGATGCTGGTGCTCCTAAACACCGGCGGGGCCATGGGAGACTGGGAGAATCCACCTGGAGCCTCCCCCAGCATCTGGTGTCTCACAACAGCTCCCCCCAGCCAGGCAAGGATGATGTGCACAAGACACATCACACACCCGCTGTTGTACACTGTTCAAGTAGTCAATGTGTTACCTCCCTGGAAGTCTACTTCTGGAACGAGCAAGAAGAAAACCCACTCTCTGGATTTATTAACATATTTCCATTTCTTTTAAAAGAAAAGAAAAACATGAGTAATGTATACCCCCAAATCCCCATCAATGCAGTATAATGAAGCATGAAATGGTGTTCAGAGATGAAATCCATCTCATGAAAAGCTTTTGATGGACATGAATGAACTGTTTAAGCCAAAAAAGATAAAATTTCAGAAGAAGTTTGTACAATTAGATTGCTGAATAGGTTTGCCATTAAGTCTCTTCTTTTTTTTTTTAATTCCCCGAGGATCTGTGTCACCACAGAACAAGAACAGAATGCCTCACTACTAATGTCTTTGTTTCAAAGAACAGAAAAAAGTCACCTAATAGTTTGTTTTGTTTTCTAAAAGACTGGTAATAAATCGGAACCATATATTTCCAAATCACCAGAAGCTGAGCTTACCCTAGCAAATTCCTATTTTGCATTTGGAGGTTATTTCTAAATAAGATTTACCAAAATAGCTTGCTTTATCAACCTTTCTGTCCTTCCCTCCTTTGCATACCACTTCTGAATAGATGCAACAGAAATCATTAGCGCCTAAAGCGTGAGGATTTTTCCCTCCCATACCACATTTATCCCTATCCCTGGTTTTGCAAGACTTCTGCACATAGTGCCTATTCTGGGGAAATGGCTTCTTTCCTGCTACTATTAATAACCTTCCTATGCTATTTATTCTATAAATAACTGTGCTCTTACAAATGCGATGTGAAAAATACTCTTTGAACTTGTCAATTTACAGCTTGTCTGTTTTAAACTCTCTCCCTCACTCTGAAGTCGTGGGTGAGTCTGGTTGATGTGGGGCAGCAGTGAGAGAGGGGACGCCGTTGCAGGGAAAGGCTCTTCAGCTGCAGGAGCTACATTAACTTTTTGTGGGTCCATGTATTGTGACTGTGACATCTCAGTCCTTACGTATAGTTTACCTGTGGCTGCTGCTTAATATCAGAACCCGAAGCACCTCCCTGTAGCCTTGTGGCTGACTGCACGGTTTGCTGTCCAGACTCATGAACAGGCTGCAGTCGCCCCGTGCCCTGTGCCACACTCGCGACAGTGATTTCTGCACCCAGGCACTGCTCGATAGCTGTTTGGTACTCACTGCAAGCAAATAACCATTTCCAGCTCTAAACCGGCCAGAATAAATAAGCACTATCATCTATGGGGGGGTTGAAGTGTGGACAGAGCTGTAAATGGGGCTCAGTTGCTGCAGAAGGAAGATGGTGGGAAAGTTCTGCCTCCTTCCCCATGGCAAGGGAAATGGACAGACGTGGACAGACGGGGAGTGCGGTTCACGGGGAGATTTATTTTCAGTGCCTCCACTGCCGAGAGCTGTCTACAGTTCTGTTCGGGTCAGCAACTGAAATCATCTTTCAACCTTCAATTTATTTCAGCCAAAAAAAATTAAATTTACAATGCATTTTCTTTAATGACCCTTTGATTAATATTTTGCAACTAATTTCAAGCAGGTAATAAAACCTGAAGGAGGGCTACTTTCACATCATTTAGCCCACTGAGAAGGTGCTACACAAATATTTTACACAGCTCCCCTCCCAGTCTTTACTGATAGAGTTTTATAAACGCAACATATAGGATTTTTGCTATGGAATCGGTGAGAAAAGACACAGGAGATAAATCACAAGCATTTTCCTGGGACATTAAAATGTGTGTATCTTTCTGAAACTCATTTAATAAATTATGTGAGAAACAACAGCTTGACTTGCTAAATGCAAATGAAAGTGGGTCTCAAGTTGTCTCTCATCTAACAGTCACTTACTTCAATGATGCACAAATGAGTAGCTCCCAGTATACAAAATTATGGATTGACAGAAAAACTTAATAAAACAACCTACTCTATTAAGATGTCTGGGTGGTGTCACCTATGATAAAACTGTTGATTTGATTTCCCCTTTTTAGTAAAGATTTTATGATAATAAAATGGTAATGAAATTTGAGACGTTTAGATCCTTACAATAAACAGATCCCATATCTTCTTGGTTGGAATCAAATTCATCCCCTCGGTGATCCCCACTGTAAAGCAGATGGAGAATCAATTCTATCAATATACTCCAAAATCCCACCCCTGCTGATTCCCACATATCAAAGCCCATGCCCTGCTTTGAGGGGGAGGCGTTTTCAGAGAGAAGAAATCTACTTTATTGGTTAAACAATGACTTAGTTTGGAGCACAGATTCTGAGCAGGACCCTAGCACAGTCTAGGGAAGGAAGTAGCTCAGGCCACGTCAATGTTTTAATCTCCTTGTTTTAGCAGCAAGTACCTTTCTGTTTTCTTACACTGTCTCCAAGTTGTCACTGAAGGTCGTTATGTTCTGTAACGGGACCAGTGCTCTACCCATTCGTCCTTCATACAGACCAGGGGTTGGGGCCGGGTAAAGCCAAACGTGTGCACGACAGGAATACAATGTAGGCTACAAAGGGAAAGCCACAATGGGGATTGTTTTCAGTAAGAGATCAGGAAGGATTGAAGCACTTTGCTTTATTTTCCTTGAAAAAGAAAACATTAGTACTTTCCAATAGCCAAGTCTTGCACTGCACATTTTTTATTTCAGTCTAGTAGGAACAGAAAATCCCCGATTTCAAGCACTGCATTATAATCTTGTCTACAATAAAAACTTCATTAGGGCAGTCTTGGTCCGTAGCAGACACAGAAACACACAGCTTCTCAGAGAGGATGTTTGCCACAGGATTAACATTACACAGTGAAGGATGTTTGACAGAGGATCATCAAGAATCTTCTGCAATTTCTACGCAGCAATTTATCCACAGGGTTGATTGTGATATCTTACTTTGTTTTAGAAGGAAAATCCCTCTCTGAAATATTGCTTGCTGCTGGAGCGCATGTCGTCTTGTCAATGCATTCATCACAATTATCATATTCTACTAAAAGATTGGCAAATTTGTTCAGCTGTGTAAGATAGATATTATGGCATTTGACAGATGATTTCAGTACTGAAATGAATTTTTGGGATATGCTGTATACTTGGGCACTCCATTATGCAGCACAAGAGTGAATTTTCTCATTGTTATCAGACAAACAAGCCTTGAAAACTGGGAGCCATCAGGGAAGAATTATTCCTAAAGCCTGAAAATGGATTTTCTGAACACTATGGTTTCAGTTCTAATTCTCTTATTATAATATGGCTTTGGTCACTGATTGCTCACATTCCTATTCCAATTGTCTGGAAACAGGTTTAATATGATGTTGTCCCCTCTCCTTCAACTCTCTAGAGAAGATGCTTTTTGGGGAGGATGTCTCCTGGCTCATCAACTCATTTCCATAATGGGATTATGATGCCTAATGCAGCTAATGAGGAGCAAGGAGAAAAGCAAAACAGTAGAGAGAAAAGCTTGTAAGGGATCACTGCTGACAAAGAAATACCTTTTCACTATTTCTCCTGTCTGAAACCTGAGAAAGAAATCCAGCTTCCTATTAACTAAAATAGTTTTTATGACTGAACTGAAAAGAGTCCGGCTCCCTCCTCCTTCAACCCACCCTTTAGGAACTTGTAAACATAGATAAGGTTTCCCTTTGGTCTTCGCTTCTCAAGGCTAAAGAGTCCCAGCTCTTTGAGCCTTTCCTCGTAAGGGAGGCGCTCTAATCCCTTAATCATCTTGGTTGCCCTACGCTGGACTCTCTCCAGTAGTTCCCTGTCCCTCTTGAACTGGAGAGCCCAGAACTGGACACAGGATTCCAGTTGTGGCCTCACCAGTGCAGAGCAGAGGGGGAGAATGACCTCCCTCGAC